>CM022753.1:11942397-11999897 GCA_012411365.1 Ameiurus melas | reverse complement strand
AGTTATTGCTGATCTCATGGAATTATCCAGCACAACAGTCTCTAGTGAACAGACTAGAGAATAGCCAGACTGGTTCTCACTGACAGGAAGATTATAGTAACTCAAATAAGCACTCTTTACAACCGTAGTGAGCAAAAAGGGATTTCAGAATGCACACCATATTGAACCTTGAGGTGAATAGGCTACAACAGCAGAAGACCACATCAGGTTCCACTCCTGTCAGCCAAGAACAGGAATATGTAGCTACAGGGAGCTCAGGCTGACGGAAACTTGACAGCTGAAGGGAAAAAAAGGGAACAGGTGATATTTTTCCAATTTTCAACTGGTTATTTGAGTTCCAGTAAATGCTGCTCACTGGATGCTTTTTTTTTCCCTACAACATTCTGTTCAAACTCTAGAGACTGCTGTGTGTGAAAACCTTGGATAACTTGGATGAATTGAATTACTGCATGAACAAGCAGGTGTAAACGTGTAACTAATAAAGTGGTCGGTGAGTGTATATGTTAAATGGTTTCCCAGCAGCATAAAGTCAAAACCATAGCATATATGTCAATGTGTGTACAAGAAATTATGTTATTAACCATAGAACAAAACAACAATAATATCAGTAATCATCTGCTAGCTGTTCCAGGCTGTCCATATGTGAAGTATATTTTATTTGTATTTAATGATGCAATCATAATTGCATTTTACGGGCTTTAATGGTTCAAGTAAATGGTTGAGAAATATTGCGAGAAATACGGTGTGCTCTGTCTAGGGTCCTCAATTCTAGTCATGCATGCATTCACTCTCACTTTTTTATTAAAATGGATGCAATTACAGTTTGCAAATCCACACCCAAAGAGCAAGATTTCGTTGTGAGCTGAACCAATTTCCATATGAATAGCAAATACCTCAACTTCATTAACTACTTAAGCCTGCATTAGAGATGTGCCCACCATTTACGCCGTTTTCACTGATCTGAGCAAAATATCTGCCGGCTGAGACACCTTGTAAATAGTGTGCAGTCTTTAAAGGAAAGATCCTTGCATGCCTTGCATGTTAACATCGATAATTAACATGTGATATTCGGAGCTGTCCAAGATTTATATTCAGCAAACGTAGAGAGAAAAATTCTCATTCTAACAAGTTCAGTTTGTATTAAAGCTAAACAAAGGAACCGTAAGGCATTTTATGCTTTACTGTCAATGATATTACTAAAAATATTATCTTCAAGATTGTAAATCAAGTCCCTTCACAGGACTTGTGATATATATTATATATAAGTTATATATAAGATATATATAAGTTTATATATATTATATATATATATATATATATATATATATATATATATATATATATATATATATATATATATATATATATATGTGTGGAAATGTTTCACACACCCACCCATGCACAATAGAGGTTCTTTGTGTCCTAGAGAGCATTTTGATTATAAATTGTTGTATATTGTTGCTGTAAATGTATTTACTTGCAGGGGTCCATTGTGCACATGCGTTCATATTGTTTTGGAAAGCCATACCGTAGTCATAATCAGTTCTACTCTAGAATAATGATACTCAGTTAAATCTGCCAATTATGAATAAAAGAATATTGATGGCTAAGAATATGGCTGCAAACAGACTAATTATCTGTTGCTAGAAACAGCCGTGTTCTGTCAATAGAACGCTGGCTCTTTGCATTATTGGATATTTAGAGTCCTGAACTTGCTGCTGTTACACTGCCAGAAGCTACTGACGGCAATCTTTATATAATTTATTGGTCAATTATTGAAGTGAAAAGTGAGAGTGACCTTGTAGTCAGGCTATATTGTCACATCTATTTATTTACATACTGAAAGAAAGTATTTTTCTTAGGAATAATGAACTAGTATTGTACCCTTTTTCTATTCTTGTAATTTCTTCATGTGGCTTCCTTGTTTATATTTATATTAATCTGCCTCCCTCCCTCCTTCCCATTTTTCTTTCTTTCTGTGTAATTTAATTTAATTAATCTGTTTTTTTTAATATAAGAGTATGTTGCTATGAGTTATCACTCAAAAAATATATAAAAAGGCCAGTCTTCCATTCCCAACCCACTAAAAACAAAAATATCAATAGATGAGGCAATTGGCTGGTGACTTTAATGCCACCCTGGAAGCCCCGCCCCCTTCCTCCCAATGCGCCCTCGCTTTGAGAATGTTTTGAGGCCACTGATATGAAATAAAATAAATATATCAATGTCCATACTTAATCAATCACTTACTTAACAATAGACACGTATATACAGTATTAAATTATAGTAATTAAAATTTTAGCAAATACACTTTTTTTTTCTTTTTCTTCTGCACCTGTTAGTGCTCTAAGACTTTAATAGAGCAGCAGATTAATATAGAAAATTTGGCCATTTGAATATTAGACAATCAATTTGTAAAAAGATTATATCAAGAATGAAATATTCCTTTTCGTGATTCACACTGCCAGCAAGCAGCTTCTGACCACACAGCTAGTAATATTATTACACCATTTCATACTCTTTGTACACCTAAAATGGTTTTAGGCTATCATTCCTTGACAATTTATTTCACATTTATTGTGATTTTTTTTTAGATGGTAAAGTCGAGCAGGGAAAAATCTATATCACACAAGCCTATTGCGTAAATATGATCAAACTACATTCCACTGTAATAAATCATGACTATATTTTAGTCTGCTCAAAATGCTACTACTTATCTTAACTTAAACCCTGCACTCGTTTCCTTTAATGCTCCTTCTGTCCATGAGCTTTACAATTTTATGCTCTTTCCCACAAACGCACACACATTCACAGACAGCTACAGTGCAGATTCATTTTCCACCAATGAAACAAGACAATCTCCATGGCAACCTGACAAAATATTTCATCCTAGCACTGCATTGGCTGTAAATGAGAAGATATACAGCAGATTTAATACAGAATGTAAAAGCAGCTTAAAGATTGTGTACAGCAGTGTATCCATCACTACGCTTTCACACATAAACACACAGGCTCCATACCAACCTGTTCTCACATAAACTGCAACAAATCTAATGAGCGAGGACGAATTCTTAAAAAGAAAGCATAAGAAGAAGAAAAAAGAAGAACTCTAACCCCGTCTCTCCCACTAACTACTTTCACATGACTCATTTGGTGCTAATTCTTAGAAATTTTTAGGGAGTCATGAGACTGTGCTGCACATACCCACCCTATTGTTTTTAAATACTGGAGGTTATTTGTGGGTGCTAGCAGACAGAAGGTGTGTGTGAGACAAAAAGCAGTGGTGAGAAGTTCCTGAGATGAATTTAAATCCGCATCAGAAATCCTGCAGCTACACTCCACCATCTCCCAGCTACACTAATCCCATAAGAGACATTAGCACTCGCCTTAGAAGAGATTCCCCATCAAAGCTTCTGGTATCGACACCAAGGAAGATCAATAGTACTCCAGCACAGCATTGGAGGAAATTATGCTGACTTGTATACACTGGACCACATTAGCACAAATTTTATGGTTATTTTGTTTACATCCGCTTCATTGGCATTTTCCCATGGTGACTTTTAATGTCTCTCAAGGGTTGAGGAGAACTTTCTCCAATCTGAAATAGCCAACATCTGGAGACTTTTAAATCTATAAACTTCTATAAGCCTGGCTTGTATTTACAAAAGGGGCGATATCAGATGAAATCCAAAGGAATTTGCATAAATAGAGCGATTCCAGTGGTTACTGTGTTCATAGCATTTCCTTAGAGATGGCTTAAGGAAATTTAAATTAACTTGCAATTGTGAGATTGTGTTCTTAATCCAATTGTCATAAAAACAACAGAATAAAAACAAATTAAGTTCATCATTGCCCATATGGAAAATTTCAACCAAAAATAGATAATTCAACCAAAAATGTCCCAGTGAAATCTCACATTCCCAGTGAAATCTTGCATTGACTAATAAATACTTTTATTAACCTATAAAGGTCTCGCGTCACAATATCTAAGCAACCTTTTGGTTTTCTATGATCCGCCACGCCTACTTAGATCAAAAGATGCAGGCTATTTGACAGTACCTCGAATAGTGAAAGCTACAGCAGGGGGAAGAGCTTTCACTTATAGAGCACCACAGTTATGGAACAGTCTTCCTATTAGTGTTCGGGACTCAGACACAGTCTCAGTGTTTAAGTCTAGGCTCAAGCTTACCCTGACTAGACTTTCTATTATACTAACTCCCAGTCCTAATGATCTTTTCTCTTCCTCTCTCCTTCTGCCGAGCCACACAAGATTTTATGGAGATACTAGAGATCCTTCTGACTCTGGATGGAGCTGAAATCTACTTCAATTCCAGACTGCTGGGACTACGGCTGCTCCTAAGGCCATACACACTTCATATAAGTCAATAATGAACTTTTTCACACTGTCTGTTGTTACCCAGATGAGGATGGGTTCTCAAGGTTTCTTCCTCTTTAAACATCTTAAGGAGTTTTTCCTTAAGTTTTACCGTCGCCACTCAGTGGCTTGATCAGTTGGGATAAATTCGCACCATTAATATCTGCATACTGTGTTGGTATTTCTGTAAAGCTGCTTTGAGACAATGTTTATTGTAAAAAGCACTATACAAATAAAATTGAATTGAATTGAATAATGAACATGTTCAAAAAGAGACAAAAAGCTTGAGACAAAAGCTTAAATATCACTACCTAGACATTAAAGTGCCAAAGGAATACACACAGTGAACAATGAGAAAACACACACACACACACACAAAAAAGTGTTACAATCTTTCGCAGAATTACAGAATGGTCCAATTAATAGAGTTTACATTTTACAACACAGTGTTGTTGAATGCTTGATTGTGATTGGTCAGAAGGTGCTGATACGTGCAGTACGGCATATAACAGGTTTATATTAATTTTGTAATTCTTCTTTTTGTGTTGAGGTTCCGCTTCATAGTTGAACCATCGTGGTAGAACTTGGACATAACAATCCGACTACCATGCATGTCTTTGGACTGGGGAAGGAAACCGGAGTACACGGAGGAAACCCCTTCAGCACGGGGAGAACATGCAAATTCACACACAGGGCCACAGTGGGAATCGAACCCCCAACCCTGGAGGAATCGAACCCCCAAACATGAAGAGATGCCTAATTAGTATTCTTGGACGGAATTTCCAGTGTCAGTGCTTTGTAACGGTCAGAGGTAAAGCTGTTTGTTTTGTTTTGCTCCAAAATAAAAAGAAACTAACTTGTTTTATTTTTATTTCACAACATTAAACATAACTATAAATGGACATAACGTACAATGTCATTCTTTAATTCAAACAAATATATATAGTACTGAGAAATTCCCATCAATTGCCATTTTCAATGCATTATTAAACAATGTGTTGTGCTTTTTAAGTATTTATAGTTAGGTTTAATGTTGTGGAATTTTTATAGGACAAATTTGTTCCTGGTATCATTTACTCTTTAATATCAACTATATATAAACTGCCTCTATTTTACTTTCTCTTACTTGAAATTAATAAGACAAAAATAAAATGCTGCTTGACATGTTGCAGAAAAATATTGAAGACTCTTCCATGGTGGAAAACATTCTTTTCCACCTGTTACAGGTTGTTACTAAGCACTGAGAGCCTGTTACAAAGCACCGACATTGGAGACGCCCATAAATGGTAAATACTGTAAAAAAAAAAATAATAATAAATTGAAATACTCTCCTTACATGTATATTTCACCATATCAGTGGTTATTTGCCTTAGTTAAATAAAATCTGAATTACCGCTGAAATTACTGTCGAAGCCATATGCGTTTATATAAAAATTAATCAACAAAATTCTGTCCACTCAAATTTGAGAATTCAACAGTATTATGGTATAAAACTGATCAATAATTGTTTACAAAATATTTATCGCTTTCCACAAAGTTGACGCTTCGTCTTACAATCATAGTCTTCATTGTTGAAAAGAGTTGCAATGATTTTGCAATATGCCTGCGTCATGATGTCTCCAACAATCATTATTGTACAGAAATACCATTTATAGCAAAGGAGACAGAGAGGTGTCCTTGAGGAGATGGTAATCCTTCCTCTCTGAGGCCTGCATATTGAAAAATCACTTCATAATGCTGAAAATAACTAAAAATGGTTACAATTTATATTAGGCACAGGGGCACTTAATTTTTTGTCATCATTTACTTATACCATTTTCTAAGGTTTATTGTATTACTGCAGCATCTTACCCAATTTTTCCGGCTGCGCTGTGTGAATAAATCTAAACAACCGTCGAGAAACTTCTGAAGAGTTCTGAAAGGTTATTACATTATCGCCTCAAGCGAATGCGTAACCTTCCACAAATCTCATTTTCTGTTGTGGACGTTACTTGAAAAGAACACAATGATGAAAGATCATGAGAGATTTTAGACTACGTATATTCCATGCACAAGCTCCTTATATAACCTTTCCCTCATCTATATATTTACAATCTATATGAGTCTGTTTGGTTGTGAATAGAAAACCTGATCGGGTTTTTGTTTTGTAGGATTTGACCTTTTCACCTTTGTTAACTGGAATCCAATGCTGTTGTTCCTCACACTCTAGGCAATGTACAGTTCTGAAAGATCCAAAACCTTGAGTGCTCATGCTGCACATTTTCTCTTTGTCTCAAGTGCTGATATGTGTTATATTTATCTAAGAACAATGATATAATAAAGTCTTATCATAGGTTATCATCTAGTAAATAATCCTAAAGCATGTCCAAGATCTACTAAAAGGATGTACAAGAGTGACCTTAATGACATGTCCCAGGAATTTAATGGATAAAGTATACCTTTGAGTCTTATATGGCACTTTAATCTTCCTTTTAAGGAGATTCCTTAATTCCTAGTGCTATTTATAAGATGGTTTGTGAAGAGAGAAAAAAATAGCTGAACTCATAATTTTTTACACAGTGTACTACCCTGTCATATTTGCTCCACATGTGCTTTTGTGAGTGTTAATGTTGTGTGCTTGGTGGGAGCTGGGCTATACATTTTACAGCGCTGGAGAGCTCAGCAATATTTTCAGAAGCAAATTGAAACAGTGACCCTATTTACCCCATTTTATTACTTACATTATTCTGTAAATAAAATTCTTTGGGATGTGCTATTATAATAAAAATAATTAATGTCTTGTTTACATTGTCAAGAGACAAGTTTTTCTCCCTGTTATCACTTACGTTATAGCTGCTGTAAACCTCATTCCTTCCGGCCTCACTTTTTTCTTTCTCTTGAAGTTAAAAAAAACAAAAAACACATCATCTCACGTTATCAAGAAACAGGAAAGTGTAAAGTCCTCTGTCCTGAAGCCTGACCATTACTTGAGAGCAAAAGGACAAACGTTGATCAGTCAGCTGTTTCTCTGGGTATTCCATCTGGCTGCGATCCAGGTCACAGCAACATAAATGTTGACTTTCACACCAGAAATATCGTTTCAGCCAGGCGTTGGGTTTAAACATCAATCTAGATACAGGATCTCGAAGCAGACGAGATCAATTTGCAGAATTTTCTTCACATAGAAGAATACAGATTTTCAGCTCAGAGTTCTGTTTCAAACTTTTCACACTACTCACCCAGACTGGTGAATCTTTCTGTCTGTCTAAGTGCACAAACACCTACTCAATATATAGCAAGCTTTGCATTTAGATAAATTATATGATAACATGAGTCTTTATGTAATAAAATGTGCCACCTGTCTATATTCTTTTCTATATGGTTTCAACTCTGGAACATGACATGACATATTCAGCAATAAACTGGCATCAAAATAATTATATAATGTAACATTTTAAAAAACCTGCTTACCTTGTTTTTTAAAACCTTCTGGAGATGAATTCACAATTTATAATGAAAATATTATAATAATTTCACAATTTAAATTCTGTCTGAAGATCAGACCCCACTTTTAGAATCAGCTAACATGTTTCCACTTCAGGAAGGTCTTTCTGAAATGTCTTTCAGAAAAGTCCTTTGAGAAAGTTTTTTTTTCTGCCACCTCTGCTCACACTCTCTGGGGGGATTATATTCCTATCACTGGTTTACCTAGCTACATTTAACTAAATTTTACATCATCCTTATGTTAGTCTTGCAATGCAGTTAAGCGAAGCTTACAGAATCTTAAGCATTCCACTTAGCCTAATGGTGCCATATCACAAAAATCCATTGTTGACAGAACAATACTTGACAACGTTAGCTTGTTATGTCCCACAGAAAGAAACTAAAACTAATAAACAATGGTCATTATCATGGTCGATAATTAATTCATATTTTCCTTACCTCTGCTCAAGGTGGAACGACAGGTACTTAAGTCCAGACAAAAAAAGTAATGTACCGGTGAAAAGTGTCCGACAGGCAACTTACTCCTATATCTTTCTACCACAAGATGACAGAGTGAAGGAAATTGTTACCTAACTGTTATTGGATAGAAATCTAACTGATCTATCTATCTGATAATTTTTCAATACATAGCTATTGTTATTATTGTTATTCATATTATTATCATTATTATTGGCCACCATAGGTCATGGCTGAATGTCGGTATTCTACGCAGGGGCGTTGGAGCGATTTTGAACCTGGGGGATGCTGAATTATTTTTTTATTTTTCTTATTTTTTAATAATGCACTTAAATGCTCATTTTTACAGACATTTAGGAACAGAATGTACTAATTAGTGTGGTTGTAAGAGGGTATTTGCAGTGACAGAAGATTGGGTAGGGGAGAGTTTAGTCACATGCTCTTTTAGAACTTTTCATTGGTTAAATATCTATAAAACACAAAGACAGACATAAAAGAGTGATCAATAGCATTGATTTATGGAATAAAAAAAAGACAAATTATGGAGATACGAGTTCTGATGTATGTCAATGAATGAAGCTCTATTTATTCATTAATATGACTTCAAACAGAGAATTGTTCATTTAAAACACTGGCTACTATAATGATTAAGAACAGCTGCTAGTTAATGTAGCTAGCCACTGTACATGTTGAGACATGGGTGCCACCCTGTGAGTATTGCTGCTTCTGTTGGTGAGTTGAAGCTATGAGTATGAGTTGGAGGCTATTTTACTATAGGAAAAACATTCCATTGTCCAGTTTTCTCACTGGATGACAGTGTGACCCGCTATGGCAGTTCTTGATGCAGCAGCACTGCACTACCATGGCACTACCAAGTTTTCCAGAATCACGGCAGTAAATGCAAACACACAGTCTCCAACTCATAGCTCCAACTCACCAATAGTGGGAGTGATCCTCACATGATGGCGCCCCCATCTTAAACATCCAGCACAGTGTGACATGAAATAGCTGACTAAGTGGTAGCTATCCATACATCTTACAAGGCCATCCTCCTTAGTCTTTTCTACACCTTTGATTCGCTGTTCATCCTCCTCTGTCCTCTTCCTTTTCAAATATTATATTTTAATAATATTATAGTTGGTTAGCTCTGGGTCAACATTTTGACTAACGTTGCCATTAAATTGTTTATGGACATGTAGCAATGGCTACATGCTAACTAGCTAACACAATTTTTGGTGTGCTAGCTAGCTTTCATACTTATGCATATTTGACAGTTTCATTGGCTAAATAATTATTTGACAACAAAATTGTCGATCAATTCAGCAACCAATCAGCAATTTCATGGGCTACGATATCCTACCTCAAGTACATAGTGGTAAATATTTAATCTATAAGTTAGTGTGCACAAGAGCACTTGTTACTTTGCAGTGACAGACACTTTGCTCTCGTCAATTTTGGCAACAGGCAAATGGTTCAGTGAGCCCTAGCTAGTCTGACCCCTGCACTTATTATAGCGAAAGTTCATTTATTTTTTATTGAATTATGTTCCTAAATGTTATGGAATGAATTCATTTGGAGACAGGAAAATCAGAAATCCTCAGAAATATGCTGGCTATGCAAAATAAAATTTGAGATTAGGAAAAAGTGTGTCGGACAAAACCTAGATTTTGAAATGTATAATAGCTCTACGCCCATGATTCTATATCAACATTATGTTGTCATGAAACGTTTGGAAGACATTGGATTTTGGTTATTTAACACCACATTTTAAAACAACAAAATATCAACATTTAATGATGTTTGAACTTCACATTGTGTAGATATTAATATTAGGACATTTAGCAGATGTTGGGTTTTGGTCACCATACCTCAAAACTAAATGTCGGTATTCAATGTCAAGCTAATAATTTATGTAAATATTTATGTAATAAATATTACATAAATATCTCCTTACAGAAAACTTTACCATATAAAAGATCATAAGTTTTTCTTTATTAATGAGAACATTAATATGAACCTGTGAGTTGCCTTGCAATTAGAACTATTGTCAGAACTGCTGTTATAGAAAATTAATCAACACCTTTTGACAAAATCAGAATCAATATTTCAGCAGAGCTGTGGTAAACATATTATCCACATAGAAATTGGATTGTAAATGCCTAAAGAGAGGTATTTAATTCTGTTATGATCTCAGTAGGTCTGCGATAATGCTGCAATGATTAGTTGATATAATCAATAAAGTTACACAATAAAATGGTTAGCATGTTTGCCTAGTACACTCAGGGTTGTGGGTTTGATTTTAACCTCTGCTCTGTATGCATGGAGTTGGCATGTTCTCCCCGAGCTTCAAGGGGTTTCTTCCAGGTTTCCTCCCCCAGTCTAATGACATGCGTTGTAGTCTGATTGGCATCTTTAAATTGTCCGGAGCGTGTGGATGGGTGTGCGACAGTTGTTTGCGATTGTGCCCTGCGATGGGTTGGCACCTCGTCCAGAGTGTCCCCCACCTTGTCCCCAGAGTTCCCTGGGATAGGCTCCAGGCTCCCCGCAACCCTGTGTAGGATAAGCAGTACAGGAAATGGATGGATGAATGTTCTTGGGTAGAATGTAATAAAATAGTGAAGAACTATTGCACCACACAGTGTTGTGCGCAAAACTGTTTTCAGGAACAAAGAAAACAGATGTACTGATTTAACTTTTTTTTGTTTGTTTTATTTTCTTTTTCTATTGATTTCACTTGAACCATATAGGCTTCTTGTTTATATAACATTAAACCTAAGAGAGCTATCATATGGGTCTGAATGTGGGTTTAAATGTAGTTTGTGCTGATTTGATTGATGGTGGCAACAAGAAAGTGAGTCAAAAAAGCAGTTCCTAAAACAATTATAGTGTAAGTGATAGTAAAAGCATGGTATGATACATTCTGCAAAAATCAGTATATTGATCATGTAAGAGCATTAAAACGAAAGCACCTGAAACTCTGCGTGGTTAGTGAAATATAAATTTCCTAGAAGGGACTTGATATTTTTTATGTAGTAGTAAAATACCTGCAGCAATTTTATTATTTACTAAGGCTTCTTAACTTTAGCCTGTTTAATTTTGGCTTGTTAAGATTAATGATGAGACAACATCTAAGTGATTTACCTAAAAAGGTAAAGATAAAAATCTGTTTAAATCCACAAATTTCAAGTATCTTGTATCTTTATTTAAAATAAAATCCATATTCTGTTGATTCTGTCTATTGAAAATTAGAATCACTACAGAACAAAAAGGATTCTAGAAACAAGATTCTACACTGTGAAAAATTATATCTTAGCAGCGTCATGGGGAGACTGGAACCTATCCCAGGGAGCTTGGGGCACATCCTGGACATGGTGCCAACCCATCACAGGGCACAAACGCACACACATTCACACAATTTGGAAATGACAATCAGCCTACCAGACATGACTCTGGAAACCAGAGTACCCAAAGGAACATGAGGAGAACATGCAAAGTCCATGCACAAAGGGCAGAGGTGGGATTCGAACCCCCAACCCCAGAGCCAAACATGCTAACCACTAAATCTAGACAGTATATGCAATGCCAATACTGTTGATAATCACAACTGTAAAACTGTATAGTATATATTGTAGAGTCTCATTTCAATTCATAGAGTGCAAGATGCCAAAAGGCAAAGTGGCCTTACCATTACTAATTCATAGCAATCTGCATGAGCCAAAACTCATTAGGAAAAGTTATGAATGGTTCATATTAGGGCTAGAAATGCAATGGAAAAACACACCCTCATTGGTATTCCTGCTGATTTTGTATGAGATGTGTTTGTCTGAGCTGTAATTGCATTACTTAGGCTTCGGCTATAAATGAGAGATTTAAAAGCCGATGCGTATCAAAAGTTTCTCTCAGGTCTTGAGACACATAAAAAGAATTGCATGGTTTATACACAATAAATTTGACAATCATATCATAATCATGAAAAAAAAATCACAGGCACATTTTAATGTCTAGACTCAACTGACTGCATATTAATCCATGGCATTTTCCACAAATGATCATTTATTATGCTGGAAGTGATGTTAAGATGCTCAGATGTTCTGACTTTGTGGAATTGTGAATTATGTTTCATCCAAACTGAACTTAAATTTTTTTTTATAAATAATAAATGTTAAATAAAAGTAGAAAAAGTACTACTATCCAGCTTGACCTGCAGGCTGTGAAAACACAGCAGGCTAGTGATAAAGTCGCCACAGATGCTACCATATTAACACTGAAAGGTACTGTTGGGGAAATGGGGAACACTCTCTCCGGTTGCACCGATGATATAGTTCACATGAAGACTACTATCGAGTCTCTCACCATGACTCAATTGGAGAATAAATGGGAGGATTTGGAGTCAAGGTCACGGCGCAATAATGTTAGGATAGTCGGAGTTCCAGAGGGCGACTTGTACAACCGCTGATGTAGCGACCTTGTTAAAAGAGGCGATTGGTCTGGAGACCCTTCAGCTGAAGCCCAAGCCTGGTGCAAGACCTGGTGAGCTATTGTGTGCAGATTCCACCATCACACTGACTATGTTGACATTTTACGCTGTGTGAGAGAGCTCCTGCAGATTAAAACGAGGGATTTAACCATCTCTGTTTTCCCTGACTACAAAGCCAAGACAGCCCGGGCCCGGGCCGCATTCAACGAGGTTCGGCGTCAACTTTGTGATATCGGGGCGCTCGCTATGGAATACTTCACCCAGCGCGGCGCATTACATATAACGGTGTTCAGGAGGACTTTCAGCGGAGGAAGCAGGAGACTACGTTAAACTCTTGATATCGGGGTGAACTGCATCACCTATATAATGGAGGTTTTTTTTTCACTTTTCTTTTATTATTTTACTCGGCCTTCCAGCTCTACAGAATTCGGATTCTTATTGAAGATATTGTCAGTGCATTACTTCGTCTAGATTTTCTGGACTCACTCCTCTTAAATCTACTTCTGTATTAATGTGCTTCTCTGTTTTGATGCTCTGACTGGGTTAGAGTTTCTGTTTATTTAATTTTATTAGTGTTATGTCACTAATAAAACTTTATATAAAACCTCAACTTTACATGCTACACTGTGTTATATTATTTGTTACAAGTCTTTAAAAGGTAAGGACATTATATCTGTTAATGTGTGCAGACTATTTATCAGATTTGAAGTCAGTAAGGGACTTTTCTCTTACTGAAATTTTTGTGTTTTGGTTATTTGGTTGGTTAGTTCAGTTTGCTCTTTGAGTTGTTTTCACACTTCACATTGTCTCCTTTTGTTATATGTAGACTTTGGTTGTGTGTTTGTTTGGGGGGGGGACAGGCGTCCCGGCTGGGACAGGCGCACCTTTAAGATTTATTAGTTGGAACGTCAGAGGTAATCCTGTCAAGAAATCTAAGGTTTTGACACATTTGAAACGTTTAAACTCCAATATAGTATTTTTACAGGAGATCCACCTACATATTAAAGATTATCAGTCAAGTCTTCCACTCAAACTTTAATTCGAAAGCAGGAGGGGTCGCTATTTTAATTCACAAAAGGTTACAGTTTTCATCCACTAACGTTATTGTTGATGCGAACGGTAGATATATTATAGTTGCTGGTACTCTAATGCAAAGACAGGTATTGTAAATGTATACGCTCCAAACTTTGATGATATTTATAAAAGGCATCCCTTTATTGTATACTTTATGGAGTTACAGACACTTCCCACTTAAATTTTTGTGCCTGTTCTTGGGTTTTACAATATCTATATAACCAGCAACATTGAGTAGCCATGATGAGCCGGCGGGGACAGGGTAGGTTTCTGGTTTTCCTTTGTTAGTATAACAACAAATAAAGCCCTGTGAATGTTTACTGCTGTGTGTTGCTCAATTTGTTTTTCTTTTCTTCTCAATTAAATATTTGGGAAAGGGAAGGGAGGAGAGAAAAGGTAAATGAATCATATGAAAATGAATAAATAAATTAAAGACAAAAAAGTAGAAAAAGTAAAAAAAAAATTAAAATAAAATGTAAAATAAATACAGAAAATAATAAATTTTTATTATGGAAGGAAAAAAAGTCATACAAAAATAAATTTAGGATTCAATTTAATTAAGAAAAATTATATTTGTTTTAACAAGACATTTATTCCTTTATCTATCTTCCTATTACATTATATATATATATATATATATATATATATATATATATTTTTATTTTTTTAATTTCTGTAGGTTTGGACCTCCATACACCAGCAGCTAAACACAGAGTCATGATACTCTACACACAGAAACCCAACAGTGTCCTGACTAATCTTATAACCATGGAATATACTACTAATAATAATAATTTTATATTAATTAATATAATTCAATTGTTTATACTGATTGAAAATGTCCAATAAGGTGATTTCCATTCTGGTGTTATGGAATGCCAGTGAACTGCAAGAAAGGGTTAAATGGAGTAGCTGAATGGTTTGTCTCTTTCACCTGGTACTTAGTAACATCGCATTGATATGCACAAAATATGCTTTATTCTTATTACACTTATATAATTCTCAATACACAGGAGCTGATAATTATATCCTCAGTGTCATGAATTCATGTGGAGCATCCCAAACTACACACTGTTACACAAACTAGTTTGTCAGTGCACCATTATTGTTGCATTATGTGTTTTTGAGACGCTGAATTCTCTCTGAACATGTATTGAATTGTCATCCACAGCTGTGAGATTAATCAAGAGCTCGGTTCATTGCAGCAAAACCAATGTTACAAAATGTTCTTCCTCAAGTAGCTTGCAATAACAGTTTTGTACAAGAGAGGGTGAAATTCAGAAGCTTAAAATGAAAAATAAGCTTTTAAGTGGTGTTCATATAAAAACCTAATGCATGTGCAGACAAAAGTGAAACTGCATCTCCATTCAGCTTGTGTAACTGATATCTCTATATTTATAAATGTTTTTACTTATTCAGTTCATCCCATATTCATTTTCAGCTTGGTGCAACTCAATGTGGATTTCTAAGCATTACATAATTAAACAGAGAAGAAAAGCAATAATAGCTTTAATAAATGGTTTTAAAGGTTTTACACAAAAAAATCAGTACTAATAGTACTTTAACTTAACATTTTTGTAATGCCTATATACAAGGAGTCAAATGGATTATAATAAAAAGACTAATACTAAGATTTTCTCATAGGGAGCAGCCAAAAATGGACCCACTATAGATCATGTCATTTAAACTATAATTTGCTCATTTATTTATTTATTTAGCCTCCATCCAATTTATTTGATTACATCCAATCTGAGTCACTGGCAGATTGCAGGAATGAACACAGGATTCAAATGGATTAAAAAAGAATTAGGATTAACAATGGCAGAAACATATTCATATGAAGGTTTATCAAAACATATTGCATCATAAAATGTGGCTCATTTGATGACGCAGTAAATGTTAGTAGCCTGAAACAGTACTTCAGGTGGAGGCAGTAGCGGCTGTGTGTAACTTCTGAAATAAAATGAGAGATGGAGAAAAATGTGTTCTTTTGATGGCTGTGATTGAGGAACAAAAAAGGATAAAAGAACAGCGAGAGAGAGAGAGAGAGAGAGAGAGAGAAAGAAGTAGGATAGATATTTGCTTTTTGTATTGTTTGATTATGCACTTTGCTCAGTAATGAGTTGAATAATTCAGTTGGTACAGACAGCAGCACTAATCTTGCTACAATGTGGTGTGTGTGTGTGTGTGTGTGTGTGTGTGTGTGCGCGTGCATGTGTGTAGGAGCGACTGCCACCAGTAACTATGGTGACAGTCACTGATTTACTGTATGACCCCCACTCACATATGGCTGATTACCTCCACAAATGGCTATTTTTTACCTAATAATGCAAATCCACAAATTATTAGATATTTTTTACATGGCTGGTTTGTCTGAGGAAAGCAATTTCCACCTTCAACATCCATACAAACACACACACACACACACACACACACACACACACATACACACACACATTGTAGCAGATGTGGGACAGAGTCGTTGTTTTGCAATCACAAGTAAGCCACAAGTCAGACTGATTCCAGTATTAACAAGTGCTTAACTTTAAGATTCAAGTATATTAAAGTAAAACAACCTAAAAGTATGATGCTGCCACCACTATGCTTCACCATGAGGATGGTGCTCTTTTAGTGATGTGCTGTGTTTTTTGTGCTAAACATATCTTTTGGTATTATGGCCAAAAAGTTCAACTTTGGTCACATCAGATCATTAGACTTTATTTCACATGGTTTGGGGAAATTGGATTATTTTTATTTTATTATTGTTATTAGTTTGATGTATTATTTTTGGTTTAAAAAAGGCTTCCATCTTCCCACCCTTCTAGCCCAGAGATGTGAAGAATTTGTGAGATTGTTGTCACATGTAGGGAGCAACCAGTACTTGCCAGAAATTGCTGCAATTCTTTTAATGTTGCTGTAGGCCTTTATCTTAGTTGTTGAATTTATATTGTGACCCAATAGAGAACTCATGACAGGCAGTAACTATTTGATTGTGAGCAAGTCATCCAGTATACAGTATATTTATTGCTGTCTGTTGTGGTTCATATGCTAACAATATCCAGCTCATGCCTAATGTGTTTAATAGGTTGGAGGCCAAAATAGATACACAGAGAGCACACACAAGGTATAAAATGTCACACATTGGAAGTAATCACTTGTGATAATTTAGTTTTCTACATTGTATATTAACTAGTTAGCTAGAGTGTCCCTGACATCTCCCGAAACCATCACCAATGGAGAACATTGATAAACTCTTTTTACCAGAGGCCAAAAAATAGAATTTGTGCCTGTTTTGGGGCTGCACATGGTCAGCATTGAATTTATTGTGATGTCCCACTCAATTGTAGAGGGTAATGGCTCATATGAAGGTAGACATTAAAGACAGTGGTAAACAATGTCCACCTTTTGTTGTTGCAAACAACACAATCTTTGTAGGCGAAGGCTGAAGAATGAGCTCTTGTTTCAGCTTCGTCATTATCTAGTGCAAGTTAATTGGCTGTCGGACCGGTTGAACATTGACCTTGGAAAGAAAGCTTGAAGCTGATTTGCTGAAGGAATAGTTGATTTACTGAACACTATTAAATGTATCTTTCTTTTCAATTAGTTTTGAACATGCATCTCTCAAAGTCTTTCCAAGTCAAAAAGGGCTCAAATCTAAGTGAAGTAATTGATGGCAAACTCAAAGTCGAGTGTTCTTTAAGTCTTTTATTTTAATTTGGTCAAGTTAATTATGTCAAGTCGAGTCAAAAGTCAGGCAATTAAACTTTGGCTCTCGCCCAAGTTGAGTCCAAATCATGTGACTTAAGTTCACAACACTGCAATGTATAGTATTCTTCTACTGACACTGGTCTTATCGGATTGTATTTGGTACCCATAAATACAGTACAACACAAACAAACACACACACACACACACACACACACACACACACACACACACACACACACACACACACACACACACACACACACACAAAAACACACACACACACACACACACACTCAAAGCATGGAATCTCTGGACTTCACAGTAAATTTTTCCACAGTAAATGTGTAAGTGCTACACATATACCAACTCCTGGAGTAAAGCCAAGTGCTGTTACAGTTAATTGTCCACTTAGCTATTTAATTGGGTACTTGAGTTTGGATTGCATCCTGATTCCGTTTCAGTAGCAATCCTATCGTGCTTATTCTCCCTAACCACGTACCCTCAGGATACTCAAAACTATCTTAGGGCTACTCATGTATCAACATCATCGATTGCTTTTTAGAGGTAAGTACCCTTGCAATGGTTGTATAGAATGCTCCTAAAAGTCTAAGATACACCAAGTCATACAGTCATGGGTGTAATAAATCCAAATAAGCTTTATTATATACTGTATTATCGTTTTCTTTCTCCAAAAGACCTTTGGAGGAAAAACTAAACCTGATTGACTAAGAACACATTTTACAAAAGTGCAATTTGAAACACGTCATGAACCCAGTTGGGCATTAATTGGTCATAGGGCAACACCTTGGTGCACTGAGTGGCATTTTACACAATCAACAATCAATCAGTATCATGATCTGACATAAAAAGGAATACTACATTCAGCATTCTTGAGACAAAGTAAAGAACTTCCTGTTCATTTTTCTTTCAGTAAAGCATATTTATTATAAACTCTCATTGGCCATGTTATTTAAAACAAATGTACACCTTATTCATGCAATTATCAAATCCAACAAATCTTGCGGAAGCAATGCAGTTCATAGAATCATGCAGATACAGGTCCAGAGCTTTAGTACACATCAAACATCAGAATGGGGAAAAAATGTGATCTCTGCCAAGAGACTTTGACCATGGCATGGTTGTTGGTGTCAGATGAGCTGATTTCATCAACTGCTGATTTTCGTATTGTTTGACTCCTGAGCTTTTCACACACAACAGTCTCTACATTCGACACAGCAGGAAAAAACCAAAACATCCTGGTTCGAGCTGCCAGGAAGGCTATGATAACTCAAATAACCACTCTTTACAACCATATTGAGCAGAAAAGCATCACAGAATGCCCTACATGTCAAACTGTGAGGTGGAGGTTCTACAAAAGCAGAAGACTATATCAAGTTCCACTCTTGTCAGCAAAGGACAGAGTCTGGGGTTACAGAGGGCACAGGATCGACCACCTGCACAGATGAAGATAAAAAAAAAATTATAGTCTGATTAATCCTGATTTCTGCTGTGACATGCAGATAGTAGGGTCAGAATTTGGCATAAGTAGAATGAAATCATTGAACCAAACCTGCTTTTAATAGTTTTACATGGTGGTGGTGTAACGGTGTGGGAAATGTTTCCTTTGTACTCCTTCATACTAATCGAGCATCGTTTGAAAGCCACAGCCACATCTGAAGATAATTTTTTTACGGCTCCATTGAAACTATTTCCCACAAATTACATTTTGCTCAAACTAGGGTGTGAAAAGTTTGTAAAAGCTTAAGTTTGTAACTGACAGCAGCTTTTCTTGACTGCTAATGATAAACTTGATTGCAGTAAATGGGAACTAATTGCAGATATCAGCTAAAGTTGTGCTCAGAACCTTCCAGGAGTGTCCAGAAGTACAAGGTGTCAAGTTCTCAGTGACATGGCTAAGGTAAGGATGACTGAAACACGACTCCACTGAATAAGACTCACAAGCTGAAGTGTCATGACTGAGCCAAGAAATATCTGAAGACAGAATTCTCAAACGTTTTATGTACAGGTGAAATGAGTGTAACTCTAGATGGATCAGATGGGTGGGCCTGTGGGTAGATCACTAATGGAATACCAGTTAAAGTGAGGCACGAGCAAGGTGGTTAAGGGATACTGCTGTGGGCTGATATTATTAATAACAAGCTAGTTGGACCTTTTCGGGTCGAAGATGGACTGATAGGTAGCAGGTAGAAACCTACTGCCAGTTTCTAGAAGACACTTTTTTTCAAGCAGGTGGCACAGTAAGAAGTCAGAAACATTCAAGAAGAACAGCATTTGGTTGGCTGTGGTGGCTGCTTCAACTAAAACTGATCGTGAATGGATTACGAAACTGGCCAATTCAACGGATGGAAGGCTCATATTAGTTATTGGAAAGAAGGGTGGCTATATTCATTACTGAATAGTTTTAAAGGGCCAAAATATATTTTTTGTTAAAGAATGAAGTGAAATAAAATGAATTGAAATGTAGTTATTTTAATGTGAAATAAATATTTAGGATCAACTGAGACCATTGTAAAATTGTGTGTGTGTGTGTGTGTGTGTGTGTATGTGTGTAGGGAAAATCTGGAACATTATGAGCATCACTGTGTGTGTGTGTGTGTGTGTGTGTGAGAGAGAGAGAGAGAGAGAAAGTTGCAGGATACACTATACTGAAGGCAGTGCAAATGAAATGTCACAGATTTGTCATCTTGCTTTTCCCAGAATCTCCACGACGACGTGATGACAGTGTTTCCGTCCCTCGCGCTGCTGTTAGACAAACATCTCAGATGGAAATGTCACGCGGCTCTTGTGTCTCCTTGGCCATTATGTGCCTGTACTGTGTTCCCTGATGAGATGTTAGGACACAGTATTCTTAGCAATCACAAGAACTGGGCGAGAAGGTCAACTTTAGAGTTGCACAGAGAAAACCTTGAGTGAGCGTGTGTGCATGTGTGTGTGTGTGTGTGTGTGTGTGTGTGTGTGTGTGTGCTGGAAAGTTAGATCTGTGTGTATCACAAAGGACACAGCAAACATTAAATACTCTGACATCCACTTTTTGAATATTTTGGTGATTCTCCTAAAGACCTTTTTGGAATATGTGTAAACAAAAAAAGAACCTGGTTGCAAAAAGACCCGAGCAGCCTAGCAACCTGACGCTACATGACTGTAATCTGACTGAAAAATCTATGAAGAATTTCAGAAACTCTACATGGTCCTTATAGCTTGGCATCGTGTCAGTGGCTAAATGATGCTAAGCAGCGGTCTAGCCTGCAATTACCAAATATATACTAAATACATACATAATATATATGTATATACGGTACACATCTCATTGTCATCTCAGTGTCAGGGTCTTGGCAATCTTCGTATAGCCTAGGGCATCTTTATGAGAGCAACATTTCTTTGTTTTCAGATCCTCAGAGAGTTATTTGCCATGAGGTGCCATGTTGAACTTCCAGTGACCAGTATGAAGGAGTGAGAGAGTGATGACACCAAATTTAACACTATGCTCCCCATTAACACCTGAGACCTTGAAATACTAAAAAGTCACATGACACCGGGGAGGGAAATGGCTAATTAGGCTCAATTTGGACATTTTCACTTAAGGGTGTACTCACTTTTGTTGCCAGCGGTTTAGACATTAATGGCTGTGTGTTGAGTTATTTTGAGGGGACAGTTAATTTACACTGTTACACAAGCTGTACACTCACATGAAAAGATATAATCAAATATTTACAAAAAAAGGTGAGGGGTGTACTCACTTTTGTGAGATACTATATGGTAACCCATTGCAGACAACAATGTCTTATATTTTTTTTTATATAGGTTTCCTTACAAAACATTCACTCTTAACCATTGTATTCTGTATTTCTGGGGACAGCAGAACCACTTAATTTCCATTTTCACCAAAACTGCTTATAAACATGATTTTGCATATAAACATAATGATATTTTCCAGTCTTCTTAAGGTCAGGTACTTTAAATACCCCAGATAGAAAATCTAATCAAATGCTATCGACATGCTATTGTTTGGATTTTATACACTGCAAATATATCATTGGGTTAGTTTGTCTGTTTAACTCTATTTGTTTTAGTGGGGGTTTTTTGACAGTGTTAAAAACAAAACACATTATATTTATCGCCTGGATTTCATTTCCTGTTTTTTTTTTTTTAACTGACCAATATAGGAGAAAAACAATAAGAAAAACATTTGACAAGAGAAACAATACCATGATTATTATGATGATGATGATGATTATTATTATTATTATTATTATTATTATTATACAACATACAGCATTGGAGAATAATACACAAGGGTTGGATGAGGAACAGGTTTAAAAGTAGCATGGAATTAGTAAATAAAAATATTGTCACGGTTTCCCCTTGTGGCAACGTGCTCTTCTGCGCAAATACGAGAGCGCGTGCTTTTCCCGAGTGACAGCAGGACATGTGCATTTGTTGTTGTTGTGGACATCATGTCTCCGCCCCGTCTTGTCATGTGTCGTTGTGTCACGTGTGTTATTGTATTGCCCGCAGCTGTTAGCAGTTTGGGGCTAATGTTCTGTGTGTGCATATATACCGTGAGCCGTACTGCACACGGCACGGTTAATTACATTTAGTGTTCTCGTCCATGTTAGATTTAGTTCACGCTGGGTTATCCGCTCCCAGGTCCACGTCCTAGTTCTTGTTCATGTTTGTTTATGTATCAACCCTGTTTTCTGTGACCTCGAGCTTGATCTCTGTCTTGCCCTGTATATGCCTGTTTGCTGTTTGCCTGACCTTCGTCTGTTTCTGGATTACGATTGCAGATTACGTTTTGGATTTGTCTGCCTGTCTCTAATAATAAACACTCGTACTTATATGCGATTGCATCCGTCCCCTTTATCCGCTGCGTCACGGATTTATGACAAATATGTGCTTAACCAGCATGCATGCATAATACCATAATACCATTTATTTATTTTTTATTATAATAATTTCACTTACAGTCTATAATTAGGGTACAACAGGCTGAACGTGACAGTCAATATCACTGAAAATATCACTAAAAATGAAGAAAAACAAGAATTTGAGAACTTGATCTTAAGGAAATTCAGATGAGGAAATTTCCTGGTGAAAATGTGACCTCCGGAATATTCCAAATATGCCTATCATAGGGGTGAATGTGTTCATGTGACAGGGTCAAGTAAATGAGTGAATCTTTCAGCTTTACTTTACATGCGTACATATGACACCAAATGACGCTGGAAAACGTCTGTGAACAGCAACCTTCTATAACAAACTGAATAAATATTTTAATAAATATTACCTGAAATAAAGTATATAGCTGGAAGTATTTAAAATTTGTTATCTGTGTGTCCTTGGTCAGACTTTAGCAGAGGGGGTTGATTTGCACGCGATGAGCTTGCTAAACACTAATTAGTCTATTACTGTTGACAAACTTACAGCATTATTTCCTTGTAACACTGTTTTGTGCACTGGCTTAGTCAACATGCTCTTTTACTCCTTCCTGAATTCTTATATTCTTGCTTTCATGAAACATTTGACACGTAGCATGCAAATCGCATTTATTTTTGAGGCAAGCAATTATCTGCAAGGAGATTGAGGTTTAATTTTAAACGAAAAAGCCAATTTGGTCCTGAAATCAGGGTCACTGTGTGAAATCTGCAGAGAATTTGAGAGAGCTTTTTACATTAGACAGTCTGTTAACATAATGATGGAATTGCTATTGCTAAAGCCTACATAATACAGAGGTAAATACCTCCGCACATGACGTTCATGAATTCAAACATGCATTAAAAATGGTGCTCTTAAGTTGCTTATTGGTTGGATGTGGGAGGCTTTTACCTCATCAACGGCTGCATTTTACCTAATTACAGTATGATTGATTTCAATTGCACAGCTTCTGTGACTCATCTGTGAGAAAATCGTCAAAAAAACCCTCTAAATAACCTGAGCATTGAATGTCCAGTATGAAAGTTGTGCATCCGGCCTTTATTACATATTTATTGGAGAAATCTTTTAGCTGATAAGTGTGATGTAAATTAGCAGCTGCAGTGAGTTCACTCAGGTGACAACAAACATGTTATAGGAAAATAATAATTTTCAAATAACTGTGCATGACAATGTGCACTGATGGATAAAGCCTTTACTAATTAAGTCGTTTCTAAGAAACTGCAGAGAAAACTGATTAAATTTGAGAAGTTTTAAAAGTAGAAAAAGTAATAGAAAATAATAGGCAGAAAATAAGCAGAAATGGGTAAATGGTCTGCACTTATATAGCACTTTTATCCAAAGTGCTTTACACTATACCTTACTTACTCATTCACACACACGCCGCTAGCTTGCCATCAGGAGCAACTTGGAGTTCAGTGTCTTGCCCAAGGAAACTTTGGTATGTGGAGTCACCCGGGCCGGGAATCAAACCGCCAACCCTACGATTAGTGAACAACCTGCTTTACCACCTGCGCCACAGCGGCCCAATGTTCAAATTAGTTTTCAACAATTCCAATTCATATTCCAATGTGAATGCTGTATAGCATTTTTCTCAAACACAAAACATTTTGGGGAGTCCTGCAAAACATTGGTTTAAAATTATTTGAATCTTTACAATTCAAACACATCATCTTTTTTTTCTTCCAGATCAAGGGGTCAATTATTGGCAAGTTTTCCTGTTCCAGACCTTTGCAACTTTTGAGGGTGTGTGTGCGCGCGTGCGTGTGTGTGGCTATGCTTGTGCTTAATTTGCTTTTCTTCATCATGATTGATGACATCGTTACAAATTTACTTTATATTTATAGGCCAAGGAGAGAACAATTTATAAAGAATGTTTTTTTGTTTTTGTTTTTGTTTTTTTTAAGGATGATGGTTTGTTTCCATTCCTTTTAAATAGTCCTTCCCAAAAAAAATTGGCACATAAAAACTTTTATGAGAAGCAATTTTAATAGTGTTCGAGGAAAGGTAAGTAAATTTATCGTATTGTTTGAGTGCAGGGAAATTAGTGTGTATAATGCTCATATAGTTATGCAAATAATTGTGCAAATAATTCTGTATGGCTTCTAAGCCATTAGTTTTTCTAGTATGCCTATTAAATGGCTCATTAAGTTGGAATCAGCTGCACCTAAAATAGAATAGTAGTGTACATATTTTCAAACAAGAGAGTTGCTTCATTGAATTTCACACAAATGAAAATGACAAACATGGTAAACCTGATAAATTTGTATCCCTTTCATTCAAACCAAACAAACCAAATGCTTACCTGTCCATTTGTGTAATTTGTACATGTCGTAGCCATATTATCCTGGTCAGGGTCATGATTGATCCAGAATCACACCCTGGATGGGATGACAGTCCATCGCAGAACCTTAACTCTTGATGATTTTTAAAAATAATATATACATTTATGCCATTCTTCCAAATATGCAATTGTTCCTGTGTATTATAGCCTTGTCAAACAACTTCACTCATAAATTATTGCATTCATTTTCTAGATTTTGTGAGTGTATTGACATTTCTTATATTTTTCTTTAAACATGAATGACTGACCAAATAAAGAAGCATGTAGGTGACGTTAAGTTGTTAAGTTCAAAATCATGTTTTGTGTACTTCTGTGTTGTGATTATCCATTCTGTTCATTCTGTTCATCTCGAATAACAAATATTAGTTAATTAACTGACTACATTCTAATATTCTAAATAAAAAGCTCCCAATTTGATCTCTTTTTCAGGAATTAGTTTTGCATTTTGTTGCGTTCAGATCAAATGCACAAAGGTACATTGCTTTTTTATGTACATAATACAAACTGTGCCACACTATTTAAGCAGATCTTGAGGGTGCAGATGTTCTACACAGCTACTACTTCAAATTATCTGGGGAAAAAAATGCTTTAAATGATTGGAACATGAAGCATTGTGCTAAAGACAGGGCAGTCATGTTATAAAACATATACAATACACCAGACATAGAGAGATGGTGGGTTGACTGAGTCTGGAGTGTGATTTTGCTCTGTAACTGGCTTAGGTGTCATTTTTGAGCATTTATTTAGCACACAAATACACAGACAGAGAGGAAATGAAGTTTAGAAATTATTGAAAACTTATATTCAGCTATAACCTTCTCAAAATATAATAAAAGTATATAGTCCCACATTCATTCTTTTATTGGCACTTTCAAAATAACTGCAGGTATAAAAGTCACTGAGATGACAAGAGGAAGAAACCTTGAGAGGAACCAGACTCAAAAGGAAACCCATACTAATCGGGGTGACAGCGGTTAGTATGATTATAAATAAATCCCTTCTATTACTGGGCACTATAACATCAGGCAGTGTTCAGTGTGTGAAAAGGAACTTGAGTATGAGCATCAATAATGGTTTAGGTTTAGGTTTTTTGTATCAAACTGAAGTTATCAACTGTTCAATGATGGAGACTTTAAGTGTAAATGGTTATTAGCAATTGCTGAGTTAAGGCTATCCAAGATACAAGAATTAACATGGGCTAAGCTGAAGTTTGGATTGCCATATGATTCCCACACTCAGCTACAGTCTAGATTCAGTTTTCCAACAGTCATTTACATTTACATTTATTCACTTGGCAGACGCTTTTATCCAAAGCGATTTACAAATAAGCAAAGCGATATATCAAGCAAACATTATGCAGATGTTAACACTTTTTGTAGTATACCATATCCACGCCACACCTGGGTGTTCTCCTCTAGGCCATATATCAGAATGCCAGAAATAACCAAAAGAGAAATTCCGATCCCTGTCGATTTTGAAGGTATATCCAAACATATGCTTCAGGTTTGGCCTTGCCATATAATAAGAGTCTTTCTAGGGGGTATTCCTGTATTCCAGCATCATGCTTGTAAGAAATTATGTATTAAGACAAATTCTTCAGCAGTGTAGTGTTTTACTGCTTCTGATTTCATGTAAAATCTCCCTGATATCTAAAACAATACACTTACAAGGTTCTTGTTATGTGATCTGAATGTGGCACTGACATATTGAGTGTGTTTGTGCTAGACAGACAATGTGTTCTGATAACCCTCCAGGACAAGATCACATCTCATTGTGTTAATTGCCACCCAAGCATATTTTTGCAAACGATGCTTTTAGTGGAAGACTGCTTTTATGTACTTGTTGCTTTTTTAATGAAATTCACTGAAAGTACAACCTGAGTTTAGCTAAATTACGTGCTAAAATACATGCTAAACCCAGGCATTATATACAGTGGGGGAAATAAGTATTGAATGTGTCAACATTTTTTTCAGTAAATATATTTCCAATGAGGTTATTCACATGAAATTTTCACCAGACATCAGTATTAACTCAAGAATTCCTCAAAAATAAAGAATTCACAGCATTAAAGTCCATAAATAAAGTTATGTGTAATAAAGTGAAATGACACAGGAAAAAAGTATTGAACAAGCTAAGAAAAAGCAGTTCTCCAAGTCAAGGTAAGAATGAAATCCATAAGTAATAATACCTCCTGTGCAAATTAATATCATATGGGTTAGTAAATTGATGGTCTATAAAAAGGTTTTTTGTTACCAAGGTGTCACACAAAAAGCATCTCATGATGGGTAAAAGCAAAGAGCTCTTCCAAGACCTTCAGAACCTGTTGCAAAACATATTGATGGAATCGGATAGAGATGTATTTAAAAACTTCTGAATCCTCCAGTAAGCACCATGTCCACAAGTGGAAGCAACATCACTCCGTCATCAACTGGCCATGCACAAGAGCTCCTCGCAAGATTTCTGACCAGGGAGTCAGAAGAATAATCAGAAGAGTAGACCAAGGGCCCAGTAATCACCTGACTTGAATACAATTGAACAAGATTTAAAGACAATATGTTTAGAACAGTGGGCCAAAATCACACCTGAATACTGCAGCCGATTAATTTCTTCATGCAAGAAGTGTCTTGAAGCGGTCATTACAAACAAAGGCTTCACCATTAAGTATAAAATAAATTTCAGTTAGCATGTTCAATACTTTTTTCCTGTGCCATTCTTCTTTATTACACATAAATTTATTTATAGACTTTAATGTTTGGATTTCTTTAAATGTGTGGATTTCTTGAGTTAATACCAAAGTCTAGTGAAAATTTCATGTGAATAGCCTCATTGGAAAAATATTTACTGAAAAAAAAATTATTTGTTACCAGGGGATGGATTCAATTTCAACATTCAGTCTGTGATGGAACTGGCAAGTGCATTCAACAGGGATATCTTAAAATAGACTGCCAGAGAAGGTGTTGATGAGCCTTCGAAGCTGCAAACCAACTGTGGCCTCCACAATCCTGCAGGAAACGCTTGGCTGAGGCACTACATACAATCCCAGGCCAGTGTGGCACATGTCTGGATGCATGATTGTAAAGAGTGTTCCGTTATATACAGATGTGAAACATACATAATACGGCTTCATGCAAATTAGCTGTTCATCACTGAATGCTTGATGTCTTGTTCTGTCAAAAGAAAACATGTTCACGTGCCCACACCACTGCACCTTATCCTTCATTAACTCTAGAAGCCAACTGGAGCTGAGTGATGATGACTGATGGAGCCAAATAAATGAGGTGGAGATAATTAGAGGTTGAGGAAATGTATTTTTCTGGTATCTTAGCTGCAGCGATAAGTGCCGTTTAAGATAGACTCTGATCAAATCTGATCAAATCTACACGATCAGATTAACCTGTTTTATGCCACAGTGCTGTTGAATTCTCTGACCTGATTGGTCAGAAGGTATTGTTTAATTTTCTACAACTGTTTCTCTAACAGTAGTGCCAACTGTAATTAAATGATGGGTATACACTCTGTCCACTTTATTGGGAACACCTGCACACCAGCACATTTGTGCAGTTATCTAAGCAACCAATCGTGTGGCAGGAGCACAATGCAGAATACAGGTCAAGAGCTTCAGATAATGTTCACATCAGACATCAGAATGAAGAAAAAGTGTTGGCAAAAGAAGGGCCGGCTTGAGTGTTTCGTAAAATGCTGATCTCTTGGAATTTTCAAAGGAGTTTTTGAAATTTAAACACATAATAATAATAATAATCACCATCATCATCATCATCATCATCATCATATGTGAAAACTATTAGTGAAATCAACTCTTATACAGGAGCTTAATTTAAGACTAATAAGAAATGGATTTTAAAAATGTGTTTTTATTTTGGTTATAATGAATCTTTTTGTAAGGAGAAGTGTTTCAATGCACGTGATAACAGCAATTTTTGTTTCTTTATATATATATATATATATATATATATATATATATATATATATATATATATACAGTATATATATATATATATATATATATATATATATATATATATATATATATTTAAATATATTATAAATATATTTAATTCCATAACATTAAATGTAACTCTAAACTTATAAGAAATAAATACATGTCCCTCTTTAATTCCATGGTATTTATTACAGCGGTATTATCAAAGTTATTGTGCATATAAAGTATGTCAACTGGAATCTAATGCCAATTTTAATTTTAAAAAAGGGTGTTTAAATATATATATATATATATATTATTGTAAACATTTAGATAATGCTCTCAGTTTTTAAAAATATTTTGTCTACAAATAAATTTGTTCTAAGAAGAGTCGTGATTTTATTTTTAATTTTTTTATATTTAAATTGGTCCCCTACTATAAAGGATTGAAAACCTATACATTAATAAAGAATCTATAATCACTGCCAATTTTCTGTGGAATAAGAGCAATAAAGAACTTCAGGACATCCTGCTATTGCAAAATAATCAGCTTGGGCAACTCTGGCAGATCAGATAACAGAATGGTGAAAGAACTCTTAGTGTTGAGAAAAACAGTAATATCATGTGCCCACTAAATTGTCTGATGGCTGCCATACTGTCAACTTTATGAGGTGTTTTGTGCAGTCTAGAATGTCTTGGAAATCACATTACTTTATATATAAGGGCCATAACCTCACAGTAATCTTCCTTGAACTCATTACCTACAAGAATAGAAAAAATAAAATCAAAGAAGAGGAGTAGATCTAAATTCTCGCCATATCACCAGATTCCTTTTTTCTTTTTTTTTTTTCTTTTGCAGGTTGGATTATATGAATATTTAGATAGTTTTCTTAGTGTTGTTTGAACAATTTTAAATGTTCATCATTAGCTAAACTTAAACATCTTTTAAAAAAAAAAAAAAAAATCTCAAGACAGAAGATATTTAAAGATCATCTGAATTAGAAATTGTCACGTTGTGAGACGTAAGGGACATTAAGACAGATGCAAGTGCAGTTAACAGTTTTATAAAAGGAGACAAAGGCAGATAAATCCAAATCGTAATCCAAAACGTAGTCAAGACAGGCAAAGGGTCAGGCAATCGGCAAACAGTCATAAACGGGGAAAAGCAGGAATCAAGGTCGCGGTCACAGAAAACAGGGTTATAAAACAAGAAAAATGACCTATGACTGTGAACTTGGAGTGTAAAACCAGCGTAGACTAAATGAACTAATCTAATGTGAAATTAACTATATAACTATATCTAACAAGGAACATAATTTTACTAATCTAATGTATCTTATCTAATACTCCGCGCCTTGTGCTGGGATGCGCGCGGTATATAAGCAAACATAATCAACGTTAATTGCTGACGGCTGACACCAATCTAGACAAATGCTCGAACAACAGCCAATGACAGAACAGGGAGGAGACAGAACAGAAACATAACAAACGCACATGTCCATGGTAAACAATGTCACGGTTGTCAACATTCAAAGAGCGGACGCTTGCACATCTTGCTCGTGCAGGCTCGTTTATTTTTTTTTAAGATTTCTCTTTTTGTGAAGGCATTTGCAACTAAGTGTAACTGGTTTGTTCCTAATAAATTAGTTATCAACACACCAAATAAGATTCTGGAATTACCTGTCTGGAAAAATAAAGTGTTATTTCTCTCTTATCTCAGCGGAACATAAACCCATCTTTTCCTGTTTTCTCGCAGTTGCTATTTTCATGCTCAAATGTGAAAGTGCCTGCACTGTTTCCCACTAATCCCCACCCAAAAGCTAGCTCTCCTCTATCATACTTCAGCTTCCCACCTGTCGAGGCTCAATACTAACATGCTAGACAGATTTTTCAACCCTACTGCTTCTGCTGCGTCACATGGCAGAGTAACATACTCAGAGGAAAGCGCTATCAACCCTCTTCAACATAAGTGAGCTCACAGATGCCGATGAATGGCTAGTGTCACTGTGATTGGCAGGGGAGAGAGAGTATGCCCATCCCACCCAGAAAGCATGGCCTATTTGACTATTTTGGACAAGGATAGCTGTGGAATCATCAGGATCTCATGATCTTAGGCGAACACTTTTCTGAAGGTGAACACTCAGGACTCAGTGTTTTACGGAGATGTTCTTTATAATAATTGTTCATTATCAGAGTCAATTGATGTGCCTGATAAGTTTAATTAATAATTAAATAGTAATGTTGGTGTGAAAACCATTAGTGGAATCAAATCAGACTGTACATGATTACTGAAATGTCACTGGGCTGCACATTTGGCTTCTGAAGTAAATGAGATTAACTGACCTGATGTTTTTAATTCAGGCTTTTTTCTTTTCTTTTTATTATTCTTGTTTTACATTAAGCCATTATTTTACGATCTATACTGATGGTCACTGTCATGTATCAAGGAAGGAACTCTGGACTTCAGCCACTGCACCATACTCATCAACGTCACACTGAATCATAGTTCTGTTAATGAGCACTCTTATGTATAGCCACTCTTTGCACTGCTTCCTTGTTTTACATTTGTCTACTTTACTTTTGTCCCTGTTACCATGTTTTTTTTCTTAGTTGTTTAGCCTTAGCCACAGGTATTTTGCCTTTTTGCCTTCATGTCTTTTGTAGTTTGTTGGGTTATATATTAAATGTTTGAAATTCTACATTTGCATCCATATTCAACTTTGAAACGTGACAGTCACTAAAATACCACATTATATAACGTTTTATTTCTGTACTTGCATAATAAGCAAGAATATTGGGGCTATATGTGACAACAGTTAAGCTTTGGTATCTGATGTAATGTTCATTTGGTTATGAAGGCAGGAATGTGGATGAATGAGCCACTATCCTTGAGGATACCTTGAACTGCAGAGTGACTGAAAATTCCTCCTCTTCATTCATTAATGTTGAGTGAAAAAATATGTAGCTGTAGCTGTTGGATTGAATAATCACACATTACTATATTTATTAGTTCTTTTTATCCTATTAGATTAATTACCTGAATTAACACTGTGAATCATCACTGAGAGCTAAGAGTAGATTTCTCCCAGTGACAGTTCCTCTAAATCCAGCAACATGCACAATTTATTGGGTCGCAACTGTGGTCACTGAAGCTCCTGTTTCAGATCATTACTGATTAAGAAAAGTCAGATATTTTGATTTCTTTTTTTAATTAGAATGTAAAATGTAACCAGTAGGTTAAAGTTCATGGATGAACATTGCAGGTCGGCTGAAAGAGTTATTACATTGTTTTGTTGTCACATTATGTAAAGGTTAAAAGACTAAACTTTTATAATGTATAAAGGATAAAAAATGTTTAAAGGTTAAAGCAAAGTGGCAACTTTTAAATGTTGCAGTGCTATTCAAGCTGTTTGCAAGGATGGTTGCCTTGTCTTTTTTTTGTTGTTGTTTTTTTTGGTGGTTGCCTTGCTATCTCAGCTGGTTGCAACACTGAATTTTTTGGGGTAGTTTTGGCTGGGTCATTTTTACTGACAGTTGAATCAATGCACCCTTCCCCCACCCCGACGCTTCAGCCCGGCTCTTTGGGTCAAATCAACTCAGCGCAGACTGTTTGAATTCACCTCAGGTGGAGGTAGCAGTTTTCACATGGACAGACTGTTAGATTTATTTGGTCAAATTTGATTCATGTCAATATATTTATCCATAAAATCATTACTGTACACTAGAAAACGTATGATAACAGTCCAGTTTACATGACATTAAACACACTGCTATCTTCGTTAGCTTTGGATTACTTGTTTGTAATGCCCACTGGATCACAAGTTGGTTACTCTGTTTTTTGTTGTTTTTTTGGATGTTTTAAACATCTCCTTTGATCAAAATCTGACGTTTTCATCTTAAACATATAAGTTATTGAGTCATTTACTTCCAAGTCTATATACAGTGCCTTGCGAAAGTATCCCCGCCCCCTTGAACTTTTCAACCTTTTGCCACATTTCAGGCTTCAAACATAAAGATAAAAAATTTTAATTTTTTGAGAAGAATCACCAACAAGTGGGACACAATTGTAATGTGGAACGAAATCATTTGGATTTTTGAAACTTTTTTAACTAATAAAAAAATGAAAAGTGGGGCGTGCAAAATTATTCGCCCCCCTTGCGTTAATACTTTGTAAAGCCACCTTTTGCTGCGATTACAGCTGCAAGTCGCTTGGGGTATGTCTCTATCAGTTTTGCACATCGAGAGACTGAAATTCTTGCCCATTCTTCCTTGCACAACAGCTCGAGCTCAGTGAGGTTGGATGGAGAGCATTTGTGAACAGCAGTTTTCAGCTCTTTCCACAGATTCTCGATTGGATTCAGGTCTGGACTTTGACTTGGCCATTCTAACACCTGGATACGTTTATTTGTGAACCATTCCTTTGTAGATTTTGCTATATGTTTGGGATCATTGTCTTGTTGGAAGATAAATCTCCGTCCCAGTTTCAGGTCTTTTGCAGACTCCAACAGGTTTTCATCCAGAATGGTCCTGTATTTGGCTGCATCCATCTTCCCCTCAATTTTAACCATCTTCCCTGTCCCTGCTGAAGAAAAGCAGGCCCAAACCATGATGCTGCCACCACCATGTTTGACAGTGGGGATGGTGTGTTGAGGGTGATGAGCTGTGTTGCTTTTACGCCAAACATATCATTTTGCATTATGGGCAAAAAGTTCGATTTTGGTTTCATCTGACCAGAGCACCTTCTTCCACATGCTTGGTGTGTCTCCCAGGTGGCTTGTGGCAAACTTCAGATGAGACTTTTTATGGATATCTTTGAGAAATGGCTTTCTTCTTGCCACTCTTCCATAAAGGCCAGATTTGTGCAGTGTATGACTGATTGTTGTCCTATGGACAGACTCTCCCACCTCAGCTGTAGTTCTCTGCAGTTCATCCAGAGTGATCATGGGCCTCTTGGCTGCATCTCTGATCAGTCTTCTCCTTGTCTGAGCTGAAAGTTTAGAGGGACGGCCAGGTCTTGGTAGATTTGCAGTGGTCTGATACTCCTTCCATTTCAAAATGATCGCTTGCACAGTGCTCCTTGGGATGTTTAAAGCTTGGGAAATCTTTTTGTATCCAAATCCGGCTTTAAACTTCTCCACAACAGTATTACGGACCTGCCTGGTGTGTTCCTTGGTCTTCATGCTGCTCTCTGCGCTTTCAACAGAACCCTGAGACTATCACAGAGCAGGTGCATTTATACAGAGACTTGATTACACACAGGTGGATTCTATTTATCACCATCAGTCATTTAGGACAACATTGGATCATTCAGAGATCCTCGCTGAACTTCTGGAGTGAGTTTGCTGCACTGAAAGTAAAGGGGCCGAATAATTTTGCACGCACCACTTTTCAGTTTTTTATTTGCTAAAAAAGTTTCAAATATCCAATAGATTTCGTTCCACTTCACAATTGTGTCACACTTGTTGGTGATTCTTCACAAAAAATTCACATTTTATATCTTTATGTTTGAAGCCTGAAATGTGGCAAAAGGTTGAAAAGTTCAATGGAGCCGAATACTTTCGCAAGGCACTGTATAAGCACCACTTTAGCACCAATACATTTATGAACACCTTCTTGTGCATAAATAATGGAGATACCATGTTGATTGATATATTTGCTTATAATGTGGTATATTTGACATTTTCAAAGGGTAAAAATAACCCTGTAAATATAAATCCATTTATGAAATAAAATTAACCCAGTTTTAAAAACCTAAGCTATCAGTTGTTTGGGTTAACCCATTTGCTGGGTTAAAATTAACAACTCAACCTGATGGGTTAATTTAACCCAAAATGTGTTCTGTCCTATATTTACCCAGCCGTTGGGCTAAAAAATAACCCAATTTGAATTGTTTTTAACCCAGTGATTTAAGGGTAGGGTGTTTCTAGGTGGTCACCATGCTATCCCAGCCGATTGCAAAGGTGTTGCTTAGTGGTTGCTATCATATTCCAGTTGGTTGCTAGGGTGTTGCTAAGTGTCTGTTATGGGGTCTCAGGTGGATGTTTCTATCATAGTCCAGGTAGTTGCTAGGGTTTTAGTAGGTGGAGCAAAGCAGTTATAAATGTATGAATAAAAAAATCATGTTTAAACTGGACAAACAAAACATTTCCCATACATTTTGGGGGAAAACCCAACTTGGAGTGTTGCTACGCAGCAGCCGTAATTCCTAGCTTTCCCAAAAAGCAGATTATTGCCGTATGGGATATACCTTAAAATGCCACAAATTTTGAAGAAGAAGAAGAGGATTATGAAGAACAGTGTTTTGTCTCTGTCAAGCCAACATAATTATTTTTGAAGCAAAATTCTGATGAATCTGCAGGAACATCTGACAAAAGAAATGAAATGAATGCTTTATCGCAGGCTTTTGTATCTCACATAAATACAAAAGGTGTTCCAGTCTGGAGGTAGGTCTTGAAAAAATTATAACATCTTTTTCAAAGAGACCATGAAGCAGAAGCAGCCTGGAGAAAGAATGAATTAATAAACCACAATGAAATTTATAAGAAATGCATGGACGTCTTAAATTAGGCTCTGCGTACTAAGACGAAGGTGCATTTCTCTATGATTACAGCAGAAAAGTGACCTACTATATGATTTATCGCTGTACATAGTTTGATTTTAATAAAATAAAGATTAAAAAAGATTAAAATAGATTCATAAAATAACAATTTCAAAATGGCCAGTTCATGTGTTATGCTAACTTTGCTGAGAGAAATAAAGTACTCTAAAACACTTGCTGTTATTATAAAACAGTAACAGGAACTTAGGACACATCACAACACACTGTCGCTGATTAATTTCCTACAACAGCACTCATCCAAAAGTGTTTTATTCCCTACATGAACCATGAAGAAGAACTCTGTTGTGTACTCTTACATTTTGAGCCTATTGTATCATACATTATTTGAAGGGATATCCATATATCTAGATACGCACACACACACACACACACACACACACGTCAGCAGGAACTCTTTTGACTGTAATGAGATGCTGTGAATGGAGGTGATACCTTCCATGCTGTCACGGTAACGTGTCATACACAAGTCCTGTGGTCAGTTTAATTGCAGTGAGGAGACACACTTTAGAGGTCTCGACCACACACTCACAGCATAAAAGATATAATATAAAATTTTTTAAAATGTGGTAGTGTAGCCATGGCAACTGATCAGAGATTCAACAGCGGCTATGAGTAAAAGCTCAACATGGTGAGCTCCTAAACGTGTGTGTGTTGCCAGTGTTTGCCACACTGTGACATTTGACACATTGCATATAATGCACAGTCATGACATTATGATTTATCTAGATGAGATCTGTCTCGGTGAAATGGATTTGACAATTCTCTACTCTAAATGCAATACAACCCCATAACCTGCTTTCTGCTTTAATAAATTTGTTATGTGCAGAACTGTTTTGTTCTTAAAGAGACTAAATGTCCATTGAGACTCAAAGATTATATGACATCATCTGTCTCATGTTTCTAAAACAGAGTTTAGTTATGTAGGTGAAAGAAGAAAACATCAGATCTTTTGTTTATTTGCTCTAAACCTTGATCATTATTCATCTGGGAGTTATAAATACAAGCAAATTGAGTCGGCAGACGCTGGTCAATTGATATTTAATTTAGTTCTGTTTCAGATCCGTCTTCATCTCTTATTCATCTGTTAGCGTCTTACATACCAGAGTAGTAAAGCAAGTAATGTATAAATTTACTCATCTCTCATCATTCTAATTAGTGATCACAGTTTCTTTAAGGTGCTTAAGAATAAGAGAGGACTAAATCTGATTATTTTACTTTGTCACGGGGTACGCACCAGGGATGTCCTCTGTCTCCATTACTTTTTGCCATAGCGATTGAGCCTCTCTCGATGATGCTTAGAATTCTGCCTGTATTTCAGGGTGTAGTTCGCAAAGGAATTGAGCATAAACTAGCACTGTACGCTGACGACTTACTGCTTTATGTTACATATCCTATTGCATCTATTCCAGAAATAATACGTGTATTACATGACATTGGGAAATTCTCGGGGTATAAACTAAACCTACCAAAGAGTGAATGTTTACCTATAAACCAATCTGGCCTAAAGATAAAACAGACTGAAATACCTTTTCATTTGGAACATTCAAAATTCAAATATCTCTGAGTTAATGTCACCCATTCCCATTCTGAATTAATGGCGGCGAATTTTACACCCTTAATCACATACATGAAGTCAGCCTTTCAAAGATGGGCAGCTCTGCCATTATCCCCTCTTGGCAGAATAAACACAGTAAAAATGAATATTCTCCCAAAATTCCTCTACCTCTTTCAGTCCATCCCTTTGTTTTTACCCAAATCTTTCTTTAAGAATATAGACAAATTAATCTCGTCTTTCATATGGGCAGGAAACCAGGGTTTCAAAATTTTCACTTCAGCGGAGTCGACTGAGTGGTGGCCTCGCATTGCCCAATTTCATGTATTATTATTGGGCGGCTAATATTCAGAAGCTGGTGCTGTGGGTGCAGGCCTCCTCTCTTCCATGGTGCCACTTAGAAGCACAGTCTTGCATTTCAACCTCCCTCCCTGCTCTGGTGTTCTCCTCCCTTCCCATAGCCCTTTCACAATATACAGATAGTCCAATAGTATGTACCTCTCTAAAGATTTTCTAGCAGTTTCGTCGTCATTTTAAATTTATCTCGGCCTCAACCATGGCACCTATATATAATAACCATCTCTTTCCCCCCTCCTTTATAGATTCCACATTCTCTCTTTGGGAAAAGAAGGGTCTGAAGTGCTTTGAGGATCTTTTTATTAATAATGTGTTTGCAAACTTTTCTGAGTTGTCCTCGTCATTCAGCTTGCCTCTGTCTCACCTTTTCCATTTCTTTCAAATTAGCCATTGTGTCTCCTCCCTATTCGCTGGTTTTCCCTCCTTACCTACAAAATCTGCAAGGGAAGAGGTGTTCAAGCTGAATCCTCATAAAAGGGGCATTATTTCACAGATATATGCAATGATCTGGTCTCAGGATGAATCTTACAATATCAAAACTATAAGTGCTTGGGAAGAGGAATTGGGCCTGGAGCTTGAGGATGATTACTGTGGCAGAGTGTTAGATAATATACAGACCACCACGTCCTGTGCTAGACTTAGTTTCATACAATTTAAAGTGTTCCACAGAGCTCACCTCTCTAGGAGTAACCAGTCTAAAATATATCCCAATGTCCCTGACATGTGTGAAAAATGCAAACTTTCACCCTGTAACCTCAGTCATATGTTTGCACTCTGTCCCAAACTGCAGACCTTTTGGAATTCTTTTTTTGGGACTATGCCCGACATTCTTAAAATCAAATTGAATCTTTGTTCTTTAATTGCCATCTTTGGTGTTTCATCTCAATGTCAGCCTCTGAACCATAAACAAGCTAGTGTTGTGGCCTTTGCATTGCTGCTTGCAGAATATTGTTGTCTTGGACCTCTCTGCAACCCCCCTCTATATCAGTTTGGCTTAGAGATTTAATGTTCTTTTTGAAGCTGGAAAAAATCAAGTACAACATCAGAGGTAGGTGTGACTCATTTTTGGGAAAATGGCAACAATTTATTACCTATTTCAATGATGCACGCACCCTGGAGGTGGATTGAGGAGAGATAGACAGTAAACATTAACCATCATACCTCCTTTTTAAAAAAAAGAATATTTTTTATTTTTTTTAAATTATTTTACTTTATATTATTTATTTATTTATTTTTCATTTTTATTCATTTATTTTACTTATTTAATTATTTTCTCTCTCCCCAGGTTTTAGCTGTGGTTGTTTTGTAGGGGTTGTTGGTTGTTGTAGGGGTTGTTGGGTGGGGTGTTCTATGTTATGATGTTAAAAATGCAAATTTCCAATAAAAATTCTATAAAAAAAAAAAAAAAAAAAAAAAAAAAAAAAAGAATATGAGAGGAAAAGCTAAACAAATGCTAACCAGCCCTTCACTCTGATGGTAAACACTTCTCATGCTAACCAGAGTGGGTGGATTACAAAGACCACCAAATTGAATGAACTTCTTGGAATGGTATATGGGTTTTTGAGAGGAAAGGGGATGATTTCACTCTTCATGTGTAAGTAGATAAGTCCAAACCTCATTATTTCAAAAGCGAAATTCCTAGGATTCGCCGAACATTGCAGTTCCTTCTGTGGTTCGGCGGAATCTGGTCAATTTGTAAAAGCTTTGTCATGGCTTGACCTTGCCTGGGAGCAAAGAAATGCTGTCGATTAGCAGTAATACTGTCACATAATGGAGGTTGAGGCAGATGCAAGTGCAGATAAGAGCTTTATTAAAGAGAGGCAGGCAGACAACTCCAAATCATGAATCAAAATGGTGGTCCAAAACAGGCAATGGGTCAGGCAACTGGCAAACAGGATAAACGAGGCTAAGATAGGAATCGTGAAACAAAGGACGAGAACAGGATCAAAACCATGAAACAAAAGAACGATGATCAAAGGCTTGGTATGTTATGGATACGCAAACAATACTTTACACTAAACATAGACACATGAGGTGTTTAATACCAAACGTAATCAGGGGTGAGCACAAAACACATTCAATAACATATGAGGGTGGAGATAACAAATGACGAACGTGTTAAAATTAAACAAAGTCAACGTTACTGAAACCCGGAAGTGTGAGGTCGAGTTTCAGAGCGCGCTGCATTCTACATTGCTAGCATGAGAGGAAATCATGACTGAGAGAATCAAGTCCCTTGCTAGCTTACACCAGGCCTGTCAACAGGTCAGCACAACTCACTCATCTGGACAGATGCAGATTAGGGAAAAAAAAACACTTGGTCTTTTTCCAGTCTTTAACTGTACAGTTTCACTGAGTCTGTGCCCATGACAGCCTCAGATTCCTGTTCTTGGCTGACCGAAGTGGAACCTTACCAATGTTCGATGTTTTGTGCATGCTGAGAGGCTTTTCTGCACACCACGGTTGTGAAGAGTCATTATATGAGTTGCTATAGACTTCCTGTCAGCTCCGACCAGTCTGGCCATTCTCTTCTGATCTCTCTCATCATCAAAGTGTGAACAGGTAAACAGGTATATATATCTTCCCTCCATCATAGAAATTTACACCACATGCTGCATCCGCAAAGCCATCAGCATTGTGGATGACCCCACACACCCCTCACACAAACTCTTCACCCTCCTGCTGTCTGGAAAAAGGTATCAAACCATTCAGCCCTCGCGGCCAGACTGTGTAACATCTTCTTCACCAAAGGCATCAGACTGCCCCCCAAGCAACACACACACACACACACACACACACACACACACACACACACACACACACACACACACACTCTAAACTGAACACCATTCCACTCCCATTGCAATATTTGCACATTCCTGCATTGACTCCATTGCATTTTGGCTGCCACTGTACTACACCGTATTTAATTTCTTGTCATTATTACACACTTTACCTGGCTGCTACTGCAATAACGGCTATGTTCATATCTGGTATGAGCTAATCTGCTGAATAGTCTAGGTTTTGCTTCCATTTACACCATTTATAAATCATATTGTTACTCTTTGGCACCTATCTCCTGTTATGTGGGACACTTCCACACTAAAACTGTATACTGGTTGGCAATAAAATTTTGTATTGTCACTTACTGTGCCTATTGTCCAGTTTTAGTAGTACCGTACTGTCCTCTGTTGTTAGCACACAATTTGCACGTGCACTTTATTTAAAAATGTGTAGGGTCTTATTTAGTTCTGTGTTGTCTCGTATAGTTAGTGTGTTTTATGTAACACCATGGTCCAGGAGTAACGTTGTTTCATTTCACTGTGTACTGTACCAACTGTATATGGATCAAATGACAATACAGCCACTTGAATTTGAACTTGATATATACACAACCCCAATTCCGAAAACAGATGGGACAGTATGGGAAATGCAAAAAACAAAAAAAAAAGTAATTTGAAAATTCAATATACCTTGTACAATATTGAAAACCCATTGACCCATTATTTTATGTTTTACTTTGTGAATTAAATATATATATATATATATGTGGCGAACAGTCGACTGTCCCAAATTTTTGGAGTGTGTTGCAGTCATTGGATTTGAAATTTAAATGAAAAAAAATATATATATACACACACACACACACACACACACATATATATATATATATATATATATATATATATATATATATATATATATATATATATATATATATATATTTTTTTTTTAATTATTTATTTTTTTTCATTTAAATTTCAAATCCAATGACTGCAACACACCCAAAAATTTGGGACAGTCGACTGTTCGCCACTGTGTAACATCACTTTTTCTTTTAATAACACTTAAGTGTTTGGGAAAACAGGGTCAAGACACAAAACAAGAAACATGACCTATGACTGCAAACCTCGAGCAGAAAAACCACTAAAACCACCTATGTTTTTCAAAAATGTGTATATATCTTTCTGCATTAATGATGCCCTCACAGATGTGCAAGTTGCCCATACCATGGGCACTGACACACCACAATACCATGACAGATGCTGGCTTTTGGACCTGATGCTGATAACAGCTTGGATGCTTCTTTTCTACTTTGGCCCAGAGAACACAATGGCTGTTTTGTTCAAAAATTATTTGAAATGTTGACTCGTCGAACCACAAAACACAATTTCTATTGTGCTACTGTGCTACTGTCCATCTTAGATGAGACCGAGCCCAGAGAAGTCGGCGGAGCTTCTGGACAGTGTTGATATATGACTTCTATTTTTCATAGTAAATGATTAACTTGTCTCAGTGGATGCAGAGGCGAATTTCGTCAACTGACAAAGGTTTACCAAAGTATTCATATATATATATATATACATATATACATACATATATACATACATGCATACATGCATACATATATATATATACATACATGCATACATATATATACATTCATACATATATATACATTCATGCATACATATATACATACATGCATACATATATATACATACATACATACATACATACATATACATATATATATATATATATATATATATATATATATATACATACATATATTTATATACACATATATATACATATATGTATATATGTATTTATTGAAAATGATCCAATATTACATAATCTGTGAGAGGCAAAAGTATGTGAACCTTTGTTTTCAGTATCTGGTGTGAGTAATAACTGTAACTAAACGTTTCCAGTAACTGTTGATCAGTCCTGCACATCAGTTTGGTGGGTTTCTTCCAATGAACTGCTTGTTTCAGGTCCTTCCACAACATTTCTATTGGATTAAGGTCTTTAGAAAATTCTAAAGGTTTCACAAACGTTCAAGCACCACTGTACTGTCAAGTTTAGTGTTTAGCAGATGCCCTTATTCACAGCGACTTACGGAAGAGCTCTCTATCAAAAACATATCGTCATGCTAGGTCACAAAGTCAGGGGACTAAGAACATCGAGAACATATTGTGAAAGCCAGTCATTTTATATTATTTGTATTAATTAAAGAATACAAAAAATAAAGATAGCCAACACAAACCATTCAATTAATATAAATAAAATTAATAAAAACAAAATGTATCATATTAACGGGGGACAGGCCGATCTCTCTGCACAGATACATAAGCCGTAAACAAATGCCTCAGCTGATGGACGATTTAGCACTCGCATAATTATTTATAAGTGTATGTATTTACTGCCATAGAAGTGGCTTGAAATAACTTCCACTTCTGCCTTTCAGACTTTATTGTTCATTTTGTGCTCCCAGCTGTCTGTGCATATGACTTTTTATGGAGATTTGTGGGCGTCACTAAATGCAAATGAGCTGTGTCAGTAAGGTGATCAACATACAAATGTAAGTATAAGAACATCAGTGTTTCTGAAAGTTATATAATTCCAGCAGTAAATTGTAGTTCGCTTTGGCCTATCAAACATTTACACACAATGTTGCTAAAAGATTAATAAATGAGACTATAAGAGTCTACTGGAAATATGAGGAAAACTAGTAATTATACGTAAATAAGACTTTAAGACAAGTGTAGTGTGTGTGAGAGATCATTCAGGTTTTTCCACTGACTTCAATATTCTTAATATCCCTTGAGTATAGTGCATATCTCTTATAAAGTGTGTGGATCCCCTCACACATACGTACATGCTGGATCCACAGGAGTGTGTTTATGTGTGTGTGTGTGTCTGCTGGACACTCAGCCTCTCTACCGTCGGCTATTTCATATCTCATCAAGTGCTTTCTGCTCTACCCACATGTTTCACAATCTGTCTGTCCCTCTTCTATCACTCTTCTGTCTCCCTATTCTTCCTCCACCTCACTATCTCAATAGCTTACTTTCATCTGATAAGCATCACACACACATGGAAGGTCAGGGAAAGAGAGCGAAGAAGATTTTTTTTCCAGGGAATTTCTTTAGAAACAGCCGATTTACTTTATATATTTTTATCTTTCAGTTTCTTGCTCTTTCTCTCTTCTGGCAGTAAGAAACATCAGGGAGTGAAGTTAAATGCCTCGCTTCAGCAAGATAACCTTTTCCACAGGGCACGAGCATTAGTAACCTCCTTCTCTAAGGGCTAAAACAAATGTCTTCTCTTTCTTTTTTCTTTAGTTTGATCGCTTAATTTGCTGAGACACATGACAGCAAACTGAAAACCACCTTTAAGCCCTTTATACAGTCCAGCCTGACCTCACAACAAAATTGTTGTTTGATTTCATACAACCTTATTTTTCTAACCATACTGCACAGCTACATTGATCTTTTAGTGGAAGACAAAGCCAGCAGGCTGATATAAAGTTTCTCTAGGCTGTGTCTTCAGGTTCTTCACTCTTTTTCTGGATGTCACATGCAAGCCTTTAGGACAAAGTGTTTATATCGGTTAATTCCTTGTCTCCATGAGGGCAGAAATCCAGAGTCTGACATTTAATCAGTTTTGTTAGACATTTTATTGATTCTGGTAATTAGATGGTGTTCTGTGAGGCATCAGCTGTCTGATTCACATTTAGTAGATCCAACTGAGTTGTTTGTACATTGTACATTGCTTCAGATAAAATAATTCAGACAGTTGTAAATAGTTCATATTGCAGAGGGGAAACTACTTTTATACCACACTGGAGTGATGATAATTGTGTATATCCACAAATGTGAAAGGACTTGCTTACTGTTTTCACCTTCCAGATATGTGAGAAGAAAAGAGGTCCTGATAAATAGAAATCAAATGGATTTCTTAATCTCACCGCACCAGCAGAATTCCTATAAATAGGCAAGCAAGGGTAAACCCCTTCTCCAGGATGATACAATAATTCAGTGTAAGGTTTCATTTTCGGCATCCACTTTGATTTCTTTGGTGTTACAAATATCTTAAAGGGGATTATTTGGGATTTGTGTTAAACAGTTAAACAACAGTAAAAATAAAAATGCACAGAATGATATAAAAAACTGAGCCTGGGGCTGATTCTTTCTAGTGAAGATTATATAACAACGCGGCCTATGAGTGACATTCATGTCAGGTGATTACATAGAGGTCTGTGTTACAGTACTTCTGCATCATCACTTTAAACTTCACATCACACTTTAAATCCAACCCTGTGGTTTCAAATTAAAATTGGTAAAGTGCCTTCTTGAATATAATGTACCTTAAAGCTCAGCTTTGTGAGCCCATTTAATTCCTCTAGTTGTATTTCCAGGAATATTACCTCATGTAATATTTCCCTTTATATCCCAGAGCGATTCTTGCAAACATTTTCTATTTGCTTTAACCATCCAGATTGAGAATATCTAATAAATGTCAGCGAGCTTAGACTTATATATCACTCAGTGTCAAACAAATGAGAATTAAATCAGTAAAAAGGAAAGGTTTTGGAAGTAGTAACATAAAAAAAAAAATAATCTAACAACAGTCATTCACTCAATCGTTCATTCATTCAATAGCAGATACAGATCAGGGCGGAATTCAGCTTTGGACTATATTTAATCAGCGTCCTAAACACAATATTTATGCAAAACATGGCTGTCAGAGTCATTGTCTCATGCACTGATACTGTGATTATTTGGTTCATGAGTGCACCAAATTAATGAACGCAACTTCTATGGCACTGACAGCCATCTGATGACACACTACCTGAGAGAGAGTGTGCAATTATTATCCTCAAAAGCATGCGCACAGAGAGAGAGAGAGAGAGAGAGAGAGAGAGAGAGAGAGAAGAGAAACAATGGTGTAATAACCCATTCCAACTAAAACAGACACTCTTCATCTGTGCTGCGGTTTGCGACCGTGTGTGTGTGTGTGTGTGTGTGTGTGTGTGTGGAGAGAGAGAGATTGTGAGTGACTGGACCTGTATACTCTGTTATCAGACAGACTGAGTCAGAAGGGCAAGGAAGAAAAAAGGTCAGCACTCAGGGAAAAATGAGGTCATTAATGAGTCATGGCAAGCAATCATCACCTCTCGTATATAAAGAAGACGACGACGAAGACCAAAAGTAATATAATGCAAAAGTAATGTAATGTAAACTTCTTGGGTGTAGAGAAGAGTCAGGAGACACAGGCACAAAGCTTATCTTTATTCGGGAAGCACACGAACAACCCCCCCAATAATACACAATTTTTGGTCAAATTAAAAATCCCAATCTTTAACTCTTTCTTGTAAAAAACATTCTAGATGCATGAAATTGTGAGGGCATCTCCTGTGCACAGTCCGATTCAAGTCACTCCACAGATGTTTAGTTGGATTCAGGTCTGGGCTCAAAAACACTGATCTTCTTTTGGTTAAGCCATACCTTTGTTCATTCGGATGTATGCTTTGGGTCATTGTCATGCTGAAAGGTGACATTCCTTTTCATCCTCAGCTGAAGGTGTTGCACTAAAATCATCTGGTATTCGTAGCTATTCATGATTCCCTCCATTGTGATAAAAGCAGCAGATCTGGCTGAAAAAGGCATCTTTAAAGCATGACGCTCCCACCACCATGCTTCATCATGGGTATGGTGTGCTTTTGGTGATGGTGTTATTATACCTTTTTGAATTGGTCTCATCAGACCATTTTGCCATGTTTGCCACGTTCCATGTTTTCGGATGATTTAGTTGAGTTGGATGTTTTGGGTTTTTTTTTTTTGTGAGAAAGGGCTTCCATCTAACGACCCTAACCCATAGCCCAGATGTAACGAATATGAGAGATGGTTTTCACATCAGTACTTGGCAGGTATTGGTGCAGCTCCTTTAATGTTGCTCTAGGTGTCTTGGCAGCCTCCCTGCTGTCTTTGCCTTATCCTTTTATAAATTTTGGAGGGACGTCATTTCAGATGTCATTTTCTCCACTTGTTGATGATGGTCTTCACGGTGTTCCATGGTATGTCTAATGTTTTGGAAATTATTTTTTACCCCTCTCTTGATCGATATCTTTGGACAAGTGAGATACCATGCATGCTTTGTATGCTGTTTGTGAATCATGGCTTCAGCAGTGAGATGAAACCAAGAAAATTTGAAGAACATTCTACAGGTGGAAAAAAAAAAAAAAAAAAAAAAAACCCTGCTGGTCTTTATTTGGGATTATCAGAATAATTTCAGTGACAACAGCTGTATGATACTTGTTTTTGAACATGATGTAGAATGTTCATTTTGAGCACAGCCCACTACCAGTTATAAATGGGCATGCACCAGGTTATTTTCCCCTTAAATGTTTCTGATTGTTTTTTAGTTAGTTTTTAGATGTTGTGATTTCACACTGAGGGTGGGGGAAAATGACATGATTTTTCTTGGTTTTGTGTGCTTACATCACAAACCTGAAATTTTAACACGGGTGTGTAGACTTTTTATATCCATTGTACCCTAAGTGTTCACGAAAGTCATACAGTCAATAGTACATTGTTATGAAATGTAGCCGCCTTGATTTAAGCAATCACTTAATTTACTTACAGTACAATTTTTTGCTAGTTATAATATCAGAACGAGCTAGCTTTGACATCAAGATGAGCAACAAACAGGAAAAATAATCGCATTAACTATAAAATACTTTTATTAACCTATAAAGCACTAAACGGTCTCGTGCCACAATATCTTAGCAACCTTTTGGTTTTCTATGATCCGCCACGCCTACTTAGATCAAAAGATGCAGGCTATTTGATGGTACCTCGAATAGTGAAAGCTACAGCAGGGGGAAGAGCTTTCACTTATAGAGCACCACAGTTATGGAACAGTCTTCCTATTAGTGTTCGGGACTCAGACACAGTCTCAGTGTTTAAGTATAGGCTCAAGCTTACCCTGACTAGACTTTCTATTATACTAATTCCCAGTCCTAATGATCTTTTCTCTTCCTCTCTCCTTCTGCCGAGCCACACAAGATTTTATGGAGATACTAGAGATCCTTCTGACTCTGGATGGAGCTGAAATCTACTTCAATTCCAGACTGCTGGGACTACCGGATAAATTTGCACCATTATCTGTATACTGTGTTGATATTTCTGTAAATCTGCTTTGAGACAATGTCTATTGTAAAAAAAAAAAAAAAAAAACGCTATACAAATAAAATTGAATTGAATTGAAAAAATCTGCTAAGAATTCCCTGAAGGTCTGTTGCAACTGTTTGAACAAGGCATGGCTTTGCTGCAGAACTGTCATGAGTTTCACGTCCATATTTAACAGTCATGCCCAAAACTATCCATTACCTCATCAACCACACCATTTTATTTTTCACCAAATCACTCCATCCGGAGATATCAAGGTGAAGTGAACTTAAAATGACAACACTATTCTCCAAAATAATTTAAGTTTTGCTTGTTACCTTTTCACTAACATGGGATTTGGTGGAGTTATTATCTTAAATATTATTAAAAAAAATTATAAAATATTATAAAATATTAAATAAATATTATAAAAATATTATCTTACAGCCAGCCACTAGAGGGCTTCAGAGAAATTTTAGCTTCACTATTTCTTTTTACCTGTTATGGCCAGCACACATATATAGTCATTGTTGTTACCTCATTAGTGCTGCTTGTATTCTGCATTCACTTTCACTATAGTACATATCTTTTGGTTTAGCTTAAGCAGTTTTGCTGGACTGGGAAAAACAAACAAACAAAAAAACACCCAATTTAGCTGTTTTCCAACTGCATCATCATTACCAATCTGGGACACTGGAATGACTTAATCCCACCATCACCCAGAAGAGGATGAGCTCCCTTTAGAGTCTAGTTCCACTGTCGCCTCTTGTTTGCTCATTAAGGATCTGGATTTCTGTAAAGCTGCCTTGTGACCATAAAAAAAAAGAAACCTGTGTAGAAATCTGAATGCTAACATAGGCTTTCACTGCCACATGTAAAGTTAGTTAGTTTTTATTAAACCAGGTGAGATGTAAATAGTGCAGAACCTTCATCATAGAATTGGTTGCTGCTTTGCTCAATCTATGGATTGAAAAATTACTTTGAAGTGTTTTACCACCCATGGATAGACTCAAATTCATTAGCTAATTCTAGTATATGCTTCAATGTGGTTTTCCAGTCCCATGTTTCAGTTGCCTGGAAACCAACTAGCCTAAAAAGTCAATGTAATAACATATGATGAGTTAGTAAGCTAGTTAAGTGTCCAATAAACAAGCGTGCAATATGTTCAGTATCCATCAGTTCTTTTTTTTCAGTCTACCACCTTGGCAATTTTATTCCTCTCTTCTTTGCAAAATTGCTCCAGATCTATCAAATTGTGAGGGTATCTACTATTCTCAGCCCTCTTCAAGTCTAGACTACCTAGTCCCAGCTGAAGAGAACAGCCACATAGGATTATGCTGCCACCACCATGCTTCACTGTATGTTGTTCTGCATGGGGATAAGCTTTTTCGGTTTTGCACCAAAGATCTTTAAGGATTATGCCCAAAAAGTTCTACCTTGGTTATCAGACCATAGCACACATTTGTGTTATGCTCTTTGAGGTGAATGTCTTCAGCATTTGGATGAAACTAAGAAGAAAAAATCCTATAGAATCAACTTTATTATTATTATTTACATATTTATTTTTCTTTACTTAAATTTTTTTTTTTGGGGTTATCAGAACCACTTCATTGATGACAGGTATATGAGTTTGAATGTGGTCCCATGCCATGTTGTGCGCACACATGTAACCAGGTTATTGTAAGTTTTTTCTTTTCATTTTTTGGTTGGTTGCTATCTCACATTAAACGTGGAAAAATGTCTGACACATCTTGGTTTCATTATTGATATGTTAAATTATAAAAATAAATAAATAAGTAAATCCCTTGGCATTTTAACTTGGTGTGTGGATGTTTTTTGTATTCACTCTAAAACCAAATGCCAGAGCCATAGCTCAGAACCTGTTGAGCCTGGCCAGTACCTGGATGAGAGAAAACTAAACTTGCTGCTGGAAGTGGTATTAATGAGGCCAGCAGGGGGTGCTCACCCTGTCGAGTGTGTTATAGTGTTATATATACCCAATATAGTGATGGGGACACTATACTGTTAAACACAGAGGTCCTGACTCTCTGTGGTCATTAAAAATCCCAGGACACTTCTCATAATATAACCCTGGTGTCCTGGCGAAATTGGCCCTTCTCTATCATGGCCCCCTAATAATACCCATCTCTGAACTGGCTACATCACTCACCCCTATGAGCTATGAGATGTGATGTTCTGTCTTCACACAACTGACTAGCGCCATTATTTTCTCTCAGTACGTTTACTGTGTAGTGTCTGTGTGCTGTTCTAGCGGGAGAGTTACAGGATGGATTTGTGCTGACATTTATTTTGCTCAATTTCATCAGTGTTTCCATGTACATTCACACCTGCAGCAGAATATAGAAGCAGTAACATGACTAATAGTAACGGCATCGAGGGGTATTGCACCACTGTGAAGCGCAATAAGTTTAAGCATAGCAACATATGGACTTTTATTAATTTTTATTTTTTAAAGGGTTAACTTACTTTCTCTGGTTGTAGAACAGTGCAGGACAATGTGCAATTACTATAAACAAACCTGCATTCAAACCTGTAACCTGAATACTGTTTATTAATTACAGTACATACCTGCCTGGTAATTCTTTTACATTGTGTCCTAGAAGGGTTCACATTAACAAGTTTTTAAACCATTATTATTAAAGCATTTATAAGGTGAAATCAGTTCACCTCAGCTCAAAAGTGCAAACCCTTCAAGCTGGTAATTATTTGCTCTTGGCAATTTGCTTCATGCCACTGATGCTTATAGGACTGAGCTTTGGAAGCTTTGAACAGAGGCAGTCGTGCCAGGTTGTAAATGTCATTAGTTTTATCTTTATGAATTATTTATTGATTGCTTCGTACCCTTAATGTGTTTTTTTTGTTGTTTTTTTACATAGCCTTGGACTACTTGTACTTCATTCCGAAGCCTTACTGCTTATTATTTGTGTTTATAGTAATGAAAAATGGTGACATTATATCGGAGAAGATTGCAGACTGCAGTATTATTAGGTTCCTGTTATTATTTACATTATAGCAGCTATAAACCATCACCCAATCATCAGCTTTGCATTTGTTCTCTCTGACAAACAAAAGGGTGTGTGTGTGTGTGTGTTGATACACTGTTGTGAAGCACTGACACTGGAGACTCCTTTCATGAGTATTAAATAAACAGCTCTATGTACTTAAAAATAATCTATTCATAATTATAATCGTCCGCAATACATGTCTCTGCCAATGAGCTGTTACTATAGATGTATTTAATGAGAGCATTAATATAAACCTGTCATTTGAAGTACAGCTGATTAAATGTTATGTAGCACATTTTTCACTTTATTTCCTGAAATATTGCTAAATATTTAAGTCAGTCCTTGCTGATTTGTTAGATGCCTATGTATAATTGGCTGTTTTTTGGGGTTTTTTTTGGTGGCAGTGGCGAGGGGGATGAGTTGGATTGTGAAATGGAGCAGTCACATTGCATGGCACTGTGTATAGTCACATCATGGCCATTGTATCACCATCTACTACTGAAAGTGATCGCGTAAAAGTCTGAGCATGGACATACAGGATTTAATGAAAAAAAAAAAAAAACCTGGGCAGCTGCGATTCGTATGAAATCAAAAGCCCAGGACCAATCACTTCCTCAAAAACAAAATCCACTTCATTCTATAGGGCTGCCTTCTTTAAAATGGTTGAAAGATTTCTGGTCTTTTATCTACATAGTAATTGGTCGAGGGCTGGAAGCACCAGTAAAAACAGCTCTGTTTTGATTTTTACACCATCACTAAAATCCAGTGATGTTCAACCCTGGGGCTTACGACCAGTCAGAGTGTGGAGAATAAAGAATAAAAAAAAAAAAAATCACATCACGTTTGCAGCAGAAGCAGCTCGCCTTTGAAAAGCCTGGTATGACTTGAAGAAAATGCATTCTCACTACATTAATGAGAAGAAAGTTCCACATTCGAGCAAACGGCCCCAGATGCTGATGAGCCGGAGCTAACAGCCACAGACACCTGAGCTGGTGAGCTTTCCTCTATCGCTTGAGAAGGCAGCAGGTGAGAAATCACTTCACACAAGAAAATCCTGTTCATCTTAGCCTTCCTGAATAGAGAAGCCTGGCCAGAAAACCAGCAACAGAAAATCTCTTATTTTGAGCCAACATTCTGAAATGAAAATATTTATTAGTAACTGGTTTGAAATAGAAGCTAACTTTATACTTATATATACACACACGTGTGTGTGTGTGTGTGTGTGTGTGTGTGTGTGTGTGTGTATATATATATATATATATATATATATATATATATATATATATATATATATATATATATATAATAAATACATATACAAAATATATATATATATATATATATATATATATATATATATATATATATATATATATATATATATACACACACAGTGGCAAGAAAAAGTATGTGAACCTTTTGGAATTTCATCCATCTATCCACCTTCTACCACTTACTCGGTAGAATTTCATGGTTTTCTTAATAAATGTGTCACAAAATGTGATCTGATCTTTCCTGTATTTATTAAGAACAATCAAAAAAAACCTCATAGCGCTTGTAAAAAAGTATGTGAACCCTTGAGTTAATGACCTCAAAAAAGCTTCTTTTTTTTTTTGCACACCTGGAGTCTCGTTAAGAAAATGAGTTTGGAGATGTGGACTACAGCTACTTTAACTGATAAAAACTCCTCAAACTTTTGTAGTTTGCTCTGAACAAAAAGCACACGCTTATGTGAGCCAGGGGGGTTTATATTAATAACCAGTCATAAATTCTAAGGGTTCACTTACTTTTTCCACTTCAATAAAGACATGAAATATCAAAATCTTTTTTTGTGTTATCCTTTTAGGCACATTATATTTGTCACTACCCCTGACTTAGATGAAGATCAGATCACATTTTATGACAAATTTATTCAGAAAACCATGAAATTCCAAAGGGTTCACATACTTTTTCTTGCCAACGTGTATATATACACACACACACATTTTTTCATGCATAATTCTTTTATCCAAAGTCTCTTAGCTCAGTTCACACAGCAGAAGATTTGTGACCTAACACAATACACACAATGGAGCATAAAAAAACACCATAATGTGTGATTGCTGTGCAAGCTGCAGAGAAATGTCATGTCATATGACATGTGCTATAGTGATTTGTCAGAAGAAGAAGCAGCTTTATTGTGAATAGGTGATTAGTTGTCATCATGGAGGAGTAAAGAAAAAAATCAGCTGCTATGATATTTTACCTGTAGGGGGTAAAGATGACATGGGTAATCAAAAGCGTGGGTTCCTTAATCACAGTACAGAGTGTACTTCAGCTAAAATCACTTGCTTTTAAAGTTTCGTAGTCAAAGGTCTCGTCACTCACAGCTATGGCACGGCTGAAAACGCTGCTTTTACGGTGGAAGAGGTTTGCGGTATTCAGTTATGGTGAAGGTTATTAGTCTGTCTCTTTATGTGCAAGATCTATTTAGTAGGGGTGTAACAATACAGCATATTGTATTCTCTGACAAGAGGCTCTTGATTCAGTGAATCTTCATCCAACTCTCTCCTTTGAAAAAGTACTCCTTTCTATTCTTGATTCTTGATTCCAGAATCAAGAAAAGCAGCATGGTTTGCTGTTTTTCTCAAGCCAAGCTGATAGCACACTAGGAATAGTGTGCTAGACTGGGAAAAGCAGCAATGGCTACGCTCAGCAGCAAGCAGGAGGTACAGTAGAATATTCCCATAAATATTTAAGGTCTGGTGTATGGGAGCATTCCGGCTTCCTGGTATGAGAGCTTAGCAGAGCTGCATTCAGGCAGCATTTCCTCGCTGATTCAGTCTGTGTTAATGAAATTACCGCTGCGAAAGGTTCATAACTGCAGATATGAGACTGCACTCGGCAGCGGAGAACACAGGATTCAAAACATTACGTAGTGCTACAGAGAACTACAGTCAAGAAAAAAGAAAGTACGCCCACCTTCAATGCTATGTTTTTATTTCCATCCACGCTTAACCTACTGGGTTGTGGGAAGCCTGGAGCCTATCCCAGGGAGCACAAGGTACCAATCTATCGAAGGACACAATCACATACACATTCGGATGCCCATTCATACACTACGGACTCTTTAGACACGCCAATCAGCCTACCATGCATGTCTTTGGACTGGTGGAGGAAACCGGTGTTCCTTGGAGGAAACCCCTGTAGCATGGGGAGAACATGCAAACTCCACACACACTGGGTTGCTGGAAATAAACCCCCAACCCTGGAGGTATGAGGCGAACGTATTAACCACTAAACCTAAACAAACAAATAACCCCAGTTGACCAAAAAAAAAAATTAAAAAATAAAGAAACAGATTTCAATATTTGGTACATTTGTTTCCCAAAAAGTAAACCAATATTCAGAAAGCAGGTGGGAAAAAATAAGCACACCCTATAATTCAGTAACGTGTAGAACCACCTAACAGTTTATCAGTCTCTCACATCGTTTTGGAGAAATTTTGACCCACTCTTGTTTACAACATTTCTTCAGTTCATTGATGTTTGATGACATTCATTTATGCACAGCTCTCTAAAGATCCCTCCACAGCATCTCAATAGGTTTGAGGTCTGATCTTAGATTTGGCCATTCCAACATGTCGATTTGCTGGTGTGTTTGGGATTATTGTCCTGTTGAATGACCCAATTTCAGCCCATCTTGAGCTGCTGGACCTCATATTTGTCTCAAAAATATTCTCGTAAATTTATGATTGTGCTGTCATGAACATAAACATTTTTAATGTGCTTACACTTAATAATGTAGCTCTTGGGTTTTTCTTTAGATCTCTGAGCGTTATACAATGTGACTGAATTTGCTGGGATGTCCACTCCTGCAATGATTGGCAACTGTCTTGAAGGCTCCACACTTGTAAACAATCCTTCTCAGTGTAGAATGGGGAATTGTTTGGAGACAGCCTTATAACCCCTGATGAGGAGCAACGATTGCTTCTCTGAGGTCAATGCTGATGTCCTTTCTTCTTGGAATGATGTAAACACACACCTAGTGCTCCAGAACACCAAACTGATGAAAGTTCTGCTTTTATTAGTCATCATTCTGTTTTGTATTTACTTATTAACAGGAAATATGTAATGGGAGTATTTCAGATATTTAACAAGAATGTATGTTTTTATTGTAAGAAACTGAACTGGTGAGCATCAAAGTTAATTACTTTATATTAAACTTTCAACCAACTTACATCAAATACTTAATATGAAAACTAAAAACTTACTATAATACAATATCTGCTACATTTTAGAATTGCATTCTCATAGTTCATCCATCCATCCATTCAACTTCTATACCACTTACTCCTTTTTCAGGGTCACTGGGAACCTGGAGCCTATCCCAAGGGAGCATCGGGCACAAAGCGGGGAACACCCTGGACAGGGTGCCAGTCCATCGCAGGACACAAAAACATACACACTCACACACCCATTCATACACTACGGACACTTTGGACACACCAATCAACCCACCATGCATGTCTTTGGCCTGGGGAGGAAACCTGAGTACCCGAAGGAAACCCCCGCAACACGAGGAGAACATGCAAACTCCACATTCTCATAGTATTTTATGAAAATATAATTCAACCAAGCAGTTAATTAGTAAATTCATAATGTGCTATGCAAAATTTCCTTGGAAATGCTACGAGTTACCACTAGAGGCATACCCATAAAGCTTAAAAAGTGAAAATTTCACAGAAATATAACTAACATAACATACCTAAACCGAGTGGTAGAGATGGCTCAATCATCTCTCAGGCATTTTTCAAGATGATGTAGTGACTCTACCAAATGGTTGGGAAGAAGGTTAAAGGCATTGACACTTTTTGACCCCCAGCTAGGGCGATATGGGAGATATCTGAAAATTATACTCGGAAAAATTTTGTGAATTAAATAGAAAGCAAGAAGGCGGGACTTTGGTGTCTGTGGATGGTGGAAAATTGAGAATTAGTCACAAGAAAAGTTCGTCTCATTGTTTTCTTAAAGTTGTTTTGCACACAACTTCACTGTTTTCATTTTCATCTAATTCATTTTTTATATATTCATTTGTTTGACATTTTCTTTTCATATGCGTAAAAAGTCAATACGTGTAAAGCCCTGTATTTTGATTCTCATTTTAAGCAAAAATGTCAGTTAATCAACAGTAAATATGTTCTATTACAGTTGTAGTAAGAACATCATCAACATCTCGATATGAAGTTAGCTGAACTTTTTTTAATTCCAATCCAAATCAGTTGTATAAATGAAGATCATACTCTCCGCAGGTTGCTTATAAATCCGAACATTTCAGCAGATCGCAATTAAATATCGTTTCATCAATACATATTTTTGTCCTCAAGCCCTCCACTCAACATGCTACGGTCATAAAGTCATTATTTTTCTTCGCTCTGCCTGCTAGGATTTTCTCACGAGCGATGTTGAAAGCGATGCTGTGCATTTTGAAAAATGTTTTCACTGAACAGATGTATCATACCATGTGAAGGTGACCGTAGCTCTGTGGCAGGCCTGTGATCTGGGATTTGAACTCAGAACCTCTCGGTTAATAACTCTGTCTACGTTTTTTTACTAGAGGATGAAACAAACCAGTCAAAGCAACATTTCATTTTATTTCAATTCTTTATTCACTAATATATATCCAGAGCTACAATCTGTAAAGGGGAAACACACAAACCCAGTGTGTGGGTCAGTCTGGATTGGAACACAGCTCTGATACACTCGATAACCTTTAATAAATCAAAAAAGACACCTGAAGCCAACGCTATCCGTCACTACTGGTCAATTCTGCAACGTGTGTGTGTGTGTGTGTGTGTGTGTCGGCTTCGACAATAAAGCAACATGCAGCTGCCTGGGGGTCTCATATGTCCTGTGTACAGTGTAATCAAGGGGGGAAAAAAAAGGATGAATAGATGACACGTAGCACTGAAAGTAAAGCACACGCTTGGCATGTGGGTTGTGTTTTCAATTAGAACTGTGTCCGGTAATGAGCATTAGAGCGGGTTAGTGTGCTTAAACAGCCTGAGTAATGTGATTACCATCACATCAAACTGTGTCAAAAACAGAGCGAGAGAGAGAGAGAGAGAGAGAGAGAATGCCTGGATGGATGGAAGAGTAGTAGAGCAGAAGGGAGGAGTGAGAAATAGGGGTAAGGAAGTAACAGATGAAGCAAGGGAGACAGAAGGGAATGATGGAGGAGTGGAAGGAAGTAGAACAAAACCGGAAGGAAAAGAGAGACAGAAAAAGGACAGAATGAAAATACAGGAAAGACGGATTTGTAAAAGGAAGGGCCGAGAAGCGAGAGACCGAAGAGAAAGAAGAAGACTGGGAAGGATCGAAGAATTGAAAGGGAGCAGAATGAAAAAGGGAGGAAAAGAGAGACAGAAGGAGACGGAATTAAAAAATCAGACAGAGGAAAAGGAGTAAATAAAGGAAGGAGAGCCGAGTGAACGGAGACAAAGGAAAAGGAAAGGTGGAACAATGGAAGGAAGAGGAGAGGAAAAGGGTAGAGAAGTGAGAGACAGAAGGGACGGAAGAAGACTAGGAATGAAAGGAGAATGGAAGGACGCAGAATGAAAGAGGGAGGAAGGAGACTTGAATGAAAGGAAACAGGAAAAGGGGAAGAGAAGAGAGTGCCAACAGGATAAGAGGAAAGAATGAAATGAAAGAGAAATGACAGAATGGACGAATGGAGCGAAGGGGAAAGAAAGAGGGAGGAAAACAGAGGAACCGAGAGAGGAAAATAGATGGATAGATGTACAGATTCCTCGTCCCTGGTTCCTCACTCGGCATCTCGAAGAGTTTAGATGTCTTCAGTTCTGAGCAGTAAATAATGCAAATCTGTGGCCTTGATAAAGTTTTAATGGCCGCAGCGGAGTCTTTAGATCGTTTCATCTTTAATTAATCACTGGTTTCTTAATACGGATCTTTCATTTGTGTATCATTTAATCTTATTTAATCCTAATAAAAAATTCATCCGTCCCCTTTCCAAGCTTCTTTATCCCCTGATAAATAATAATAATAATAACAATAATAATAATAATAGGAAGCAGAGGAAGAAACTTTTTACTAGATGGAAGGCCCTGCGTGTGTGCGCTCATCAGATCCACTTGCGCAGGACAGAGAGGGCGGTGTTGAAGGTGGTGAGGGCCGGGTGG
>CM022753.1:11914897-11937397 GCA_012411365.1 Ameiurus melas | reverse complement strand
GCACTCATCAGCACCTGATTACTGTGTGCACTGTCTTTGTAAATAATTAATGCCAAGCCTAGTTTAAATTTAAAAAGAATGTAAATAATCCATGAAACAAGCTTTTATGTCTTTATGATGTTCTGATTTCAATTTTCCTAACATGACATTGCGTAAAATGAGGTTCCACAAGTTTCTTAAGACTGGAAAAAAACAGCTGTGTGTGTGTGTGTGTGTGTGTGTGTGTGTGTGTGTGTGGAGAAAGAGCAAGAGAAGGTGAGGGAGATAAAGAAAGGAGAGAGAGAGAGAGAGAGAGAGAGAGAGGGAGAGGGGTGGTGGCGTGGGAAAGCAGAGCGAAAGAGAGAGAGAGGCAAATGGCAAAGACCTGCTGCAGTTCTGTCAAAGTCTGGGTCCATACATAGTCAATGGTAGGATACGAGGGGACTCTTTAGGACGTTGCACATTTTGCTCGCGTCTTGGGAATAGTTTAGTAGATTACACGATAAGAGATTTGGACCTTTTCTCTCTCAGTGCATTCACTGTCAGATCACTAACCCCTCTGTCTGATCACAGCCAAATGACGGTGTTCATTAAAAAGACAGAAAATAACCACACCACACAACACACACACACACACAGCCAAGTAAGCTGTACAACATCCACAAATCCTACAGATGGGCTGAAAACAGCAGGGACGAGCTCCAGAAAGCAATCAGCAGTCAAGAAATTCAAACACTATTAGACACCTTTCTGGACACGACAGTAAAGGAGGAGTCAATCAGGCAGTTCAAAATATCAATATGGTCTTCAAAAATACAGTAGAGAAGGCTACATTGAAAATCAGAATGACATCAAAACAAAAAAAAAGGTGGCAGATGATTTGACTGTCAAAATTTTAAGAAAAGAACTCATCAAGAAATTATCAAGGAACAGCAAAAAAAAAAAAAAACTAAAAACATACGAGTTCTATACTGTGAAACACGTAAACAATATAAACAATACACTCTGAACCAAAAAAGCACAATACACATAGTAACAACTGACACTAATCGAGGAGTCGATCAAGACGCATCAATTCTGGGACAACCGGAACAAACGAAAAGAAAGAGCGCATGACGAATTGGCCATTCAAGACGGGGACATCTGGACAACCCATTTCCAAACACTCTTTAAAAATATAGAAGTCGAAACCAATTCAGACCAAAATCACAAACCGAAAGCTTGAAGAACTGGAATTAAAGACGACCGTTAAAGATAAGCAAAACTCTTCAGACTCCTCAATTCAAAATCTTCCTAAAAAAAAAAACAAAACTAACTGAAACCAAAGAAAGCATCAGGACGTGATGAAATCCTAACTGAAATCCTTGAACACACCAGCTCTACATTTCAATTAGCCACTCTTCAATTTGGTTCTGAGCGTAAGGAGTTTTTTCCCTGTAATCTGGAACCAAGGTCTAATAACACCGATCTATAAAAGCGGAGATAAACTCGACTCTAATAATTACTGAGGCATTTGTGTGAACAGAAATCTGGGGAAGATAATGTGTAGTATTTAACTCAAGATTTTTAAACTTCCTTACTAAGCACAACGTCCTGAGTAGAAGTCGGATTGGATTTTTACCAACTGACCGCACAGCTGATCATATTTACACACTACTCACTCTCGCTGAAAGAATACGCTATTCAAAACAATTCTAAAATTTTCACCTGTTTTATTGACTTCAAAAACACCTTTGACTCCATTTGGAATAACGGTTTGTTTTATAAAATGATAGAAAGTGGTGTAGGGGTTAATCAAATGATGTCATTAAAACCATGTACACAGGAAACAAATGTGCAATAAGAATTTGCAACAAACAAACTAATTTCATCTCTCACGGAGCGTGAAGTGAGACAGGGCTGCTGTTTCTCTCTCTCTCTCTCTCTCTCTCTCTCTCTATGGCCTCTGTTTTAGAGTGGTCTTCAGCGCCTGGTCTCGCTCGACACAACTCGGCTGTATGCTGTATGCAGATGACCTGGTCCTGCTGTCCCCGACTGCACAGGGTCTACAGTATAGCCTGGACCTGCTGCAGCAATACTGTCAGACCTGGGCCCGGACAGTCAACTTCAAAAAGACTAAAATTCATGTTCATAAGATCATATTCCAAAAAAGCTCCAGCTCCCAGGGAACCAAACACACATTTAAATTAGGTACACATGAAACTGACCATTTCAAAAACACGATTCAACGATCGTACATGTTCTACTACTCAGATGTTCTTTGGTGGGAACTGATGTGTGCCGGGAAAACATTCCCAACACCAACACGCCACCGCCATCTACCCGCTGTATCAAATTCTCACCCTTCCATCACCAACAAACTTTTTCCATTCTTATGCGTCTACTGAAGAATTTTGTCTTGGTTGTTGCCTGCTTGCATAAATTGTCTTTTTCCTTTGACCATACTTTTTAGATTTTCCCACCATTGGGCCTCATTCTATCAAGCCAGATCTGAACAGAGGTCTTTTTTTTTTTTAATGGTTCATATGAGCATTTACGCAAGAATGTTGGTATTCCTTTGAAAAAAATCCCCTCTAATCTAGGGGGTGGGGCTACTCGTGCTCTTGAGTGTGTGCGAATCTACGCATAAGATGACTAACTAATGTAAACCTCGCTTGATCCACTTCAAATCATTACCCACCACGATACGGTTCACACGGTCAAGTTTAAATCGCTGGTGTATTTTTAGTTAAGTACATTAGCTATAGAAACATTAATATGAAAAAAATAAATAAAATAAGGACAGACTCAGGCAGAATGTAAGTCAGATCTGTTTGTGGCGATGTCTTCTTTTAATACTGTGCAACACTTTATTATAGTGAGCATTGACTGAACGATAAGTGACCGATCTGGTACGTCTCAAGCTGTACTGCGTCATATTCTCCTTAGCAGGCTTAGGAAAAGAGTGTTTCTAAACTTCTGTAGCTTCTCCTGAATCAAGATAAAAAGGAAGCTACATTTCAGAGGACGGAGTTTGGTTTTGATCAAGTTTAAACGTTGATGGTTCAAGCCCCAGCACTGCCAAGCTGCCACTGTTGGACACACACACTCCAGGAGCACTGTATCATGGCCTGCACTCTGACCCCAACTTCCTGACATGCTGTTATATGTGAAGAAAAGAATGTCACTGTGCGGTAGTGTATATGTGATCAATAAAGACTCATCATGAAAATCTGATGATGGTTTAGGTCATATTTACGCAGAAATCTAGATTTCTAATGGGTTCACAATCAAGCACCACTGTAACACAAGTGGTATTTCATGATGCAGTCTGTTGAAAGTATTGTTCAAACTGATACGCTTTATCCTTACACCCTTATTAAACAAACACAGATGAGCCCCTCCAGGATTTTCTGATTTCGAGGTCGCAGAAATGAACGCAAAATCAAACAAACTATGCAATATTTGGAGAATTACTGCAGAGTGTGTCCGCAGATTTGGGTCAAGACGAGTCATGCGATGTCATCACAACGCGCATTGAGTCAAAGCTCCCTTCGATTTATGTGCGTTGAACATGCGTACAGCTAAACAGTCACATTTAGCAACACACATCACTGTGAAAGACCGTGCAAAACAATTTTGTGCAATTGCGATCAAGCAAAGTTAAGTAGTTTTCTGAAAAAAAAACAACAACAACAAAAAAAACAAAAACAACTACCGCACACAATCTCCCCAAGTTGCCACAGTAATCACAAAACTGACATGTAGAACCAGGAGTCCATCTGCAGTGAAGTCACGAATATGATCAATAATAGTCTGGGGTTTTTTTGTTTTGTTTTGTTTTTTGACACCCCCACATTTTTACGGAAATGTCTGCCTACTTATTTTGCAAACCCTGAACCATTATAGATTGACAGCATGAGTCTATGAGACCATTTTAAGACAAAAATGAGACAACAGGATAGTGATGGATAGAGGTAGCGGAGAAATATGGTGAATATGGAGAGCGCTATGGAGAACATGAAGTGTTGGTGCTAAAAGGTCGATTACTGAACTGTGAAGAGAGATTGGCGTCGCACACAGACCACTTCGCTCTTCGGTCAGAGAGAAAGACAGAGAGAGGGGGGTGGGGGGTGGAATATATAGCCATTATACAACAAAAATGAATGGTGATAATAAAAAGATGTCTTGCTTGACCGATAATTTCAATTCCTCCATTTTTTTTATAGTGATATTTCTGCTCCGTCACCTTTATTCCAGAAAGAGATGAGAGACAGGAACATCATTCCTGCCTTTGAGCCCTGGTCAAGCCACATTATCAGGCTTCCTGCCTAATTTAAATGTGAAAGAAGTGTTAGCTGGGGCATTGTGAGAATGAACATGCACACACACACACACACACACACACACACACACAATCAACATGGCTTTATCAGGCAGTGTTTTTCTGTGCAGCTGAAGCACAGAGCTGTTACAATACGAAAGGCAGCACAAAAATGAGAGATGAGTAGCGAGATGAGTGGGAGAGTGCAGGCTAGCAAGGCAGCCAGAGCGGAATGAGAATGAGTGTGTGTGTGTGTGTGTGTGTGTGTTTGTGAGAGATAGAGAGCGAACGAGAGATAGAGAGAACTGAAGAAAAATGCATACAGATAGCAGAACAACTTCTCATCACTTTGCTACTCTCGTGTAAGGAACGGAGAAGGGCAGCATATGAAGGAACATGATGAGATGAAATCTAAATGCACCTTCAGAAGCATGAACATTACCACAAATATCCTCACCTTAAACATGCACATCATCGTCACTGTCATTGTGGTCATCATCATTGTCATCATCATTACTTATATCATTGTCGTCATAGGGGTGATAGTCATTGTCATCATGGTGGTGATGACGGCAATTATGATTACAACAATCATGGTCATCATCGGGATCATCGAAGTCATCACCATCGTCATCATCGTCAACATCACTGTCACCCCATCACTGTTGACATCGTTGTCGTCATCATCATCATCATGATGACATCATTGCAGTCATCGTCATCATTGTCATCGCTGTTATTGTCAACAGTGTCATCATCGTCGTCTTCAACATCGTCTTCAATGTCACCATCATAATCGTCGTTGTCATCCTGATCATTACATCATCACCATCATCATCCCATTACTGTTATCGTCAGTGTCATCATCATCATCCCATTACTGTTATCCTCGACATCATTGTTGTCATCATCATCAACATCGTTGCCATCATCACCGTCATCATCGTCGACATCGGTCATTGACATTGTTGTTATCATCATAATTATCATCGGTGGCATCATCCTCGTCAACCCATTGCCGTCATCGTCATCATCTGTTATAATAATCAGTGTCATCATCATAGTCATCAACATACTCGCCATCATCATCGTCACCAGTGGCCTGACTGATCCCAAGCTCTGTGTTTCACGGATTTGACTCCAAAAACAATTCTAGAATCCTCTCAAGTCATCAAAAGGTTCTGATGTTTTCTTTGAACCTGCTGAACTTCCTCTTTTTGTGTTCCCACCACAATCTGATGACTGGTGTTATTAAGTAAAATAACAAAAGAGACAAATAACAAACTGTGTGTGGGGGGGGGGTTTGACATTTCACAACTTGACAAAAAGTACAAATCGAAGTAGACCGTGTACAACTGTACACGACCTGCAGAACTAAACCCAAGCCGGAGGATTTGACCTTGGTTCAGAGGAGCAACTGTGATAAGGACATTTATAAACGTGCAGGATCCTTCGTTGTGTACTCTGCTCGGTTGGAGGTAATCTGTCTCTTGCTTTCACAGTCTGCCACTCTGCCTGATAAGGCAAGATAAAGTTTGTGTGAACATCTGAGCTGATCCATCATCCTTCACCGTTTGCTGAGGGCCAGCGTGACGCACATCACCAAGTGCAAAAACGTATAAAAGTCTGCGTTTGGACAGCTGTGACTACTGAGAAGCAGCAGTGGAACCGATCAGACAGCTGAGAAAGGGTTGAATGCGGCATAGCTTATAATGTGTGTGTTGTGTGTTCATTCAGCAGTGAACTTTATCCAGACAAATTACACATGAACGTGAAACGTGGCGCTCCGGCATGATTGTAGGTCCTGGTGGTGAAGCTATTTCATACAGGAAATATTCCAGTAAGATATGTTAGAAAAGGGCACTGCACTGATCCACGATTCGGGGTCTTGGGTGGTGATTTAGGTGTGTACATCAAAAAGTGCATGTATACACATATACACAAGCACGATTCACTAAGCATCACTAAGCTTGAATGCATGTAAAAATGCGGTGCGTCTGAGTTTAAAAATATGTACCTTCCGGTTCCCTCTGTCGCACGCCCACATGCCGACAAAACAGCTGGCCTCGTTACTGCAGCCTATTTACAAATCCGCTTAATGATCAGTAATATCTGCTGATATATGTATGTATATGTGTGTGTGTGTGTGTGTAATGCGGGAATGGGCCCATTAAAAATGCATCAGATGCAGCGGCTTGGTTCCAGTGCGACGCAGATTTGCAGTGACAAAGCGTTTGGTGACTCATAAATGATGTATGCACGCCTTTCTTTTATCATTTAAATCATAAAGCTCTTTCGGCCTGGTTGCGACCGGGGTCGGTGATTTCATTAATGCAAACAACTGCAGCAGAGCAACGAGAAAAGACAGAGAGAGAGAGAGAGAGAGAGAGAGAGAGAGAAAGAGCGAGCACAGGGAGGAGCAAAATGAAAAACACATGCACGCATATTATTATACATGCATGCAGGCGTCCACACAGAAGACCAGCAGAGGACTAACCACGATCAAAACAAGCAGAGACGGACACAGAGTACAAGAGAGAGAGACTGACAGAGCGAGGCACAAAGATAAACTGAGAGGGACATAGGGATAGCGGGATAGAGAGTGACTGGGAGACAGTGATAGTGAAGGAGGAAGAAGACAAAAGGAGACAGTGAGAGGCCTGCACAGACGAACGTCCTGAATTGTGAATGTGGTGTGTATTGAGTGTATGTTCCTGAGTGAGTCACCGAGATGTACTTGCTTGTCTCTTGTGGCGAACACAATGCTGTGGTACAGCTCTCTGTACGGAGATGTGTATTTAATATTTATGGAAAGAGTATCCGAGGTCAGCCCTTTGTAAAAGCTGGAGGTAAAGCTGTTCCTCTAAAAGTCTGTACAGGATCTTTTTGTGTTTGTTATGGACAAAAATGCTCGATTTTGCTGCGTCTTTTGGTGTTTTTTTTTTTTTTTTGGGCAGAAAACTACTTGAATTGGCGAAACTGCAATTGCGCAGAATTGTTTTGCACGGCCTTTCACAGTGATATCTGTTGGTAGAAAAGATCTTTTAGCGGTACTCATGTTCGACACACGTGACTCGAGGCGGGCTTTAGCTGAATGTGCGCTGTGATGATGTTAGGACGCGTATATCTTGGCCCAAATATACAGCAAATCTGAGCAGGTTGACTAGTTGTATCAGGCACAGCATCAGCCAGAAGGGCTGTATTTATTGCCCACGTCAGCATTACAGACAGATGCCAGGAAGATGGAAGCTGAAATAAAGCAGTGATAATACAGATCAATAGACTGGTGCTGTATTATTATTATTACTGAATACTAAATGCAGATGAATGATGACACTTTTGCTGAGCTGGTCTACATGGAAAACATATTTTTACTTACTTACTAACATGCTGCTTGACTGACTGACTGAATGACTGAACAAACACACACATGGGGATGTGCTCAGGCGAGCTCCTCTACCAGTTTTTACATGGAAATTACATGGCATGGTACATCATCGGTGCAATCTCAAAATATGATTAGTTTTCATTATTTAGGCAAAACTACTTCAAGGATGGGTTAACATTTATTTCTGTCATTTAAACAAGTTTATATATTTTGAGTATTCTGTTAAATGGTAAAATGTAAGAGTTGCCATATGGCAAGAAAGTGCCATAATGGAACTGTGGTACGTGCATTCATGAATTGAAACAGGCCTACATACAGGAGCAAAAATAAATAAATAAATAAATAAATAAATAAATAAATAAGACAGTAGGCTACTCTAAAAGAATATTAAAAATTTTTCACATTCAAAGTATGATTTTATTTAATTTTAGTAATTTAGTAATTTTAGAGTTAGTTACTTTAATTCCTTTCTAGGAGATTACGCTTACATGCTGACTAGGTGGCAAAAACACCCCCGAAAAAGCCATTATGCAATTTATAATCCGGAAAATGTAGTAATTGGAATGTAATCTCATACATTTTGTGCTATTTTTGATTAAATGATACTTTCCACAATTGCACATTGTTGCCATATGGCAACAGTTTATCAGCATTTTTTCCCCGCCAAAAATATTTAAATATATTTTTATTACTTGAACCAATTCAAGTAATAAATTTAAAAAAAAAAAAAAAGGATTGGCTTAGGAGGGTTAGGATTGGCTGGTTCACACTCAGAAGCAGTCCACTGTTTGTGGAATTGAGATGAATGGTAAATGGTCTGCACTTATATAGCGCTTTTATCCAAAGCACTTTACAGTGTAACTCATTCACCCATTCACACACACACACACACACCAATGGTAGCAGAGCTGCCACGCAAGGCACTAACTTGCCACCGGGAACAACTTGGGGTTCAGTGTCTTGCCAAAAGACACTTCGGCATGTGCAGTCATGTGGGCCGGGCATCGAACCACCAACCCTACGATTAGTGGACAACCCGCTCTACCACCTGAGCCACAGCCGCCCGATGGCAAGATGTGATCACCACCATCTAAGTGATTGTTTACTAAGACGAGCTACACGCTGTAAGATTCAAGTGTTAATAAATTAAAACACAAAAATGTCCTAGTAAAGTGTTGGGAATACCCATGAGCCATGAGAACCGTTTCAATGCACCTTGGTATCGATGATAGAGTCTCTAGAGATATACTAGCCAGCCAAACACAATTCTTCCCTCACTTGGTCATGTTTATATTTCCACCTTCCTCTGCTGAAATCACAAACTACATTTCCCACAATCCCCAGCCAGCGAGCTACAAACCACATTACATGACTGATCACAACACTCACAAATAGCACATCCCCAGGTACGTGTTCACGATCGCACGCACTCCTTAAATAACCTCATCTTCAACAAAGTCTCACTCCTGCACTTGCCAGTGACATTGCTACTCTTGTAGTTTCTGCCTGTGCCTAGTCGCAGCTTGCCCCTCTGCCTGCCTTCTGGCTTTAATCACTGCTTTGGCCTTTTGGTTCGTGTGCCCTGGTTGGTTCAATAAACTGAACCCTGCATTTGCCTCCAAGCCTGTTCATCTTTGACAGATGGTAACTGTAAGACTAAGGACATTGGGTTTCTTCTGTCTATTCAGAGATGCGTGAGAGAGAGAGAGAGAGAGAGAGAAGAGAGAGAGAATAAAAAGTAAGAAAGAGAATAAAAAGTAAGAAAACCTCCGTGCCACAGTGATGGACATTACAATTTAAACCGCAAACTACAAATACTCAGTGCATACCGCCTGCACATAGACACGGATAAAATTGTCTCTCTTGAGAAAGACAGATAGAAGAAACAGCAGTGGCACTTCAGACTTCAGAAACAAACATGGTCAACATCCACTTCTGAGTAGAATAACGATAGAATAGAACAGAACAATAAAATGACAGACAGTGCCAGTATCAGACAGGACTCCAGACAAGAGACGATGCTGTGTGTTCAGTTCACACAAACTGCAATGCATGCAAAACAATTACTTGAGGTAGAGGCAAGGAGTTGTTATGGGCTGGAGTGGATAAATATCCACTGGTTTGGGAGGTGATGGAGCTGTAGCACTTCTGAGATTGCAGTCTGATAAAGGGGTGGTTGCCTGGATGTTTGAGGTCAGCAGTACATTTACATTCATAGCATCTGGCAGACGCGCTTAACCAGACTGACTTACATTTATCTAATTTATACAACCAAGCAGTGAGCATATGGACCAATCGCTGCAGTGTCATCTGCAAACGTGATTTTGATGGCGTTCTTGACGATGATGGGATTTGGACTCACGTTCTTACGATCAGAAGTCTAGCATCTTAAACACTGAGCTACCACTTCCCTCTACAGGTCCTTTGTTTGATGACGATGTCAGTCAAACGGACCAATCGCTGCAGTGTCGTCCGTAAACGTGATCTCCATGCTTTTCTGCCCATCAAAGTCGCAAAGTGTTGTTATTTGAGTCACTGTAGCCTTCTGCCCATCAGCTCAGACCAGTCTGGTCATTCTCATCTGAGGTGTTGCAGCCTGCAGCCCCTCTGCTCACTGGATGCTTTTTTTGAGTTTTGCGCACCGTACTGGGACTGGGACTGAGAGTGTGTGAAATTCCCAGGAGACCAGCAGTTCCTGAAAAACTCCAACCAGCCCATCTAGCACCAACAACCATTCCACGACTGAAGTTACAGAGATCACATTTTTCTTCATTTTGATGTTTGATGTGAACATTAACTGAAGCTCTTGACCTGTATCGGTATGATTTTACAAATTGCACTGCTGCCACACGATTGGCTGATTAGAAATCGAGTGCGGACGGTGATTAAACTGGAAGGTGAGTGTATACATACAGACTCCTGTATGATGTTGGTGTTCAGACAGAATATTTATGTAATTAAAGCTGACATTTCTTATAATCTTTAATAATAGTTTGTCATGGCAATGATGTTTTCGCACTAGTGGCCAGTAAAGCTGTGAGAAAGACAGAGAGAGAGAGGTGGGGGGGGTAATAAACAGATGAGGACTGTCATCTTTACACAGACCCATACCCAGAGAAAGAGCAAACGTGAGAGAGATCGACAGGACAGACAGCGTCTCCACTGCAGAGGGGAAATGAAGTTGACATATGAGGGTGTTCCAGGCTGCCTCCGCATTCATCGTTAGCACTCAGCTCTCATCTCATCTCCTGGGACAACATACACATGTGCTCTACAGCATACTGATCGGCTGCTCATCTCATTCTACTATGACTCATTAATCACTTTTGACTGGAGCTAATTTACTTTTTATGAGTGTTCTGTCCTCTTCCCATCACATCGGGCATTTCTAATACCATGTTATACACGAGTCTTTAAGCGTACAGCTTCGCCATGCACTTACATCATCCTCAGCAACGAAATCGACATCCTTGTGTTTAAAAATATAACAATGCATTTTGTAATCACTGAGGAGTTTTTTTTTCATTTACTTGCATTAATTAAAAAAGAAATGACTAATGAAAAATAAGCTTATCAGGGAAAATAACGCAGCATGTTTGTTGAGATTTCGAAAGGCAAAGTTGCGGCTAAAAGGCACAAGCTCATTAGGAGCGGCTCTGGAAGAGTGAACATCAGATATCCTGGTACAGATACGTCGTTGATCTTGCTTTTGAGAATGTCAAGCAACCAACCATGTGGACTAATACGTCTGTTTTGACAGAACGAGTAAGAAAAACAAGCACCGAGCTGCTGATTTTTCCAAGCCGATACCACACGCCGTGGAGTATTAAAGTGCGCCCTATTATGGTTTTTCAAATACTACCTTTCATATAGCATGCTATAGAGCTGTTTGTGAATGTAAAAAGTCTGCAAAGTTTCAAAAACAGTTTTTGACTCCCAAAAGAATGAACCGATTCTGAACAGCTGAAACGAGTCGTTAGTGATTCCAGACTTACCTCCTATACTAACCTACGTAGGTTTGTAACAAAAAGCCCCGCCTCTGGTTCGCCTTAAATTTTTTCCAGACGGAGCTGAAAGTCGTTACGGTAGTGGCCGTTTCCTTTTCGACATGTGCCGACATCGCTAGACCAATCACAACAGACTAGGACATCTGACCAATCTGAAAGGAGGAGCTTAGAATGAATCATTTAGAACGAATCATTAACGAGTCGGTCGTGATACCGGGGTGTGTGTGTGTGTGTGTCTGGGGGCGGGGGGTGATAGGTAATGCTGCAGTTTAAATGATGAGCACATTAAAGTGTTTTTTTTGGCATTGGATGCATGTAAATATATTGTATGAGACCTTTAAAACAAAATTAGGCACGTTTCAAAACCATAACAGGTGCGCTTTAACGTCACTCACCCGGTACCTTAACCACTCCTAACTGTTTACACATTTTCCTTATGAATTTGCAATCGTGAGACCTTGTTGAATTTTTTAAATAGTCAGTGACCCTTCCTGACTGACTCTGCACTGCTGAAATGTAGATGTGCGAGAGTTTCAGTGCTCCTGCCGTGTAAATAAAGTAATTTTGGGCACCTTTCACATGAAGAATACTGCGCGTTTGCTCTAATACAGAAAAGGTGGACTGATATTTCTTATTTTTTGAAGACTGATAATTATACACTTAATGATTCTTAATGATTCATAACAAAGTTCTTAATGGCTTGCTTTTGCAGAGCTGGCATATATGACACTCTACATTAGTAGAATTTTTAGGAGAGGAAATTGCCCACCACCATGCTCATCTTCTAATGCGTGATGTGCATTTTCCTCCTCCAAACGGCAAACGATATGGTCAATGTTATTGATTCAACAAGCGAATATACATGACATACTGATTGATCTAAAGTACAGTAAGAAGTGCTACTTTGTTTACAGTTCCTGTCAAATTGACGCCACTTGCTAAACTCGGGGATGAGGAGATCGACCCGACTTCCCGATAAGGAATCCGGGAATTGAGGAGGGGTTTTCTGTTTTTTCCTTGTTGGAGGTGAAGAATTATGAGTCAGTACATTATAAAACAGGATTAGTCTGTACTAATACACTACATCTAGCTAACTAGCTCACTGTAGTTGATATGTAGATACCACATTTGTAGTTCAGTCAGTGAGGTTCCTGGCCAACCAAAAAATGGACCTGGCCAAACACACTGGAGCTTTCAAGCGCTAGTCTAAAAATATCCATCAAGTTTCTTTTTCACTCATCATGGAATGGATTCATGAGCATTAGAAGGAGTAATATATGTGGAACAAGCTAGCACTCGCAAGTATGTCCAGGAAGATTATATAATGAAATAACATCAAGGTAACAATGTTTTCCATGCATTTTAGCTAAGCATTTTGGAATGTATGAATGTTACTCCATCCTCTGTTGCCTAGCAAAGATAATTGATTACACTCGCCATTACTGCATCTGTTTCATGACATTCAGCTAGTAGCAAGATGGCTCCTTTCGATAGTTAGTTAAATAAATGATTAATTTTCCCAACCAACTGTGGGTTTTTTTTAATACCATGACCCTGTTGAAGTCTTGAAGGTGTTGACTTCAGTAATTCGAATGACATACTTTTATACTATTAATGCGCTTACTCCAACACATTTATCGTTTCTATAGTAACAGCTCTTTCTTATATGATGGACACACGGCGTAATAAACAAATTCAAAAATCTGCTGTCATTAACGTATAATAATAGATACAGTGAAGTTTTCTCTAAGGAGATGTTTATTTAACATTTCTGGATGGAGCCTCCAGTGTCAGTGCTTTGAACTGATCAGGCTTCCACTATGGGGAAGTCTTCGGGACAGACTTCACACTTTCTGGCTTCTCAGTATCATGGAGACGTTTGTCTTTTTTCGGTTCGATAAAGATGAGATAAAGGAGAAGCTGGTGAGGAAGCACCTTGGGACATGCTGCTATTGGAAAATAATCAACTTGAGGGTGGTAACAATGACTCCACACCGCCCTGCCACTGACTGTTTTCCTATAACAACACACCAAGTCATTTTATGAGACAATCATTAAGAGACAAGCTTGATGGTAAATAAGAGCTAAAAGTGACGATGTTACCTGCAAAGCTAATGGATAAGACCATACTGCCCTGCTTAAACCTTTTTTTTGTGCAACTACGATTGATGCTGACATTAGATAAATGTCACAGGTTTTTAAAAGTCGCCGTGCTGCAAAAAATATAACGCAAATCAACATTAAATGAACGAAAACAGGGGTTTGCGTGTGTGCGCTTCACTCACGCACCCCAAAGAGCAGCTCAGAGTGCACACAAAAGATGATTTATTCACATTCACTTACAGATACACAGAGTGCAACACACGATACACACTCCAACACACGCCAACATCGAGTCCATCGCTCCATCCGAGAACTTAAGTGTACTACTTTCTGATAACATCCGCCCCCACCTCCCCCTCCTTTTCCCTCTGTTGCTGTGACCTTGAGAGTCAGAGATTAACCCCGTTTCCAACGAGCGTGCAAGACAGCGCTGCTTCAAATAAAGTCTGAGGAGACTCACGGGTGTGGATTAAGCGAATCATTATTCCAGCTGCAGGCATGAAATTATGCCAGGCCTCTACTAGCTTTTATCTGGCTTACTCTTAGAGAAAGGATGGAGAGCTTTAGAGCAACTGTTTCACTCACGGCTTTCATCTGATCTCAGGATGATACCACGAGCTCTGCGCAAGTTCCTACACACTAACCTGTAATGCCGAGCTGCTTGCGTGAGGAGGATACGAGCATGCTGAGCAGTGCATCACACTGTGTGTCGGTTTATAGACTGGTGCTTTTAGCTACAGTGAGGGAAAAAAGTATTTGATCCCCTGCTGATTTTGTACGTTTGCCTACTGACAAAGAAATTATCAGTCTATAATTTTAATGGTAGGTTTATTTGAACAGTGAGAGATAGAATAACAACAAGAAAATCCAGAAGAAATTTATAAATTGATTTGCATTTTAATGAGGGGAAATAAGTATTTGAACCCCTCTTAATCAGAAAGATTTCTGGCTCCCAGGTGTCTTTTATACAGGTAACGAGCTGAGATTAGGAGCATAATCTTAAAGGGAGTACTCCTAATCTCAGCTTGTTACCTGTATAAAAGACACCTGTCCACAGAAGCAATCAATCAATCAGATTCCAAACTCTCCACCATGGCCAAGACCAAAGAGCTCTCCAAGGATGTCAGGGACAAGATTGTAGACCTACACAAGTCTGGAATGAGCTACAAGACCATTGCCAAGCAGCTTGGTGAGAAGGTGACAACAGTTGGTGCGATTATTCACAAATGGAAGAAACACAAAAGAACTGTCAATCTCCCTCGGCCTGGGGCTCCATGCAAGATCTCACCTCATGGAGTTGCAATGATCATGAGAACAGTGAGGAATCAGCCCAGAACTACAAGGAAGGATCTTGTCAATGATCTCAAGGCAGCTGGGACCATAGTCACCAAGAAAACAATTGGTAACACACTACGCCGTGAAGGACTGAAATCCTGCAGTGCCCGCAAGGTCCCCCTACTCAATAAAGCACATACTGTAATTCTCTGACTATTGAGCGCACCTGAATATAATCCACACCCGCTAATTTTAAAAAGAAAAACAATTTTGTACATATATAGGCTGCACTTGTCTATAAGCCACAGGTGTCCACGTTGTAACAGTCACGATTCATGATGTAAACGAAGTAGGACGGATGCAAGTGCAGTTAGGACGAGAGCTTTAATTGAAACAGAGGAGAGCAGACTCAAGAGAAACAAGAACCATGACCAACTCAATGAACTAAGCTAACTAAACCAACTAACCTAAACATTAACTAGGACATGAAACATGACTATGACTATGAACATGGACATGGAACAAAGACTCTATATCTATACTCTATAAACCACTTCTACATCTATATTCTAAACTAAGTCTATACAACTCTAAGCTATACTATCCACTACTAGGCTATAAGCTATGCTACAAGCTACTAGGCTATAAGCTATGCTAAAAGCTACTAGGCTACAGGTAAGCTATAAGCTATGCTATAAGCTAACTAGCCTTGACATGAACTCAGACATGAACAAGAACTAAGACACATGGCATGAACAAAGACTAACTATATTCGCTATCTAATTCTAACTCTATATCTAATTACCCGCGTTGTGTGTGTCATGGCTCCCGGTATATATACACACCAGCCAACTACCTGCTAACAGCTGCGGGCAATACCAAACCACACACGTGAATCAACAACACATGACAAGACAGGGCGGAGACATGACATCACCAATATGCATTTCTTCGGTGTTTTCCCTGATGAGGGGTGTGCGGCGCCAAAACCACTGATCTGAAGAATGTAGTGTGAGCGCGTAGAATTTAATTCGAACAGTTTCATTGGTCCACTGTGACCTGTTGGGTCATTTCATTTGCCGATGTGGACGAGGGCTAAATGTTTTGGTGGCATGAAACTCGGTTAGCCCGTAAAAATCCATAAATTATCCGCATCATTGTTTAAGCCGCAGTGTTCAAAGCGTGTGAAAAAAGTAGCGGCTTATAGTCCAGAAATTACGGTATACATGCTCGTCTGAAGTTTGCCAATGAACATCTGAATGATTCAGAGGACAACTGGGTGAAAGTGTTGTGGTCAGATGAGACCAAAATGGAGCTCTTTCAACTCAACTCGCCGTGTTTGGAGAAGGAGGAATGCTGCCTACGCCCCCAAGAACACCATCCCCCCCCCGTCAAACATGGAGGTGGAAACATTATGCTTTGGGGGTTTTTTTTCCTAAGGGGACAGGACAACTTCCCACGCATCAAAGGGGCGATGGACAGGGCCATGTACCGTCAAATCTTGGGTGAGAACCTCCTTCCCTCAGCCAGGGCATTGAAAATGGGTCGTGGATGGGTATTCCAGCATGACAATGACCCAAAACACACGGCCAAGGCAACAAAGCAGTGGCTCAATATGAAGCACATTAAGGTCCTGGAGTGGCCTAGCCAGTTTCCAGACCTTAATACCATAGAAAATCTGTGGAGGGAGCTGAAGGTTCGAGTTGAAACGTCAGCCTCGAAACCTTAATGACTTGGAGAAGATCTGCAAAGAGGAGTGGGACAAAATCCCTCCTGAGATGTGTGCAAACCTGGTGGCCAACTACAAGAAACGTCTGACCTCTATGATTGCCAACAAGGGTTTTGTCACCAAGTACTAAGTCATGTTTTGCAGAGGGGTCAAATACTTATTTCCCTCATTAAAATGTAAATCACCTTATAACATTTCTGACATGCGTTTTTCTGGATTTTCTTGTTGTTATTCTGTCTCTCACTGTTCAAATAAACCTACCATTAAAATTATAGACTGATCATTTCTTTGTCAGTGGGCAAATGTACAAAATCAGCAGGGGATCAAATACTTTTTTCCCCTCACTGTACGTAATCTGACGTTTTTGTTCATTCCTTGATTCTGATTGTTGATTCATTTTCTACGACAGCATCTCTAAAAGTAGCTCCGACTGTACAGTACGTTTAATTGTTTATTTTTACTTAAAGCAGTCACTGTAATACATTTCTACAAGATCAATTAAGACAGGGACTCTCCACAGGAAAGGTTTAAAAACAAACACTGTGCCGTTTTCTGTGGGAAAGACATTTACGGAGCATTGACGTGAGGAGTCTCCAGTGTCTGAGCTTTGTAACAGCTGGAGATGAAGCTTTTCTTCAATTTAAGTTATGTGACACTGTAGGGCATTGCGCTTTCTCAGTAACATGACAAAGGTGCAGAAAAAAAAAAAAAAACAAGTCTGGTGATGGAGCGATGTTTTATAGTTGCTATGGCGCAAGGGTTTCACAAAATTAAATGCAATTGTAAATGGATAAAAACTATAAAGTTTCATTTAAAAAAATCTCTTTCAATTTCGAAATATGTTTTTTGTTGATTATTTTCACATCACAGCAAGTCCAGATGTGTTTTATGCCATCCATCCAATTTCTGTACCGCTAATCCTACACAGAGTCGTGGCGTATTGTACACTGGAGCCTATCCCAGGGGACTCGGGGGACAAGATGGGGGACACCCTGGACGGGCCAACCCATCGGAGGGCACAATCGTGCACACATTCACACACTACAGACAACTTGGAAATGCCAAACAACCTACAGCGCATGTCTTTAGACTGGGAGAGGAAATCAAAGTACCTGGAGGAAACCCCCAAAGTACGGGGAGAACATGCAAGCTCCATGCACACTCAGGGTGAGAGGCGAGATTCGAACCCCACAACCCTGGAGGTGCGAGGCAACAATGTTAATCCCAAAGGCCCTGTTTACACTAGTGGGTTTACGTTTTAAACCTTTCGCTACGGTTACCCACGTTGTCTACACTACTCCAGCGTTTTCAGCGCTTGAAAACTGAGACCTCACGGAAACGTCGAAGACCCCATTTTAGACTTAAAACACCGGGCTCGTGTTTCAGTGTAAACAGACCGAAACAAAGACTTTTGAAAACGAAGGCGTGGCTGCCCACATTCGCCCCTGATTGGGTCTTCTGGATCACTGCATATCCTTCCCTGATTCGTCAAGCCCCTATCATATGACCATTACGCTACCATGAACCATCGTATACAACTCAGAGAATGAACTGCAAGCTTTGCGGTCATTCATAGAAACCATTGTGCAGTTAAATTCTGTATTTTATAACACTGCAGCTGCCTACATATGCAAGAGGCGAGCTACGATTAGAGCGATCAACAACAAATCTCATTTCAAGCAGCGTCAGCCGTACACGAAGCGCCGGCTTGTTGTGCCTGCCGGTGTCTCGCAACCAACTTCCTGTTTACACTTTAATGCGCATGATCAGTGTGCATGAATGGTCATGTGACGTGCGTATTCAGTCGTGTAGTGTGGAACGCAGATCGTTTCAGAAACACAGCGGAAACGCCAGTGTGGACGAGGATCGTTTTCATTTTAAAAATGCACTGTGTAAAAACAGGGCCTAAGCCACCGTGCTCCCATCTTTAAGTCCTTAACATAGGAATAGTTTGCACACCTGGACAGATGTAACTCAGCATTAAAAAAAAAAAAAAAACACAAAAAAACAACTCATCCATGGGCGTAGCGTCAGGGAGTGACTGGAGAAGTAATCCACTGCGATTCCATTTCCATTTTATCTGAGGGATTCAGTCTCCAAAAAAAAAAATGTAGACAGGTGCAGTGGTGTCGGCTGGGTTACATTATTCAGATACAGATACGGTCACTTATTATTATTACACACTGACAAGTCAAAGATAAGCACGTCCAAGTGAAGTTAAAATAATGACTCGGGACCTTGTTCGCTACACTAACATGCTCAAATTTCCTTCCAACTCTGTGTCTTTCAGGAGGAAGAATATCTCGGTGCTTAGGCACAGAGGTCATGTAGCTCAAACACTGTGCTTCCTGATGGATAGGCTGTTCTCATAATAATTCACACACACATCACTGATGCAACCAAGTCTATGCTAAAACAGACTGGGAGAATAAGCTTAGGCTTAAATCTCAATCTGAACTAGTTAAAGAAGACCTTGACTGCAAAGAAACTAACTGTACTGTGGTGAAAAAGACACAAAGGAGGACTTACTGAGGTGATGCTTTTGATTTGATCCAGAGTCAGAGTAAGAAGCTGCTCGTCTTTGCTCTCAGCCATCAGCTTTAACGCTGCTAGTTTGAGTCCGTTCTTCAACAGCAGAGAAGAGATGTGTCCAATGCACTGAGAGAGAGAGAGAGAGAGAGAGAGAGGGATTTTAACATTAAGAAACATTACACTTTCAAGCTAGCTAACGTTATGGAGCCATGGATAGAAAATATTTTTTTGGATAAAATGCACACATGCATGAACTTTTAAAGTAAAATAAGATAAGATATCTGCCCGGAAGTCCTCTGGATCTTGCTGCCAATGGTGAATTAATCCGACTTCCCACTTTGCTGTGACTCAGTGACGTAACATGCACACATTATAACACTATGCTACACACACCATGTACCTGAGGATTCGGTTTGTGCTTGGTCACGTACAGCGAGCGGCACATGTTGAGAATCTCCTGTCCAACGCCGCTCTTCAATCCGGTAGAGCAGTGTGTGAGCACGGCTGATGTCACACGCACCCACGGGTTCTGCTCGGACTCCAGTCTGCACAAACCAAAAAACAAACAAACAAACAAAAAAGGGTGAGTGTGTGTAAAAGAAACGGCTAAAAGTCTCAAGCCTTTAAACACATGATGCAAAAATCACCAACTGTAATCATCGCTGTTTTTATGAATCGGGTTATTAAATGACATAACGGAGAGAACGCGAGATCGTACGGTGCGACACGGAAAGGTGAACGCGTTATACACTCGCTGTTCAAGTTCAACGCAGTTCCCATGATTGCCTCAAAAGACTCCACATCTGCAAACTTGTGTTTGATGGGTGCGTCAACACAGCGTTGCAGCTCGTGATCTTCTCACTATCACGAAAAACACCACCACCACATTGTTATTGGAAAATAATCAACGTTGAGGTTGTACTAACCCTCTGGTCCGTATCACACCACATCGTCACTGATTACTGTCCTTCAACAGTACATCCCATTGTGTTTCATTTCATACATGACCAGAAGAAAGCGGTTTAGGAGCTACTGTACCTTCCCATGCACCGTGTATAGTCTCATAGAAAAGTCCAGAAAATTTTCTATAAACCAAGTTTAACATACAAGCTGGAGCTGAATGTTTGACTGAGGTTGGCAGGCTGTTGATTTTACCCCAACAATGATCTCTACAGTGATAAATAAGGAATGATCCAGTTTTTCAATGATTTTCATGCAAGTCACCAATAGGTATTATTTTGTCAGAGGATTATATTGAAAGAAGCGAGGAGGGGGACCCACACACAAATATGCTACCAGTCAAAAATGGACACACTTACTCAATAGGGTTTTCTTCATTTCTAGCATTTTAGAATAATAAGGATTACATTAACACTATAAAAAAATACACATGCCATTATACAGTGAGCATGATATATGTCCACTTATTATTCTAAAACAGCGATAAGAATGAAGAACAGGTGTGTACAAGGTAGAGAAGTGATAAACAAATCAAAACTATTGGTATATTTGTTATAAGTATAATAAATGTACATTATTTATATACGTTTTTTTTTAACAGTATTCCCGGTGAAGCTCGGCACATCTCAACCGGGTTAATGAGGAGCTTTTCTTAAATAGGCCCAGCTTGTCGTTGCTTTTCCAATGTTCTAAGTAGAAACGGCTTGTTTGGGAACACGGTTTAATGAGAAACTATTCAGAAATAAACTCAGATATAAATTCGCCGTTTTCAATGGGGAACAAATTTCAACCATAATACTTTATTGGAACTTCTTTTTGCGAAATAAAAAAATATATGTATATTTTATATATATATATATATATATATATATATATATATATATATATATATATAAATAATTTTTTTAGCTAATATAGTGTGTCCAAACATTGTGTATAATAGTGTATATGCTACAGTACTGTGTGTGTGTGTGTGTGTGTGTGTGTATGGTGTGTATATATATATATATATATATATATATATATATATATATATATATATATATATATATATACACACACACACATATATATATATATATATATATATATATATATATATAAATTAAATCGATTGAAAAAAACCTCTAATTTTGAGATACAGTCTCCTCTGAAAGTACTGGAACAGCAAGACCAGATCTATTCCCCTACATTTTGGGTTTGAGATCTGGTCCAGCTCTCCATTTCAATTTCTCTAGAGACTGTGTGTTCTGAAGCACATAAACGAAGCACAAGCTAAAGAGGCATGATATTAGAGGGGGGGAAAGCATTAAAGTTTTAAGTGTTTATAGAAACACAAACATGAGTAAGGCCATTAAAAGCAGTGACATGTGGATGCAGAACTTGAGTGGGTGGGTAGAAACCCTGATTTGCCTCTGTTCATTTCACTGGCATCTCATCTCACACCGAGGACATCCTCACAGAAAGCACGCTCACCTTTCGTTCATGCTGGCCAAGCGTGTGGGCGTCTCCGTCTCCATTTAGACAGGGAAGTATCAAAATATTTCCTGTCTTTAATATTCTTCTTATTGCTCCATTCTTTATCTGCCACTTCTAATATTTTACTCAGCTTATTTTATTTAATACGCTCTTGCAAAATGTACACTTCCTCTGGGGGGAAAGGAAGGTTTCATTTTGGTAATAAAGTTCATTTGTAGAACATGTTATTACAACCTGTGAGAAATATTAGAGAATATAATATCTGTCAGAATCACATTCACGTGCACGTACGCACACACGCACACGGTTTCATAAAGTATTCAGACCCCGTCAGCTTTGTGTTATAGATTTAATTTAAAATGGATTAAATGTTGCTTTTTTTTGACGATCGGTCTACATTCAATAATTCATAATGGCAAAGTGAAAACATGTTTTTGAAAGTTTTTCAAATTTATTAAAAATCCAAAACTGAAATCTCTCATTCATACCCTTTATTAAATATTACATAGAAGCACCTTTTTCAAGGAATTATAGCTTCGAGTTGTTTTTGGGATATGTTCTACAAGCTTTGCACATTAGGATTTGGGTAGTTTCTCTTATTCTTCCAGGAAGATTCTCTTAAGATCAGTCAAATGGAATGGGAATTATCTGTGGGGAAATGGGAAATCTTCATGTCTCTTCGCTGATATTTGATGGGTTTCAAGTCTGGGCTTTTGCTGGGATGCTCAAGGACATTCAGAGACTT
>CM022753.1:11867397-11909897 GCA_012411365.1 Ameiurus melas | reverse complement strand
CATTGTCCTGTTGGAAGGTCCAATGACACCCAAGCTTCCTCCCAGATGGCATGAAGTAATCTTTGTTTCATCACAACGGGCCAGTTGTGGTGTTGGTCTTGGAGTTCTGGCATGGAAACGTCCTGCGTTTAGTACCCGCCTTACTGTGCGCACACAAACCCCAGTGCCTGTTGACACAAAGTCTTGCTGCAGGTCTTTTGCAGTCACTCAATGGTTTTTCACAACCTGCCTTGCAGCCGTTGACAGCTTCCTTTTTCTGCCCTGTCCAGGTATTTCATGTACTCTTTTCCCCTAGCCAGTTCAGGTATTTCATGTGTTCCAGCTCAAGCACACTTGGAGAAACGAATGAAGACCTTGATTGGTTGCATCAGGTGTGCTTAAGATAACATCTGTTTTGCATATTTGTGCTGTTGTGAGGGATTCTGTTCTGGGGTTGAATAATTTTTAAACTGGAGACAACATTATAAGTTGCATTTTCAGTTGAATTTGGGGAAACCACTTTCACTTTCAATTGCTTTTGTTTGGTTTGTTCACTGCAAACAGCTGAAAGTCTGTAAAATTTGACAATACACCTGATTTGCAATAGGGTTTGAATAATTTTGATTGCTGTGTGCGTATATAATTCATACTCTAATATCATAATTGCTTTTTTTTTTATTTATACATTTTTACTATAAGCAGAAAATTCTGTATTTAGTGAATGTCTTTTGGGTTACAGAACATGGTTTTCATTTATATGCAAAAATGCAGAAAATTTGTTTTTGCTATACATATGAAAGTTGTTTACCTGCTCTTGTCAGTCACAGGTGGCCAAGCCTGTAGGAGGAGCATAAGGTGCTGAAACTCCTCCCACTTTTGACTGGACTCCAGCAGCTCCAGGAAGAGCGAGTAACGCCGAGCCTCATCCTCAATATCCTTCATGTCACACTGAGAGAGAGAGAGAGAGAGAGAGAGAGAGAGAGAGAGAGAGAGAGAGAGAGAGAGAGAAGGGTAGAGAGACAAAGAGAAACTGTCATTAATTTAAACGTGTAAGTGAGCAGACATACCCGTGCTTTTGTGTACGTAGACAGATGTGTAAATAAGAATAAATAAGACACGGGAGGAATGTGACAGACACTTTAATCATGTTGTTTCTCATATTTTTAACACATTTTAATTTGTTAGCATCAGGACAACATGACCTGCATTTGTGGTGGCTTCGGCTTTCTTACTCTCAGGATTTGATCTAATGTTTGGGTATTGGTCTGCCATGCAAGTTTATTTTCATTCTCACCTTGTAAGAAAGAGAATCAGAAGATTTCCCTGAAATCATATATTGTAGTTAGATGTCAAATTATTAACAGTTACCTAAGCAAACACAAGCAAGTGTTTAAACTCAGTTTATTTACAGTTAAGTGTTTTTTTTTCTAGTTTTGATCAATCCTTGGCTGAGAACTGAAGTAAAACTGCAGCAAAACAAGTTCTTTTTTGTGTGTGTGGCTGCAATCAGGATTGCTGCCATTCTGAATTTTCACTTAAGTCGTAAAGTTAATCAGGCAAATGTAGTCCGAAACTAAACAAAACCAATCTACTGTCGTGCATCATTATTTTCTCTTAGTCAGCGAATTACCATCAGTGTAGCAAATGCATTCTGACACAGCTGAGCTCTGATTGGATCTCTCTGTATAGTTGTCCTCACAAATCAGCTGGACAGATCGTCAATTACACTTTCTTTTTTAGAAAAAATAAATAAATTCTAATATTTATTTTCAACATTATTTACCATATTAAGAAAAAATATTTTAGATTTAGATACCAAAAAATGTAATTAAATAAATGAACAAAACATAGCTCCATGCCAGGCATCAACGCAGTGAACATTCTTTATGTCTTTAGCTCACAGCCCAAACACGTAGGCCATAATCTTTAATAGCAAAACACCAGATAATAATCGCTAAACTGTAATGACGTTAGTGTCATCTGAGCACTGATATTGTAAAGAATCGCCCCCTTTGATACGTCTGTTAAACATTCCAGAGAACAGGGACTTTTGGACAGGACCAAAAGGAAGTGAAATAATCCAGCATAGGACCAAGAAAGAAGAAGGAAAAACGACTGTTGACTATGTAAGGGATAAAACATGACGTCGGGCTGGTATAATAAAATAATCAACGGTGAGGTGATGTACTGCGGCCCAACGGGAAGCAGAGATACTGTTAGGACCCCAGCATTGATTATTTTCCAATAACAGCATGGCCTGAAATGTTGTATTCTTCTTATACCACTATACTTTGCCAAGAGTAAAAATGATTTAAAGTGCACCAATTATGGGTTTGAAACGTGCCTAATTTTGTTTTAAAGGTCTCATACAATACAGAGTCCAAGGTCAAAAACACTTTAATGTGCTCATCATTACACCCCTCCGAACGACTCGTTAAATGATTCACTCTAAAGGATTCATTCTAAACTCTTCCTTTCAGAGAGTATACTCTGCTCTGATTGGTCAGATGTCCCAGTCTGTTGTGATTGGTCTAGCGCTGTCAGCGTGCGTCGGAATAGGAAACGCCCACTACCGCAACGACTTTCAGCTCCGTCTGTCAGCGAGCAGCCAGTGAAGACCAGAGGCGGGGCTTTTGTTACAAACCTACATAGGTTAGAACAGGAAGTAAGTCTGGAATCACTAACGACTCGTTTCAGCTGTTGATATCGCTACCTTCTTCTGGGAGTCAATAACTCCGTTTGTCGTGCGCTTTGATTTTGCAGACTTTTACATTCCCAAACAGCTCTATAACATGCTACATTAAAGGTAATATTTGAAAAACCATAATAGGTGCACTTTAAATAATAATTAAAAAAATACATTTATTTGTTTATAAGTACCGTTCAATATTGTGAACTGTTATCACAAACATTGTAACAGCTATAACAGCCTCTCTTATTACGTTCTTGAAGTTAATAAGACAAAACTTTTTTTTTTTTTTTAACTTTCCTGTGTTGGAAAATCTAAAGTTTTAGCTTTCACCAAAACGAAATCAACACCTCCTCCGTGAAAGCTTCACAGTTTTAGCAATTATGGCATGCTTTGTTTTTATTCGTTTATGTGGAGTATCCATCAGACAAGCCCCGGTGTGCGATGTTATTGAAATTATACTATAGGAATGAAAACGATTTCGAACGAGTGCATTAATATAAACTGTGCAACCGGAACTACTGTCAGAGCTGCTGAGAGAGAAAATAAATCACTATCTTCTAACCAATCATTCAGCAGTGCTGTGGTATGTAGTGTGTTGCGGTGGTATGAAAAAATGGAAGAAGAACAGAAGACTGATGTAAGAGGGAGGGGTGTATGTTGGTGTGGAGGGGGAGGGCGGGGTTGGTGAACGCTGATGAGATGGATTTGAAATGGCAGCACACCTGAGACCCGGAAGAACCTCATGCTGAAATGACACACTGATCAATGCAGGAGAAGCAGTGATTAAACAGCCAACACCGCAAGCACGCACCGACACACACACACACACACACACACACACACACACACTGCAGCGTGAGAAGAGTATTCTACCCCTCTGGTGGTTTCTACATTCCGGATTGTCGGTAAAAAAGAGAAAAAGAGGAGGGAGGAAGTAATTAATTTCCCTTCCGAGCGACCCGAGCGCAATTTAACAGTTGAGGAAACATCTGATCGCTAAAGGGGAGAAGTGCAAAAGAGCGAAAGTGTAGCAGAACACTTACAGAAACAACTGAAAAAGCATCTGAATACTCAAACTGAGAGAAAGAGAGAGAGAGAGAGAGAGAGAGAGAGAGAGAGGTGGGAGAGGGGGTGGAGAGGGGGAGAAGGGGGAGAGAGAGTATACAATGAGAGCAGAAGAGACAGTCAGTAAAGCTTTGCATCAAAGACTCATGTTTTCATCCTTGACTCTGAAGTTGATTGTTGTAAAGCAGTTTTATTCCTCTTACACCTCAGCCGTTTGCTATCGATTCCTTTTGTAAACAGTTGATTTGTACTTTTTATCAATTTATATCCACCTACAGTTACGTTTAATGAAAGTTAGTTCCTGTTATCGCTTATTTATATCGCTCGGTCCTTTATCGCTCTGTCGATGCAGATTCACAAGGAAGCAACAAACCAAATGAAGGAATAGCGATGGGTAGCATGGTATCAGTTATCTTTTTTATTATTATTACCTATTAACAGTTTTCAGAGCCAAACTTTACTATGGATTATATATGGATTTAAAATTATGATTTCAATGTCTCAAAATCTGTTATGGAACCCCCCATCTACCCCCCTACCTCCCCCTACCTCACGCTCTCTCCCCCTCATTACCTCCCTCTCTTTCCCCCTCTCTACCTCGCTCTCTCCGCCTCATTACCTCCCTCTCTCTACCCCTACCTCTCACTCTCTCCCCCTTCCTACCTCTCTTTCCCCCTCCCTCTATCTCCATCAAGATACTTATTATGAGATCACAAACGCCAAGCAAACAACTGTATACACACATGTATAGGCCTTTGTGAATCCAAATAAGAATATCATAGTGTTAAAAGTCCCTACAATCAACTTGTTCTCATTACAAATTCTCATTACATTAACAATTCTTAACATACTTTTTTGCTTATAACTCATTTGCTTGCTTTTACTATTATTGTTGTAATTTTTTTAAAAAAATGTTTTCTCTGTGTACTGCTTATTTTGTGTACAGCGCTTTGAGGAGCTGCTTTTAAAGGTGCTTTATAAAACAACGTTTATTATTATTTAAAAAAAAGAAAAAAAAAAAGAAAAGAAAGGGTTTTACAGCTTTTAATTTGAGAAAGCCTAAACATTTCCTTTTGGTCCCTGAGGTAAAGGTTGGGGTTTGATTCAAGTGTAGCATGGTATTGATTAGCTACAGCAGTCTTTGTGTCAATGGAAGGTCCTTACAAGGATTGAAAAACAAAGATGTGTGTGTGTGTGTGTGTGTACCAACACTTCTCCTTTTATCGCTGGCCCAGACTGGATTAATATGAAAATTAATTCCTACCAAATTAATTGGGCCAAATGGCATTTCTCATTTGCAGAAACTGTTGACAGCAGGTGAACATTTTCTTTATTTTTTCCCCCCCATGAATATTTTTCCCTCAAGAAGATCGTGACACTGAAGTAAATGGATATGGCTGTAAAATCCCCCCCCCCCCCTCCTTTGAAGCACTGAATTTGTTTTGTGGAAATGTTTTTTTTTTCTTTAATAGATCACAGAAAATGAGCAGGGCCTAGCAAGGCTGTTCAATTCCTCTGAAGGTTGTGTTCACACTTTAATCACTTTAAATGTTTAGCATTTGTATGTATTTGAATGATAATGTGACAATTATTTATATTACCACAGACAGCATGAACGTTAGCACTATGGATCTATATTACATAAACAATGCTGTTTTATCACAGATTGTAATGTTTCATATATGTTAATTTAAATTGTTGTTTTCCTGCTGCTAAAATTAACCCACTGTTGTGTCTTTTGTGTCGATGACTTACTACTGATACTGACCAAGAAAAAACCCCAACTCTGTTACAGTAATTTATACGTCTTTAGAAGAAATGTTTTGAAGTGTAATGCATTTTGTATGCCAATAGATGACAATTTTGCTTCATAATCACCATGACATGTTCCATGTTGTTAATATCATTTGTCCAGGTTTGACATACTGTATGCTGCCATGACTTTAAACGCTGTCCCTGGGGACAAAACATTAAAGTGCACCTATTACGGTTTTTCAAATATTACCTTTCATGTGTTATAGAGCTGTTTGTGAATGTAAAAAGTCTGCAAAGGTAAAAAAAACAAAAAAACAAAGCGGAGTTATTGACTCCCAGAAGAAGGAAGCGATGTCAACAGCTGAAACGAGTCGTTAGTGATTCCAGACTTACTTCCTGTACTAACCTATGTAGGTTTGTAACAAAAAGCCCCGCCTCTGGTCTTCATCAGCAGCTCGCTGACAGACGGAGCTGAAAGTCGTTACGGGAGTGGGCGTTTCCTTTTCCGACACACGCTGACAGCGCTAGACCAATCACAACAGACTGGGACATCTGACCAATCAGAGCAAAGTAAGCTATCCGAAAGGAGGAGTTTAGAATGCATCCTTTAGAAGGGATCATTTAACGAGCTGTTTGTAACACTGTGACTGGTTTGGAGGAAGGTAATGCTGTAGTTTAAATTATGAGTACATTTAATTGTTTTTTGACCAAAATTAGGCATGTTTCAAAACCCTAATAGGTGCGCTTTAAATAATTTTCCAGTATTTGTGACGGGTGCCCGTCACAGCTCCCTCACAGTGCTCATTCTCAGGCGTATTTTATAGCTGATGCACGCTGTTAGTTGGCCGTGTTTGTAAATATGATTTAGTCAAGGTCCTTTTACATGTGGTGCTTACATAATTTCATCCACACTCCCTCAGTATGCACAGTAGAACAGGAATCTGAGGATACAGTGGATACAGGCTCACTTAAACTGGACCAGGAGAAGTTTTCCCAAACTACAACTGTCCAGTATGGTCGATCATGTGTGCATCATAGCCTCAGATTCCTGTTCTTGGCGGATAGGAGTGGAAAAAGATGTGGTCTTCTACCGTTGCAGCCCGTTCACCTCAAGGTTCGAGATGCTTTTCTGTTCACCATGGTTGTAAAGAGTGCTTATTTGAGTTACTATATCCTTCCTGGCGGTCTGGCCATTCTCTTCTGAGCTCTCTCTCATCAACGAAGCGTTTCCTCTCACAGAACGGTCACTCCCTTGTTGATTTTTGCTTTTCCCACACCATTCTGTACTGCTCCCACATGATTGGCTGATAACTGCATCAACGAGCAGTTATTCCTATTAAACTGTCCAGTGAGTGTATGCATCTTTAGCACATCATAAGATTGTTGTCGCTCCTCCGATCCAGTTCAAGCTGGAAATAATTGTTTGCTTTAACGTAAATGCTCACCATTTAGCAAAGATCAAACGGACTATGTAACGGAGGTTCATTTTGAGATTTCCTCACAGCAAAAGAAACAGTTGCTTATTACGTATGTGTAATATATATGTGATTTTGCTTCCTGTCGGAATCAGGAAATATTATAAGAGATCAGACACTCCTCGGGCAGCGAGTTTCGTTTCGACAGCTCTAGTTCGTCTGGGAAGTGGCCCAGCTCAGCACAGTAAACAAAGGCAAAAAAAAAAAAAAAAAAACCTCTTAATTTATCTCCTCCATTACTTCTCTCAGTCTCACTACAACACCAGTATAAAGCCAGAAGAAAATAGTTTATCGATAAAATAATGTCTCCTGCTCATGATCTAAAAAAGAGCCAGGAGGAGAAGAGCTCCTCCGCTAGTGGAGTCGTTCTTGCTGCTTCCGAGCATCCACCCACACATAATCTGTGTGGTGTGTGTGTATGTGTGTGTACCACGACTGAATGAGTTCTGATATGCTTCACTTAATAACATCCACCCACTCCATGGCCTCCCTACCAAGTGGCTCCCTTCTCTATCAGCTCTGACACACGCAAACACAAATACAACAAAAAGAACAACAACAAATAAAAAAAATGTCTATTGAAAGTGATTTTACACTTAAGTTGTTCAATTCCAACAGCCAGAGGTCCGTCTGTTCCGGTCACTGAATCTCAAATGGCGTTTGGTGTTTTATTAGGCTCAGGGCACAAACTAAGGTTCACAGTGACTACGTTTACATGGACAGCAGTAATCTAATTATTGGCCTTATTCTGAGTAAGACAATATTGTGATTAAAGTGTTTACATGAGTCACTTTTAGAATACTCCTTTCATGTTCCTGTTTAACATGTTATAAAACATAGACCGATTAATGGGACACGTCATTACGTCTGCACGCCATGCCGTCTGACGTCCCTCCAGAATTTCGGTGCGGTTAATTATTTGTTATGCTGTACGTGCTAATAGACGACTGCTTGAAGCCGTGGGCTGCGTCCCAAACCGCATACTTACCCTCTATATAGTAGCTGAAATACACGTATATCTCCTACTATACAGTCGGTAAGTACACGGTTTCAGACACAGTGCTCTCGTTTGCCATCAAACGGTTGAACACTGCTGTGTGTGTACGTGTCCTATCGCAAAATGCGGTGAAAACTCTCACAAGTGTGATTCATCTATTTACACGTCTATAATGCACTTCGATAATTTGACAAAAACAGGAATACTCCACATGTTTGAATTCGATTTGTGTTTACTTCGAGTATGACTTTAGCCAGATTAAGGGTGTAAATAATACATGCTAGTTTTTTAATCAGAGTATTGTCTTAATTGGGTTAATATCGGAGTATCGTTGTCCATGTAAACGTACTGACTGTCATCACGTTATAGCTACAGTGGTGTGAAAAAGTGTTTGCCCCCTTCCTCATTTCCTGTTCCTTTGCATGTTTGTCACACTTAAGTGTTTCGGAACATCAAACCAATTTAAACAATAGTCAAGGACAACACAAGTAAACACAAAATGCAATTTGTAAATGAAGGTGTTTATTATTAAAGGTGAAAAAAAATCCAAACCATCATGGCCCTGTGTGAAAAAGTGATTGCCCCCCTTGTTAAAACATACTATAACTGTGGTTGTCCACACCTGAGTTCAATTTCTCTAGCCACACCCAGGCCTGATTATTGCCACACCTGTTCACAATCAAGGCATCACTTAAATAGGAGCTGCTTGACACAGTAAGGTCCACCAGAAGATCCTTAAAAGCTACACATCATGCCGAGACCCAAAGAAATCCAGGAACAATTGAGAAAGTAAGTAATTGAGATCTATCAGTCTGGAAAGGGTTATAAAGCCATTTCCAAAGCTTTGGGAATCCAGCGAACCACAGTGAGAGCCATTATCCACAAATGGTGAAGACATGGAACAGTGGTGAACCTTCCCAGGAGTGGCCGGCCACCCAAAATTACCCCAAGAGCGCAGCGACGACTCATCCAAGAGGTCACAAAAGACCCCACAACAATGTCCAAAGAACTGCAGGCCTCACTTGCCTCAGTTAAGGTCAGCGTTCATGCCTCCACCATCAGGAAAAGACTGGGCAAAAATGGCCTGCATGGCAGAGTTCCAAGGAGAAAACCACTGCTGAGCAAAAAGAACATCAAAGTCGCTCTAATTTCTCCACAACACATCTTGATGATCCCCAAGACTTTTGGGACAACATTCTGTGGACCGATGAGACAAAAGTGGAACTCTTTGGAAGGTGTGTGTCCAAGTATATCTGGCGTAGAAGGAACACTGCATTTCATAAAAAGAACATTATACCAACAGTAAAATATGGTGGTGGTAGTTATTGTGTGGTTGTTTGCTGCTTCAGGACCTGGAAGACTTGCCGTGATAAAAGGAACTATGAATTCTGCTGTCTACCAAGAGATCCTGAAGGAGAATGTCCGACCATCTGTTCGTGTACTCAAGCTGAAACGAACTTGGGTTCTGCAGCAGGACAATGATCCTAAACACACCAGCAAGTCCACCACCGAATGGCTGAAGAAAAACAAAAATGAAGACTTTGGGTGGCCTGCCAAAGTCCTGACCTGAATCCTATTGAGATGTTGTGGTATGACCTTAAAAAGGCCGTTCATGCTCGAAAACCCTCTAATGTAACTGAATTAGGACAATTCTGCAAAGATGAGTGGGCCAAAATTCCTCCAGGACGCTGTAAAAGCCTCATTGCATGCTATCGCAAACGCTTGGTTGCAGTTGTTGCTGCTAAGGGTGGCCCAACCAGTTATTAGGTTTAGGGGGCAATCACTTTTTCACACAGGGCCATGATGGTTTGGATTTTTTTTCACCTTTAATAATAAACACCTTCATTTACAAATTGCATTTTGTGTTTACTTGTGTTGTCCTTGACTATTGTTTAAATTGGTTTGATGTTCCGAAACACTTAAGTGTGACAAACATGCAAAGGAACAGGAAATGAGGAAGGGGGCAAAGACTTTTTCACACCACTGTATGCCCTATGTAGTGAGCATATTTAATGAATGAGAAGCCGTTGGGGATTTCATGCGTTGCACGGATGCCAAAATTAAGCTCAGGTGAATTCCGTGTCCGCTGATCATCCTTGAGATGCTTCTACAACCTGATTAAAGTTCATGTGTGGTAAATTCAGTAGACTGGACATGATTTGATTGGATACGTTGCTTATAAATCTCTCTCTCTCTCTCTCTCTCTCATATATATATATATATATATATATATATATATATATATATATATATATATATATATATATATATATATATATATAAAAACGCAGACAATGGCAGTGCATATCAGCACAAAAGAAAAAAAAAAAGCAAAGCCATGGGGTCAATCTATGCACACACATTATATATATATATATATATATAGTTGTATGCAATGTTGTTTGAAGTGAAAGATGTACCAACACAACGACTGCAGAAAACTATTCACAGAAAATAGTAATCGTGGCATGTGCAAATGCTTGGATAGGCTTTCAGTGCCAGAACTGAATAGGAACGGTCAGCTGATGACGGCGATCGAGCGTAATACATTTTTTTCGGACTCTTCAAACCTTATACAAAGCAGTGAGAGGCTATAAAAAATATCAATGTGCTTCCAGTTCACAATTTCCACCATCTGAAATGATATTAAAACAAAACAAAAAAATAAGCATGAAAGTCTAGACAAGATCTGGACAACCAAGAAATCTCTCAGATGGAATGGTCTACAAAGCAAAATTCCCCCAAATGACACTAAGGATTAGCAGGAAGGTTTAGCTAACGCAAGACCTAACACAAGAATGTTAAACTAGTAAGTTAGATGGAGCTCTAGTTGGCAGTGTTGCTTGCACAAACATGATCTGCATGGAAGAGTCATCAGAAAGAAAACCTTACCTGCAACCACATTACAAAAGTTGAATGTTTGCAGTATGCAAACCAACATCCAGATAAGCCAGAGGCATTTTAGAACTCTTTGGCCACAATTACCAGAGATATTTTTGGAGAGAGAAAAAAAAAGGAGCAGCATTTGATGAAAAGAAAACCTTTTCAAATGTTACAATATAATAGACTCTTATTATGCTTTGGAGGTCAGTGGCACAGAAGACTGTTCACTGTTAGATGGAAGATAAAGATTAGCAAAATCAGGAGGCAAATGAGACACAGTCGGTCAAGAACCCGAGCCAGAAAAGAGCGCAGCGTCGCACAACAGGACAACGATCCGAGAGAGACGCTTCGAGATCCACCGCGAACTACATTAAGAAACAAAAGCTGAAGCGTTTGGAACGGGCCTCGCAGTCCCCTGACTTCAACGTCATTGAAAACATGTAGAAGTTAAACATGCTATGCATTCTTAAAAGAACACAAGATGATTGATACCACAAAACATATATGGATACACACACACACACACACACACACACACTATTTGTTCTCTGATATTCCAAACCGCTGAGGGGCAAACCTATGAAGCAAGAAAATGTCAGTAATCAAGAGAGAAACAGACAAAGAGAGAGAAAGGTGAGGACAGGAAGATCTCCTGGGGCATAAACAGGCCTCCGCCTTGCTTTTTTTTTTTCTTTCCATCATCCAAGCAGAATGGAGCGGAGGAGGAGAAGAAAAGTGAATCTCTTCATCAGCCTGTAAACAGCTGAGGGACACGGGCGCAGATGGATGAAGCCACGGCACTACTGAAAGAGAAATCAAGACTGTCGGCTGCACTTAACTCCCACTTTACCCTGTGTGCACGCATGTGCGCGCGCCGCGTGTGTGTGTGTGTGTGTGTGTGTGTGTGTGTGAGCTCCTGAGGATGAAATAAAGCATTGCAAAGTAGGAGTGGGACTTGGGGCTTTGAGAGTGTGTGAACTCGTTTCTGGAATGTAATGAGGTCGTACTGGGGCTGTGCTGCAACTCATTTGGTTATGAATGGGAGTGTGTGAGCTGTTCAGGATTTTTTTGTTCTGTTTTGTTTTATTCTGGGTCCGTGTGTGTGTGTGTGTGTGTGTGTGTGTGTGTGTGTGTACGGGCACGTGCACAGAGGTCATACAGAATAGAACTGTCAGTCTGTCATGGAATTTTGATTCAGTGTTTTTATGCACGGTACATTTGATGCTGAGTCGAAGCGCGAGTGTGTGTGTGTGGAGGTCAGACCAGACCAGCCATGACATTCAGTCATGGGATTTGGCCTTTGTTCTGTGCTCAAAACACATATCAGGGAAACGTTTAGCCGTTCAAACCCCACAATTCAGGCAATTTTACAGTCTGACCTCAGCATTAAAACGAAACGAATGTGTTACGGTTCATTATGCTCAATTCTTATCTTGTTTAGAAACAAGATTATTATTCATTATTTTGTTGTTGTTGCTTTAAAGCTTTGTGTAAATGCATGTGATTGAGAATTAAATACACGCTTAATAAAATAAATAAATAAATAAATAAATAAATAAATAAATAAATAAATAAATAAATGAATGAAAGAGGGTTCCTCACGGGTCACTGGATGTTTAACAGTTCTAGCATTCCACACAGTTTTTACTCAGGAACCTTTATAATATGCCCAATGGAAGGAACCAACCAGTGCAAGATGGAGTCTTTATGTTGATATCTACAATCTAGTCTAGCTTCCCCACCCCCCACCACCATCTCACCAGAATATTTCATGATGTTTCTCACCTCAATACAAGCTGTATTCCTATGGGATACGTGGGTGTGTACATTAAATGATAAACAGGTTCAGTGGAAAGTCAGAGCTTTCCTTCAACAAGACAAATATCAAAGAGAATTGAGACTTTCCCCTTTTGAAGTCTGTATGTCTTGGTTACAGAATCTACGTATGGAGGTGGAAAATGTACACTACGAAAAATAAGAAGTGGGCAAAGCTCAAAGATTTGGAGATGACTTTCTTTATGATCTAAAATTTACGGCGTTGGCACACATGGGAGCTCCAAGATTTAGTAGGATACTAGGCCAAAAAACAAAACAAACCTACATCTAAATCCAAACTGCCCAAGGAAGTTAACACTGAGAGGGGGGGGATAAAAGTGTAATTGTTGATACAGTTAAGTTTTCTGTGAGATGTTTATTTAAGCATGTTTAGAAGGAGTCTCCAGTGTCAGTACTTTAAAAACAGCTTTACATCTTCGGGTTACAAAGTCCTCATGAATCCCAAATGAACGTTTTGTGGCTTTTAGCATGAACATGTTGGGCTTAAGGTTATCTATAAGCTAGTGTGCTCCAAAACAATGACAAAATTCGCATTGTGAAGATGTATGCATTTCATCTCTCTACCGCTGCTACTGATTAACACTTTCGACGACATCATTCTGAACTTCAGCTTCGCGTTGGATTTTCTATCCAATCAAATGCTCTCTAGAATCTGAAGTGTCCCGGCCCCGACATAATAAACATCCACGGTACTAGCGGTAAAGTCCGGCTTAGTCCGGGCTGTGAGGTAAGCTAAAAGTTAATGGCTATTTAGATATGGGGAGGAGCCATTCTGTGTGTTCCACCCTGACTTCCTGTTTCAGTGGAAATTACAACACACTTCACAGAGACTTTAAGTGCTCTAACACAGGAAAGTCTGCATTATGTAACTCCAGGAGAGAGAAAATAAAAGACTGGTTAGGGAACGACTGTTTATCATGGATTTTTTGAGATTGTTGCGGTCAAAAACGCTCAAAAATTTTTTTGCCCAGAGTTTTTTTTGTGCTATATACATACACACACACACACACACACACACACACACACACACACACACACAATGGGTTGGGGTTAATGTGGAAAGTGCTGACATGGTGTTTCAAGCCTTGAGGTCTTTGTTAAGGTCAGACCAGCTCGTTCTTTTCTGCTGTTCTGGGCCAGCTCAGCTGGGATGAAAGAACAATGAAGAGAGGAAAAAGTGGGGGTAGAAAGAATAGATATATGTGTGTGTGTGTGTGTGTGTGTGTCAGGCCCAGGCTTTAGAAAGAGCTCAGAAAAGTTCTCATTAATATTCTAGGGACCCAATGCTGAAGTTCTACCACTTCCTCTTACGCTATAGAGGTCATTTTTCCTTCGAGGAGCGATATGTTGAACTTGGAGCTGGAACAGCAAGATAACCGTACAACCCGATATCACAGTTTGCAGTGTAACACAATCTGCTTGCTTTATTACTAACATTTACAAAGAGGATGACATTAAACAACTTACAACACTGAAGCTGCTAGAATATTTTAATAGACGTGCAGTTTATCAAACCAATACTGCTTTTCTCTGATTTTTGCTCGGTATGTTCTTTAAAGGTATGGTAAGTCATTTACCCAGCACTGCGCTGCCTGCAAGGTGAATTGCAATTACAAAGAAAACAAGGACACTGCCTTTTCTTACTCATTACTGTGCAGTGGAATGCTTATTCAACTTAGAATATCAAGCCGGGAACTCGGGCAAGGTGGACGCACACACCTGACATCACAATAATATGGTTCATGCGCACACACACACTGATTTCTTGTGTTTTTGTGTATCTCTCATACTAAACGAATTTAAAATTTGCCCCCATAGTTACTGATTCCCTGAATCTGTGAAACTGTATTCATAATGGGGTTCAACTGGACTAGACATAACCGGGCCCGATTACTGCAAACCCTGTTCAATCAAATCTACAGTTAAATAGAACTTTTTCAACAGCATGAAGTTGGTTAAAAGGTCTTACCCAGTAACACACTCTGCCAAAATGGAAAGAAATTCCAGAAATGATGAGGAAGAAGGTGACTGAAATATATCAGTTTGGGAAGGGTTATGAAGCTATTTCAAAGGCTCTGGGCTCCAAAGAACCACACTGAGACCCATTATCTCCAAATGGAGAAACTCGGCACTGTACTGAACCTTCCCAGAAGATTCCCAGGCTGACCTTCCAAAATTCCTCTAAATCTCATCAAGGAAGTCAAAAAAGAGCCTTGGACAATATCAAAGGAATTATAGGCCTCTCCTGTATCAATAAAGGTCACTGTTCATGACTCCAGAAAGACACTGGGCAAAAATGACATCCATGGAAGAGTGGTGAGGTGAAAACCCCTGCTCACACAGAAGAACATTAAGGCTCATCTGAATTTTGCCAAAACACACCTTAATGATCTTCAAACATTTTGGGAGAATGTTTTGTGGACTGATGAGTTGAAAGTGGAATTGTTTGGAAGACAGGTGTCCCGTTACATCTGGTGTAAACCAAACACTGAATTCCACAAAAAGTAACACATACCTATAGTCAAGCATGGTGGTGGAAGTGTGATGATGTGGGGATGCTTTGCTGCTTCAGGGCCTGGGCAACTTACAATAATAGAGGAAAACATGAATTCTGCTCTCTACCAGAAAATCCTAAAGGAGAATGTTCAGTCTTCAGTCTGTAAGTTTAAACTCAACCGCAACTGAATTATGCAACAAGACAATGATCCAAAGGATAGGAGTAAGTCCTAATTCTAGAAGTAAGTGAAAGACTGACCTCGAGATATCGGAAGCGTTTGGTTGTAGTTATTGCTACTAAAGGTGGCACTTTAAGATTAAGGGGGCGACTTTTATAATATAAATATAAATAAAATAATTAAAAAGTGAACTTGTGTACTCAGGTTGCCTTTGTTTTATGTTGTATTTCGTTTTGGAGATCTAAAACTATTCAGTATGAGATGTACAGAACAACAGATGAAATCAGGATGGGGGGAAAATACTGTTATTTAAATACTGCAATATACATATAATGCATAATGCCTAGGGTGCCTGCTCACCCACGTGACCAAGCCATAGGCCTGCTGCAGGGAGATAGTGGAAGTATTTTCCAACAAGTGTTTTATTCCTTTATCTGCCAAAAATTTACAATTTTTATGTATTAATGAATGACGCCACTTTTGAAAAAAAATATATATATTTTACATTTTTTTAGGAACATTTAAAGTTGTATATCTGCACAGCCCTATTCATTTGTGTTTATAGGCAAGTTCATCACTTTAAAAACCTTAACATGTCTCTGAGACATGAGCTGTGTAAGTCTGTATCGAGGTTAGAGTGCTGGTTCACCTCTGGAACGTTCCTCACACACTCCCATCTGACTCAAATGCATTAAAACAACAGTAAATATTTCAATATGTGAATAATAAATGCCGCTTGTGTCGAGACCTCAAGTCACTCTCTTTCACTAAGCATGAATTGCGAAGGCCATGTCATTAAAATTCAAAGGTTAGTGTTCAAGGAAGCACTCAAGAGAATTTTCTTTTTCTGAAGTGACATAATTCAGACCCGGTTTCAGATAAGAGCCTTTTTACACCACAACAAGGACAAGTACTTGAACCTTCTGCCTATATTTGTTTGTTCGGTCCAAATAATGTATTCATATTAATTTACCCCTGTAAATGTTAGAAACACAGAGTTGTATAGAATGTCTTTGTATGCTGTAGCATTATAATTTCCCGTCACTGGAAATAAGAGGCTGAAACCTGTTCCAGCAGGTGTGTTAAGGTTGGAGTAGAAGAACTCGAGTGTCCTGCACAGAGCCCTGAACTCAACCCCAACTAACACCCTTGGGATGAACTGGAACTGGAATCTTCTCACCCATCATCACCGCCTCACCTCAACCTCACTAATGCTTGTGTAGCTGAATGAACACAAATCCCCACAGCCACGCCTCAAAATCTTGTGGAAAAACCTTCCTAAATCTGAAAAGGGATATTCAACAAGCACATATGAGTGTGAAGGTCAGGTGTTCACAAACGTTTGGCTGAATAGCGCATCACCAGACGTCCTCACGGACTAAAAATGACTCGGAGTGTGAAATGGCTTTTACGCAGCGTCGACATGCACACCCTGCTCCTACAGCAACTTTTTATTTTGCATTCATCTGATACACGCAATCAGAACAGAGCCTCAATGATGCAGAATGCTGATATAACGGCACAGTGAAATGACTTATAAACTCCACTCTATGAATGGCAAGCTGTTTTTGTAGGTTTAGCTCGCAGGCTAACATGAGGGAATGGTCCATTGGAGTGCAAAACTGTTATAGAAGGTCATTAAAAACCATGCGACACACAGCTGTTCACGCACTGCTGGCCCATATTGACCACTTGCCTATTCCTCTAACCTCCAGCAAAATATCAGGTAGGGGGAGTGAGAGTGAGAGAGAGAGAGAGAGAGAGGGTGTGTGAGAAAGAGAGAGAGAGAGAGAGAGAGAGAGATATAGAGAGAAAGAAAGAAAAAAAAGAGTGATGTTTGTTTTTTTTTTTTTTTTTTTTTGGGTGTGTGAGAGTTTTAAGAAATAAAAGGCACCAGGAAACTGATGAATGAAGAACACGCACGTGATAGGGATGTAAATGAATCAATAACTTAAGTCATTTCCTGGATGTAACTGACCGTGGCTTCACTGCAGCACAATCGAACAGTGAGTCGAAGTCAGAGTGTCCACATTAAAGAAATAACGATCTAACCGAAATGATCTGTTTACTTCACATGGCTTTTCTTTTTAATCCATTTATCTTGTATTAGAGTTCACCCTCATTTGCTTTGCACCATTTTACTAGAAAATTAGGGAGACAAATTATTTCAGAATCATAACTGAGTGTGTAATATTTTTTGTCCCATTTGTTTAACTGGCTTCTCTTTATCTACTTTTAGGACTTCTGATGTTTTAAGCCCTATTTATGCAGAAATATAGAAATGTCAAGCACTACTGTATCTTTTACCTGAGGGGGCATGTGGTGTACTTTAATTAGATTTTAGAGTAAAGTCCTTAGTAATCCATTTTGGACCGGCAAGGTCAAGTCATTTGTTTGTACTGTACACCAAAGACTTTTGGGTTTTGACTTTTTTGGGTTTGAGATCAAAAGATGGATATAAGACGAGAGTTTAGGATTTCCTCAAATTTACATATGGATGTGTTAAACATCATAAAACATAGAACCTTTTGGCATCAGAACACCAAATTGTTTAGGTAAGCAAAAGTAAAGGAACAGATAAGTCAAAGTAAAGTAAATAATACATCATATTTGGTTGATTGGCTTCAAGCATCAAGCCTGTGACTCACTGACATCACCAAACTATTGGTTTCTTCTTTTATGTTGCTTTTCCAGGCTTTTACAGCAGTTTCTTTCTGTTGTTGTTTGTTTTGGGAGGTTTCTCTCCTCAGTCTCCTCTTCAGGAGGTGAAATGCTGCTCAACTGGGTTAATGTCTGGTGATTGACTTGGCCAGTCTAAAACCTTCCACTTTTCCCCCCCGATGAAGTCCTTGTAGAGTCGACTGTGTGTTTTGGATCATTGTCTTGCTGCATGATGAAGTTCCTCCAGATTCATTTGGATGCATTTCTCTGTAAATTTGCAGACAAAATGTTCCTGTAAACTTCTGAATTCATTCTGCTGCTACCATCATGAGTTCCATCATCAGTAAAGATTAGTGAGGCTGTTCCAGAAGCAGCCATGACACTACCTCCACCACGTTTCACAGATGAGCTTGGATGTTTTGGATCATGAGCAGATCCTTTCTTCCTCCATACTTTGGCCTTTCCATCACTTTGGTAGAGATTAATATTGGTTCCAGAAATTTTGTGGTTCATTTGTGTTCTTTGAGAATTCCATTCTGGCTTTCTGATTCTTACTGCTCATGAGTGGTTTACATCTTGTGGAATGGCCACTATATAACCGTACTCTGAGTCTTTTTCAAATAGAGGACTGTGGTACCTTCTCTCCTGCCCTGTGAAGGTTGTTGGTGATGTCACTGACTGTTGCTTTTCGGTTTTTCTTCACAGCTCTCAAGGGCCTTTCATACCGTTTTTCGCAGCACATTAAACGGTCCGTTTTGGACGCATTTTTTATGTTCCAAACCAATGCGCTGAATGACAGTGTAAATTCACTCCCTGACCGTAGATAGCGCTTAATGAAAAGCAGAAACACGGTATGCAAGGTGGCGCTGCACAACTTTCTGTTTCTGAAACCCGCTGGTCACTGAGAAGAACAAGATAGCCAGTATTTACATCTTTGCAAAAAGCCATTCACACCCTTTTTTGTGAACTGAAAATGAATATTATGTATGGTAATGTAAGGTATTTGTTGATTTGGCCACTGCAACAAATACTTCTATAAAGCTAAATCCTTCAAGTTCTCTTTTTAAACTCTCTTTAAATAAGTACTGGTTTGAATTAATTCAAAGTCACAGCAATAACATTCACATACTTATGAAATTACCCAGATTATAATTTTTTTTTATTTATATATTTTTTTGGGAGGGGTGGGTATAAGGCAACTACTGTTGTGCCCAGAAATGTTAATGTTCCTGCAAACCGATGAAGTGTTTAATATGAATAGTCTTTTTTGTGGTCAATATGATAATATTGAACTCTCAGTGATTTCCATTACAAAATCATGCACGTTTTTAATGCAGTGCCGCCTGAGGGCCCGAAGATAACGGGCATGCAATATTGATTTTCACCCTTGTCCTTTGCGCACTGAGATTTCTCCAGATTCTCAGAATCTTTTGATGATATTATGTACTGTAGATGATGGGATATTCATAGTCTTTGCAATTTTATGTTGAGGACATTATTCTCAAATTGTTCCACAAATTGTAGATGCAGTTTTTCGCAGATTGATGAAACTCTGCCCATCTTTACTTCTGAAAGACTCTCTAAAGACACTCTTTTTATACCCAATCATGTTACTGACCTGTTGCCAATTAACTTCCAGCTGTTTCTTTTTACTAACACTTACCATTCCAGCCTTTTGTTGCCCCGTCCCAACTTTTTTATGACGGGTTTCGGCCATCAAATTCAAAATGATCTAATTTACTTCTTAAAATGGTACATTTCCTCAATTTAAACATTTGATGTTTTCTATAGCTGTGTTTACATGGACAACAACAATCCACTCTTAACCTGATTAAGACTATACTCTAATTAAACTAGCATGTAAACAGCAATTTTTACTTGCCTTAATCTAATTAAGGTAATACTCAAAGTAAGCAATAATCTAATTAAGACAGGTGGAGTACTCCTGTTTTAGCCGCATTACGGACGTGTATTACAGACATGTACACACTTTAATCACATTATGAACGTCGTGTGGGAGTCTTAAACGCATTTTGCGACAGGACACGATCACAAGACACGAGTCCCAAATCGCATACTTTCCTACTATAGGCCTGTATATATATATATATACTATATATACTATAGGCCTTTATGAGACTTGCAAATCATTGCATTCTTTTTTAAAATTTCCATTTCTCACAGCATCCCAACTTTTCTGGAATTGGGGTTGTACACTGGACTATCAAATCAGAGGATTATCATTTGCATATTTGCAGGGAAGAGACAAAGAAAAACAAAGTTCTTTGGTGTAGGTAATATCTACAGTTGTTGCCAAGACCTAATGCTGTGGCGTCATCATTTGTAGAGGTCTGCGGGGTGACCTGATGGTAGGACACAGACGATTGGTGAAGAAACTGAGTAAAAGAGAACTGACCAAACTCAGCATCGTGCAATAATTGTTGTATTTGGAGTTTGACCGAAGACAGCTGGGGTGGGGACACACTCTTTAGTCCAGGTGCCAAGCCATGAACAAAAATTCAAACATCATCTTTCTTTATCTCTCTCTTTGCTCTCTTCGTTGCTCCCTTCGCTCTTCTTTCTCTCTTTATTCTTGTAGTCGCTGTGGCGTTCATCACCAGCAGCTCAACATTCAACTTGCTTGCATTCTTCTTCTTTTTTATTTTTGTACTCGAGCGTCACCTTATGCAACTTTAGTGGCTACGGGCACGTGAAGAAAAGCGCAAATCTCATTGGTCGTCAGTTTTTAACGTGATGCGTCAAAAAACAAAACCAAAAAAAATCTCCTTGACGTAAATGTGACGCTTTGATGCCACGTGTTTTACGCTTGGGTGTGAACACTCCCATTGACAGGCATTGGGTGTGAAAAACCTCCCGATGTGAAAGGAGCCTTCGGAATGAAAGATTTGAACACGTGTTTGGTGAAAGTTACCTTAAGACTAGATATTACTCTAAGCTTAGTTTTGGTGTACATATAAGACTAGACGGTGCTACAAGTAGCTAATTAGAGTGATCCATATACGCCCTTTTTCAATGTCCAGGATTTTTTCTTTCTTTCTTTCTGTGTGCAGTATAAACATGTTCTAGTAATCTGTATGCCTGCCCTTGCCTCTACAACCTATTTCACATCCTTGGTATAGCTTTTGGATCTTTGCATTCAATATTCACCACCATTCCTTCCATACCCCTGTTAAATTGCCTGGCCAATCTTGACCCATTTCTCTTGACACATTTGTTCTTCTTCAGCTCAGCTCTGGACAGTGCCACTGTCATGGCAAAACAAAGTTTTCTGTTGATTCTTTATGTTTTGGACCGTTGTGCTCTTGCAGGACCCTGTACTTGTGCCCCCCCCGATAAATCATGAACAGGGCTGGAGGGTTATAACATGTACATCAGCTTATAATTCTTTAATATACTGTTGCAAATGAATGACAGTTCCAGGACACTAAAATACTCAGTGTGAGATAAGCAAGACAACATAGTGTTTAGGGCTGAAATCCTGTATCAAGGGAACACGGAGAAAGACGAGATAGAGCTGAGACATGCACACCCCCTATGGGATAGCGGTGACAGGTACATGGTGATAAGACGTGTTTTGGTACAAACAAGTTATAATTCCCCGAGAAACTAGACGGATGGTGGACAGATGGAGCTCAGACTTTTTCATAATGCGCAAAAAGACTCACGGATTCTTATTGGTCTGATTATTTCCCCTCTGCTGCCTCACTCTTTCATAAACCATAATACAAAACCATTCATTCATCATACCGTTCATTTGCTCATTCAATCACATTTATTAATTTGCTCATCTATTTCGTTCATCAATCCATACAATTAGTTCTTTTTTTTTACACAAAACCCCCCCCTTTTTTTTTTTTTCCTTCTTCCATCCATCCAACCTATTAATTAATTTAATCCACTCATTCTATTAATTCCACCCATATACCCATCTCTCCAATTTGGCAAATAATTGCATCCAGCCACCAATCCATCCAATTGATTAATTTCATCCATCCATAGTATTATTTAACTCAATCCACCCATCCATTCAATTATCATCCATTATATTAATCATTTAATCAATTTCATAATCACACCCATACAATAATCTCCCCATTTATGCAATTAATTATTTCCATCCAGCCAGCCATCTGTCCATCCATCCAATTAATTAATTGATCCATCCACCCTAACAACCACCCCTCCCATTGTTTAACTCCATCTATCTACTCATTCTTTTAATTATCCATCCTTCTAGCCTGTTAATTAATTTCATCCATCCATACTATTAATTTTACAAGCTACACATCTCTCAAATAATGCCTGGCAAATAACTGCATCCATCCAGCCACTTGTCCGTCCATCCATCCATCTTCGCACACACCAATCCACCCAATTAATTCATTTCATCCATCCATCCATTCTATTATTTATCTCCATCAACCCACTCATCCTTTCAATTATCATCCATCCTATTAACTAATTTAATCATATCAGCAACTTCATAATTTCATCCAATTAATTCTATCCATCCACCCATCCCGGCACCTCTCCAACCAGCATTTCATTTCAGCATGGAAATATATATAGCAGGCAGTCATATTGATCAACTGATCAATCATCATCAGCGACACCATGAACGCTTGCTGTTCTGCCATGTCTGCTCACCTGCCTTCGTAATAAGCGTTCATTATGCAGACTAGCATAAAAATTCGAAGTAAAAATTGAATAATAAATGAACCAAATATTCTACACAAAATGCAGCTTTGAGTTAAACTGAGTGCATTACATGGTCAAGCTCTTAAAAATAGCACAGTGCCAACGTGATGGATGATTTAGAAGAATAGCTTCATGTTTTCTGTTGGAGGAAAGTGCCTCAAATGGCAGAAAGCATTAAAGAACAGTATAGAGAGAGTCAGATTGGAGCAGAGGACAGGAAAATACGGGGGCTGAAGAGTGGGAGATGGAGTGTCAGTGGTGAAAGTGAAGGAGCAAGATATACACACAGACTCTCAGTGTGTGTGTGTGTGTGTGTGTGTGTGTGTGTGTGTGTGGAATTACACTGCTTCTTTCTCCGATACACAACACTAAACTAAACAATTTGCACACAAAACAGGCGACTGAAGACAACCACAGGATCATGAGCAGGCTATTAAATCAAGGACACACATCACAGGCAATAACAAAAACACAATGACAATGAAGATTGCCACAAGGAGCAATCACCTACTCTGTGATCACTGAGCAGTCAAACAATGAGCACAATGAGCACACACACACACACACACACACACACACACACACACACACACACACACACACACGGTGTGAAGACATAAACAGTACCTCAGTAAGCAGCCATATTAAAGCCTGTGTCCACCAGGGGAGTTTGTTTTAATGACCACATTATCTCCAGTCATTGAGCTTGCCAATGGTTAAACTCCCAAACCCTATAATGTTTACACACTGACAGCTTCCTAAATTTACAAACGGGCTCAGATTATGTCAGGCGACCATGGCAACTGCAATGCTTGGTGTCTAATCCAAACACTCTCCCCAACACACACACACACACACACCATTTAGTCACTGTTTACTCAGACTAATTACACCAGCAACACCCTCAGCGAATAAGTCAGGCAGAATCACTAGCCACGGCCAAATTGCGGTTTTCCACTCAGATAGACAGGAAGTCCCTCGTTTGTCCAATCAAGATGAAAACAACATGGCATTTCGTCACAGTGACGCTAAAGACAAATTAGCACATTTAATCTGCAAAAACCCCCACTGCCTGTGTGCCTGAAAAGGCCAAAATCTAAATGCCACCTCACGTACACGAGAGTGTGTGTGTGTGAGAGTGTATGAGTTAGGGCCAAGGTGGCTGAAGTTGTGCCAGATAGAGTGTGTGATTTATGAGCTCTTTCTTACACTGTTATATCAATAGCTGACCTTCTGATAGAGGAGATCGGGGTGAGCCATCGCGAACAGCATCAGTGCTTGGAATAAGAGTTCGATAGAGATCAGCAAGCTAAGATAACAGTTGTTTGTAGGGGTTTAAGAAAAAAAAAGTCTAGTTGGTGAAAATCCAGTTAACTGATCAGGGAGCTGAAAAAATAGTAAAAAGCCAGTCGATTAAGGGTCGAGCAGTGTCCAGGTGATTAGAGGAAACAAATAAACCTTATAGAAAAAAAAAAAAAGAAAAACAACCCTTTAATCAAGTAGATAAAACTGAAGGATACAGGTTATGGCCAGTAAAATTGGGTAAAACCTGACTTAATTGGCTAATTTTTTAAATCTGTGCATTCTTACCGAAGTGGTGTAATTTTGTATTGGTAGGTGAACTGCCAAGGTTGTGAGACATGCAGGGACATTAATCTTCCATGATTTAAATACGTCAGCCCCATGTCAGGAAAACGTAGACGGTCTTCGAGATTTTCTTTAGAATAAAATTTAAAGCTCTATCTCTATTTAAATATTACTCAGTATTAGAGTGGCAACAACTAATCGATAAGATCAATGATAATCGATTATGAAAATCGTGGTTAATGAATCTCATTATCGATTAGTTGGTCTGTGCGTGGCACGGGGTGCGTTTACTCATTACGTATTTACGAGAGTAAATAACACGCCTCGGAAAAGAAAACACGCCTCGGAGAGTAGAAAACACGCCTCGGAGAGTAAATACTAGGGTTGTGTCCCAAATGACATACTATATACTTACACTTTGCGCTACGCACTCTACCGTCTAGTGTATGAATTTTAGAAAGATGATCTTGTGTCAAAAGGAACTCTACCGGTTTTTTACTAACTGGACGTATAAGCCATTTCCCACATAGACATATAAAAAAGAGGCCGGATTGGCCGTTGGATCGTACGTCATAGTCATATTGGTCCGGGCAACAGTAATAAGTCTCAGTAAAAGTACAAGTCTCAGCTTATGTTATAGTTTAGTTTCTAAATTAAGTTGTCCATAATCGAGATTGTCACCTATATTGCTGGTTATTCTCCAAACCGACTTTTATGATGAGCTCATCGTTTCAGCTGAGCGACTGACATGCGGTGAATCTTACTGGAGTTAGTTGGCTAGTTAACTTTTCTCAAACGGAAGGTTCCCCAAAGAGAGACAGTTGAGGAGGCAGTGGGAAGTAGCTGTCAGAAGGGAAGGTTTTTCCCACAAGTAAGTCCTGCAGTGAGCACTTCAAGCTGAAGGACTTTGACAGGACAAGTCAGGATTAGAGATGGAGCTAAACTATCTGTCCACAAGTTCCCCAGTCATCTCCAAACAGTAGGTGTATTGATAGGCTATAATACTTTGATAGCTTGTTGATTATTATTATTATTATTATTATTATTGTTATTATTATCACAAATGCTTTACCGGATCCATAAATGATTATCTTATAATTATCTGTTTTGGAGAATATCAGTATCCTTTCATTGTGAACAAAAATTTAGAAAGCAGACTGACTGCCTGAAAGGAAATTCTCTTTTATCATCTTATATTTTATATTATGTACCCTCTTATATTATGAACTGCTCTCAAATACCTATGATGAATGTAATCATTTAATTACCTCTTTCAATAAGCTGATCAACTGCTAACCTTGATTATATTGTTATGTATTTCCGTGTCAACATGACACGGGACTTATTTTGTATCATGACTATGTGCTGTGTGTTTTGTCTAAATCTGACTGACACCTGGACCAGTAGAAACCGTCCATGCACTGCTGTTATCAATGTGTACAATGTGTATAAATACTCCTGTTTTGAATGAATAAACTGGAAGTCTCTGTGAACACTCATATCTGTCAGTGTGTGTGTGTGTGTGTTCATTTAGGACTCTCCAGGCGCCTGACTCTGCAGCAAACCACACTTTCTAGATCAAAAAGGCAACATAGAACTAAAAATCACTAAATGTTACTAGACATTAATGGTAAAATAAGCTAAAGAAGGCATGACGGAGATCACAAAGGCGTGAACGGTAGATTCCTGTGGGGTGAAATCTAACAATTTGGTGTCAGAAGTGCGATTACTCCGGACCAGGTGAGTGTTTGTCTTTTCCTCTCTGGTGCGGTGTAATTTCGTACCCATAAATTTTGAGAGTGATTATCGAGGGCTGATGATCTGTGAAATCTAACACTGCCAGTGTCTCACTATTTGATTTTATTTGCTGATTTTGTTTTATTTTCTCAATGATTAGTACTTAAAGATGCACTATTTAGATTTTATTTATTTATTTTTTCAGTATTTCAAAGTGAACGTGCTGTGTTCTGACCTGGTGCACAATAAAAGCTAAAAGATGGGGGTTGAAGACAGGAAAGTCCTTTCCACAATGGAAATAACTTTATGCACATTTCATGTTAAATTATATAACATTAGAGACGTCTACACACTTATTAACCAAGAAAAACAAGCGTGAGCTTTCACAATACTTTATGGCAATGAATAGTTTTCTAAATCTAACTATCAAGGTTGAGTCACTGGAGACAGAACATTTTTTATACACCATGTAGATCATAAACCATTAAAATCAGTTGAGAAATCTAAACATTATTATGCTTTTCATCCAGAAAAACTGCAGCTTCCCCATTTACTTGTATTTGTTTGTAGGGCAGTCTTGCCTGGATCAATATGGTGGACATGTTGACCTACCACAACAACGGGCCAAAACAATGTCTGTACATGTCTATGGTTTCCCAGTCGATGGCACATGACCTCAAATGCATGTGATACACTGCCGCTAGCTTTAAGAGAATACCCAAAATCAATGACAATGACTTTCTTCAGTTTACTGTTTATGTCAGCGATACCACCTTTTATGCTCAACATGACCCCAGTCACCATCAGACGGCAATGAAATCTAGTGACAGTGGAAAAAAGTGTTCGACCCAAGTCCTCCAAGGCAGGGGTGCATTTTGTATTACAGTGCACCTATTGAGGTTTTTCAAATATTACCTTTCATGTAGTGTGTTATAGAGCTGTTTGTGAAAATAAAAAGTCTGCAAAGTTTCAAACATCAAAGTGCACACGTTATTGAAAAAAAAAAAAGAACCGATTCTGAACAGCTGAAACGAGTCGTTAGTGATTCCAGACTTACTTTCTGTACTAACCTATGTAGGTATATGGCGAAAAAAAACAAAAAAAACAACCCGATTCTGGTCTCCATCGGCTGCTCGCTGACAGCGGTAGACCAATCACAACAGACTGGGACATCTGACCAATCAGTGGAGCTTGTGTAGCACGGAAGCACGACAGCGATGCACGAGCACAAACTTATGTTTATATCCAAAATGCTCCACTGTGCTAGGGCTTTGGGAAATTGGTGCGAGTTGCTTAAAAGGTTTAGTTTAATTCAAGTTTATAGTCATTATATGCAGTGTTTGTGCAGTGACGTGTAAATTCTGTTGTTTATTATAACCAGTGTAAACCAAAGTAAACCACTACAGATTACTAATTACTTTAAAATTACATTACTGACCAAACCTATCAAACATTACACTACAAAGTGAAACTCATAGTTCTTTCGGTAATTTTAGCATACATCAACGTATGACATGACCAGAAAAATTTCGACTTATCATAGAAGTTGCCTCGGGTGTTTTTGGTAAATGGTAAATGGTAAATGTGCACTTATATAGCGCTTTTACCCAAAGCGCTTTACACTGTGTCTCATTCACCCATTCACACACACACAGTCACACACCAATGGTAGCAGAGCTGCCATGCAAGGCGCTAGCTTGCCATCGGGAGCAACTTGGGGTTCAGTGTCTTGCCCAAGGACACTTCGGCATGTGGAGTCACCCGGGCCGGGAATCAAACCGCCAACCCTACGATTAGTGGACAACCCACTCTACCAACAGCGCCACAGCCGCCCTTTTTTTTAACTGTTAGTTTGGTGTCGCTACCCACGGGGAGGCACAATTAAGCTATCATGTTACTACTAGCTGCTACAGTGCCATGCAAAGTACATGATCCTTCCTGATGCTCTGCTCATATCATGTTGATGTAAACTGGAACTCATACAAACATTTACACACCCTGTTTTCCTGCTCAGCTTGAGAGGATGTTAAAATAAAATGGCATATATCCATTTTTCCTCACACTGACTGTGTGAGCTAGCGTTTGGCAGAATTGAGAGCCGTCAGCCAATAAGACACGACTGTTTCCACATATTTTTCGGTAAACTCAGTCTCCAAGTGGAGAATTAATAAAGAAAAAAATCTTAGGGGCAAAATTAGTTGAATTATCAGAGCTTTCTTGTGCATCCGTAAAAAAGAAAAATGTACACATAAATACTTGAATATAATATAAACTAATATATTGGACAAACCATTTTATTCTTACATTTGTAGCACATTAGTTTACATTTGTAGCACTTAGCTAAATAAACCAGAAAATGGTAATGAACGTTTGTGCCCCCCCCCATTAAAAAAAATATATAAACCGGTCGACTAATCGATTATGAAAATAATAGATATAAATAGTAATAAATAGTGATATCTGGATATTCTATATCTTGCATGTTTTCAGGCTTTGAAAATGATTATAATGTGATGGAAGGATATGAAATAGATCCTTACAAGAAATACTTTTTTCAGCTAGAGCCTCTAGATTTACACTGGCCATCAATACTATATCTGTATTATATAAGTGGCCACACTTACTTTTTAAACTCTACGCATGATAGCATGATTAGGTGTGGCTGATATGACAAAATAATCATGGCATACAGGCTTACTAGCAAACTACCAGTGAAACCGTAGCTATTAAGAAATAAATAAAGAAAGAAAATAAAATAAAAACCCCAACAAATATCAAATCAGCCACATCCAGTCAGATGGTATAACTGTTATTCTTAAAAAAAAAAAAAAAAAAAGAAAAAAAAAAAGCCAAACAAACAAACAAACAAAAAAACCCACCACGTTATAATCACAATATGGGTGATATCTCAGAAAACGTTTTGGTAACATAATTTATCACAATAATGATATTCTATTGCCCTAATGGTGTCTGAGATAGTAAGTCTATTATGTCTGTGCATTGGTGCTTAGACTAATGTGTTGAATATTAACACCATCTGTGTAAGGGAGAAACAAATCCCACAGTAACTGTGGTGAGAATTAATATCATTACACCTTTACCAGCATCTTGTTTCACATAAGAATCATAGTTGTGTGTGTAAGTGAGTTATATGAAGGCAGTCGCTCTTATGGGATAAAGATGGTAATTTGATCATTACTGTTTGCTCAAATTAATTTAGCTAAACCTACAGTCAGGTAATCATCCACTGACTAGGTTTCCGCTCACCGCCATTTCTCAATCACTAACACAATCAGTAAACTAATTTTAGAGGTCAGCAAGAACCATGAGAGAAAACAATCAAAACATGACCTGGGGAAGAGATGGCACCAGGATGCATTATGGGTAGAAGGCATGTGCTGCTGGGAAACCTTGGGTCCTGATATCCATGTGGATGTTAGTTTGACACGAATCATCTACCTAAAGATTGTTGCAGACCAAATATACCCCCTTAAAAGAAGTGATCTCTTTCAGTAGGATAATGCACCCTGCCACACTGCAAAAATTTTCAGGAATGGTTTGAGGAACATGACAAAGAGTTCAAGGTGTTGACTTGGCCTCTAAACTCCTCAGATCTCAATCCGATCGAGCATCTGTGGGATGTGCTGGAAAAACAAGTGCGATCCGCGGAGGCCCGACCTTGCAACTTACAGGACTTAAAGAATCTCCTGCTAACGTCTTGGTGCCAGATACTACAGCACACATTCAGAGGTCTTGGTGGAGTTCATGCCTTCATGGGTCAGAGCTTTTTTTGGCGGCACAGCACAAAGGGCATCTACACAATATTAGGCAGCTGGTTTTATGGTTATGGCATATATGGGTGCATGTACACTAAAACTCTTATATTATGTGAAGTCTGCCAGTACCATGTGATGAGGCTTCCACCTCCAAACTTCACTGTTGGTGTAGTGTTTTTAGGGTGACGTGCAGTGCCATTTCTTCTCCAAACATGGTGTGTAGTGTGACAGGCAAAAAGTTCAATTTTACCAGACTACACTCTCCCAGTATTTCATAGGCTTGTCCAAATGAGTTGTAGCAAACTTTAAACAAGCTTCGACATTCCTTTTCTTTAGTAATGGAGTCTTGCGGGGTGGTCCTTGGCTCTTGGTCTCCTCTTCCAACTTTTCGTCTGACTCCCTGGTCTGAAATCTTGTGAGGAGCTGCTGTGCGTGGCCGATTGATGTTGGAGTGATGTTGCTTCCACTTGCGGATAACGGCCCCAATGGTACTTATTGGAAAATTCAGAAGTTTTGAAAAACATCTACAGTATATCCGATTCTGTCAATGTGTTTTGCAATAATAAGGTTGTGAAGGTCTTGGGAGAGCTCTTTGCTTTTATCTTAAGATGTTTCTTGTGTGACACCTTGGTAACAAAAATACTTTTTATAGACCATCAATTTACTAACCCAGCTGATATTAATTTGCACAGATAGGAGGTATAATTACATTCTAACTACTTATGGATTTCAGCTGATTCCTTGCTTTTTCTTAGTGTGTTCAATACTTTTTTTCCTGTGTCATTCCACTTTATTATACATAACTTTATTTATGGACTTTAATGTTGTGAATTCTTTATATGTGTGGATTTCTTGAGTTAATATTGATGTCTGGTGAAAATTTCATGTGAAGTCTCATTCAAAGTATATTTACTTATTTAAAAAAAGATTGGCACGTTCAACACTTATTTCCCCCCACTGTATTTCATACATTTTCTACCCTTAGCCAATTCAGGCATTTCATGCATTCCTGCTCAAACACATCTGGCGCAACTAATGAAGCCCTTGATTAGCTGTATTAGGTGTGCAAGAGACAACACCTGTTTTGTATATTTGTGCTGTTGCGAGGGATTCTGTTCAGGGGGATGAATAATTTTGAAACCGTAGAAATCATTATAAGTTCCATTTTCAGTTGAATTTGGGGAAACCACTTGAAGCTTTCGCAGTGCTTAACTATTTCAATTGCTTTTGTTTGATTTGTTCATTGAAAACAGCTGAAAGTCTGTACATTTTGACAATACACCTGATTTTCAGTGAGGGTTGAATAATTTTGATTGGTCTGTGTATGCATGATCTGTCCTAATGGTTTCAATCAATGATGGCACACTATATATTTACTTCCAGTATTGTTAAAAAAGAGAGACATTCCATGCATCAACGGGTCAGAGCTATTTTGGCAGCAGAAGAGGGACCTACACAATATTACGCAGGTGGTTGTACTGGTACGGCTGTTCAATGTAAACATATAACAACACATTTTTACGTGAATACAGCTCATTTCCAGAACCCCAAACAGTGAGATACACATAACGACCCACTGTTAAGAGAAAGTAACTAATTTTCAGAATGCCAAACAGTGAGTATGTGAGGAATAACACATTCAAGACCATGCTGTTATACGAAAATTATGCAAGCTGGGGGGTGTGATGATGCACGACAAAGCAGAGGTACTGCTTTTTTTTTCTTTTTAAATCTGTTAATTATTAGACTTAGATTATGTGGAGACTCCATCCTACAAGTCCCTGTGGATGAGCTGTTACTATATTGGATTTGAGTCCAAAAGATGAATATAAGAGATGATAGATCAGAATTTCATCTTTCATTTCCTGTTATTTACATCTAGACGTCTTAAACAGCTTAGAACATGGCACCCTTTATTTGAACCGACCATTTTTCAAGTGATCAAAAATATTGGAACGTGTGACTGACAGGTGCTTTTTGTTGCCTAGATGTGCCCTGTTAGAGAACAACAACAACAACAAAAAAGTTAGAATACTGCAAAAGTATAAAACAACAAAGATCAGAGCGCAGTCTCTGGGAGAAAATCGAGACATTCTGAAGCTGGAAAAGAAGGAAAAATCTATAAGAGCCAATACAATTTGGAATGTCCTGGAAAAGAAACAAAATACTGGTGTACTGAGCAACAGACACCGAATGGGTCAGCCAAGGAAAACAAAAACAGCTAATGACAAACATTGTTGAGAGCTGTGAAGAAAAACCAAAAAACAACAGTCAGTAACCACTAACATCCTCCACAGGGCAGGGTGAAGGGATCACGATCCACTGTTTCAAAGACGACAGAGCAGAAATATAGCGATCATACCACAAGATGCAAACCACTCATCAGCAGTAAGAATCTGAAAGCCAGATTAGAATTCACAAAGAACTCATTAACCTCAAGCTTGTCTGTGAAACATGGTGGAGGTAGTGTTATGGCTGCTTCTGGAACAGCCTCACTAATCTTTACTGATGATGGAACTCATGATGGTAGCAGCAGAATGAATTCAGAAGTTTACAGGAACATTTTGTCTGACAATTTATTTAGAGAAATGCATCCAAATGAATCGGGAAGAACTTCATTATGCAGCAAGACAATGATCCAAAACGAACAGCTGACTCAACAAGGACTTCATCAGGGGTCCAGTACAGGAGAAGACTGTATATACAATGTTACAGTCTTTAGTTGAATGCAGCATCAACGCAAAATTATTATTTTTTTGGACTGACATTAAGGAAAAACTGTATTTTAAAACTACCTCACTGCATTAGCTTTTGATAAGTGTGTCGCAGATTGAGGCTGTTGGACACTACTGCATACGAGCGAGTGCCAAATCTACACTGCAGCTCGAGGGAAAGATTCCAGGTACAGGGATTAGTTTGAAGATACAGAAAATGGAAGTGTTTGTCATGAAGATATATATAAAAAAAAAAAAAACTGGAGGCATCAACGCGCACACACACACATACACACAGTGAAGTGTGTGCCAGTACTCCATGGCCTAACCTGTCTTGCCAATCAGTGCAGTGCATGCTGGGATTAGCACCATTTAAAAATGTGCATGCACCCATTATGTGACTGACTGCGCGCACACACACACACCTAAACACACACCTCTGACTGGGCATTATTGCCTTCCATTCATTTTATACTCTAATAACACATTGTAAAATTAATAGAGCTCATGAATCTCTCTCTTCCTTTCTTTCTCAATCTATCCCTTTCATTCCTTCTTTCTCAAGTTCTTTTTTGTTTATTTCTCTCTCTGAAAAGCTACAGTATGTGACAACAGTCAGGTTAATTTCCACTCACATTAAAACGTTAATTTTTTCCCATTCTTTTTCGTTATCTCTCTCTCTCCCTCTCTCATTTTTTTTCTTTCTTTCTTTCTCTAGCTCAAGATCTATGTGACAATAGGTAGGGTAATCCTGTACTTTCTCACTCTCGCTCTCTCTACCATTCTTTCTCTCTCTCATTACCTATACAACAACAACAGGTAGGTTCATCTAAATTAATGACATTAAAAGTTTTTCTTTTTTTCCCCTTTCTTTCTTTGAGATTCTCTCTCTCTCTCTACCTTTGTTTCTTCCTACTTCCTTCCAGTCATCATGTATTTCTTTCTTTCTCTCAAGATCTGACAACAGGTAATCTAAATTAGTCTATTAATATATTAAACATATTATATTTTTCTTTTAATCCCTCTCTCTGTCATCCTCACTCTTGCACCTTTTCTTTCTTTCTTGATCTGTGACAACAGGTAGGTTCAATTAGATGAACATATTACTCTCGTTCCTTCTCCATCTCTCATCCTCTTTCTCTCCTTCGGTTTATGTCTCTTTCTTTCAAACCAGAGTAAATAATTCCTTTACAGCAAGCTGAATAGTTGCTGTAAAAAAAGTTACAGAAAAAGAAAAAAAAATCTTTCTTCAGTCGCTAGTAAACACAGCACAGATATTACTGAGATGCTTCAGAGTTTTATAAATGATAGAAGTTAAAAAAAAAAAAGCCTCTTACTAAGAAGTGTTCCCGTACAGTACGTGCACGTTCCCTTTAAGACTTACAAGTAGGGTTTAAAGGTTGCAAATCATCAATCCATTTAAGAATCGAGCGCTGAACCCAATTAAGCGACAATCAAACACCCGGCAGCAGTAGCTTAAACAAAAGGTCGTTTACATTATCGAGATGCAGCAAATTAAACAGTCACTGAGTCGAGCACGTCAGCTAAACGCGTACAGGAGGAGCTGAACATGCAGGAGTAACCTCATTACAGCCGTCTCGCTGGTCTCGACGTGAACGCCACGACCCGCCGTGTTATATCCTTTACATCGCCACACTACCTCTGCTTACAATACTAACATGTTCAAGTTGATGGAAACTCAATAACCTGACTTTACCCTTGTAGACTTCTGAGACGGAGGACATATAAACAGTGCTGTAATTCTACACCGTTCTGCCTCAAATTAAAGCTGAATGTCTGCTTTAAAAAATATATATATGTATATATATTTTATCATTATTTTGGATTTTTTTCACAGATTTTCTCCCTAATTTTGTCATGACTAAATGGTATATCAGGAAGGTTATCACGTGCTTCCTCTAAAACATGTGATGCCAGCTGCAAGATCTTTCCGAATTGCTGCTCTCGCAAACGTCCCTGTGACTGGACAACAGCTAAAAGAATAATAATTTTCTATAAAATCTAAAAAGATATGAACCTGACTGTACATGATGGCAGGTAGGTTAATTTTTAGTTAGATAGAGAGAGAGAGAAAGAGAGAGAGACTGTGTGCGTGTGTCTGTGTGTGTGCGTGTGCACGTACCTCTCGGCTAGGCCAGCAGGCTTTGAGAACTGCCTGGCTCCTGAACAGCACCAGTAGACGGACGTCCTGCTCGCTGAGGCTGAAGGAATGTTCCAGAATCTGCAGCACTTCGATCCTTATTCGCACAGGCTTCGAGTCATCCCCACAGAATGGCCGTAACCATGCCAACAGGTCCTCTGATGACACCGCATGGCCCCTGGGGATGACACAGACAGGACACGCTTGTACACGGTGCTTTCCTTGAAGCCTGCATCAAATTTTTAGAAACCTCCCAAAAAGAAATTCGGGGAAGCTGCAGAGACGGAAAACAAATATCTACGCAAGTTTCATTTCAAGACAGATTGATGATCATTACAAGGAATTACAAAGTGCATTTTGTCTGAGAGGTTAAAATATCGCTCGGAGGAGCCTCACACAGGCGGCACAGAGCTTTGCCCAAGGTAGAATAAAAAGCCAATTAACGATGAACAAAAATAAATAAATAAACAAATAATAAAATAAGTAATGCAGGTGAATGTGGCGTAATTAGATAAGTGAAATTGTTTTTGGTTTCCAGACCAATTAAAGGCTGTTTGTTCCAGTGTTTGAAATGCTAGCTATACGGGTCTGATGCAACATCACAAGCACCCATAGTACCAGGAATAGACTAGAAGTTACAATTGTATATTTGTATAAATCATGAATTTTGGAGAGGAGTAGGTGAAACACGGGCGCAGTAGATCACTGAGAGGCTCCTACAGCAGCTATCACAACTATCCCAAAACAAACACAGTCGTGGATCATCCAGGTAACGACACACAGTACTAAGAATCAAGGGTGTGTCAACTTTTGAACAGGGTCATTTCTCAAAATAAATTCAGTTATCATCGTGTCTTGTGGACTATATGAAACATCTGTCATGTGAAAAAGCTTCTTCAGGACAGAACTAAATAAACAACAGCATGAGATTTTTACGAATGCTCTTATTTTGTTAACAGTGTTACGATTTAGCAGATTCTGCAAGGGGTGTGCAAACTTTTGGGCACAACTGTATAGAGATGAATATTTATGCATACACGTTTAAGCGATATTTTGTGGTGGATGTGTTGTGAAGATTCTTTGGGCGGTAGAAGAGAATTGCCTGAAGATCCACTTACCCGCCTTGCACGTCATCTTGCACTGCCTTCACGATGCCTTCCAGAACTTTCAGTGGGTCTGCGTAATCCTTCAGGATGGCCTCATCACCACTACACACACACACACACACACACAGTTTTAATGTAATTCACTCACTTGGCCTTTAAGCTAGCAGGCACATGGGATATGATACAGATCAGAGATTTTCACATCCAGCTCTCTGACACCACTGAACCTCTCAGCCATCTCTCCACTGTTTGGTTTTGGATTTGTGCTTTAGACCTTCGTGACTTTGTACTCCTGCACGTGATGCAATTCCCACAACACATCACTTTGTATTTACGATCGATAAAGACGTCTCAGGTCGTGTTTGCGATTTCTGTCATGCCCCCCCGATCCCCCCCCCCCGGGCTCATACTCCATGATATCACTAGCATTCCCTCGCGGCTCTCCTCTTAATACCGTTTTATATATAATGCTCTGTCCAGCCTGTTCTACAGGGATGTCGCTTTGCACAGAGATCGGTGTTTAGGAATAACAGCACAACAAATATCTTGAAAAACAACATAACTACAGCCCCTCAGACCACAAGCTGTTTTAATCAAGCACTGAATCAAGCACACTATACGACTTATGGTGTTTATTAGTATTTAACGACTTGTATATTTAAATATCTAAATATATTTATAATGTATTTAATGACGTGTCGTTTATTATTATTATTATTATTCATTTGATCGGCAAATTCCCATCCCACCACGTGACCGATGCTAACTGGGCAGGATAATGATAATGAGTCTTTATTGATTATATGTACATTACAGCACAGTGAAATAATTTTCTTCGCATACCCCAGCATGTCAGGAAGCAGGGGTCAGAGCGCAGGGTCGGCCATAATACAGCGCCCCTGGAGCAGAGAGGGTTCATGGCCTTGCTGAAGGGCCCGACAGTGGCATCTTGGCAGTGCTGGGGCTTGAACCCACGACCTTCCGATCAGTAACCCAGAGCCTTAACCCGAGGAGCAGTTGGAAAAGGCGCTTGGAAAAAGGCAGTTGGAAAAGACTGGCATGTTCTACTGCTGAGAAGCATGATGCGCCTTTTCCAACTGCTCCTCATGCAAGTCACGAGGCAGCTGAAGACACTTTGAGGAAAGCGAAGTCCACCTTAAATCTTCAATCTCTCCCGCATACAAGAGCTCACAGATTCCCATGATTAGTTAGTGTCTGTCCGAATGCCAGCAGAGAGAGAGTGTATGCCACACTTTACTTCCAGAGAGCTAGAGATCTCTTGGACTCCTGGATACAGACGATGTCGAATTTCAAACTCTCTTTACAATAGCGCGAATATTTTTTGTTGTGTGGGTTGTACCACTACTGCCATTTAAAGATTTTAAATAAGAAAAACACTTTCCGACATTACGTTGAACTTGGAAAAATATTTAAAAGTATTTTGATCCATCCTGATGTCCTACTTGTTTAAGAGTTCTGATCACTGGAAAATCCCATGCTGCTACTAAGGAGGACGGCACCACATATGAACAATAAAGGTGTTATTTCTTCACCAGAAATCCTTAAGACAGGAACTGCTAAGAACAGTTTGCACTCAAGTTTCTATCACTGAACAGTTAATTAGCACTTTTTTGGCTTTATAGTACAAAGTTTTAGCAGATCAATCATTTATAATCGCACTATCCAGTGTCACCCAGATGAGTATGGGTTCACCTTTGAGTCTGATTCCTCTCAAGGTTTCTTCCTCGTGTCGTCTCAGGGAGCTTTTCCTGACCACCGTCGCCTCTGGCTCGCTTGTTAGGGACAGATTTCTACATTTAAAATTTATTTGTGGAATTTATACATTTCTGTAAAACTGTTTTGTGACAATCAGTACGTTTACATGGACAACAATAATCCAATATTAACTGGATTATGACAATACTCTGATTAAGAAACTAGCATGTAAACAGTGATTATTCCATCCATCCATCTTCTATACCACTTACTCCTTTTCAGAGTCGCGGGGAACCTGGAGCCTATCCAAGGGAGGATCGGGCACGAGGCGGGGTACACCCTGGACAGGGTGCCAGTCCATCGCAGGGCACAATCACATACACACTCACACACACCCATTCATATACTACGGACACTTTAGACACGCCAATCAACCTACCATGCATGTCTTTGGACTGGGGGAGGAAACCGGAGTACCCGGAGGAAACCCCCGCAGCACGGGGAGAACATGCAAACTCCGCACACACAGGGCCACGATTATTGATTACCTTAATCCAACTAAAGTCATACTCGAAGTAAACACAAATCGAATTAAGACGTGGGGGATTCCTTTTTTAGTCGCATTATCGAAGTGCGTTACAGACATGTACACACCTTTTAATCACACTATTAACGTCATGTGAGAGTTTTCACCCACCGTCCGAAACCGCGTACTTACCTACTATAATATAGTAGGCGAGATACACGTATTTCGACCAAACTAAAGAATGCCCTGCTTGACCTTCTGCTCTTTTTCACTCTAAACCATTTAACAAAGACATGAGCGCACTGAATCATCCCCAAACATACATTTAGCCTTAATCAGCTTTGAATCTAGCACTTTACACTCCATCTTCACATACAAACATTAACAATTTGCGACAGCTCTTCCAAAGGTCAAGGCACTAAGGGAAGTGAAACCTGAGAGATGGACAAGTCCTGACTTCAGATAAAGGAATTACATTTTGGTGTGCAAGATCTCAATATCTTGATTTTTATGCAAATAAATCGTTATAAACTGGCGGCATTAAACGAGCAACCTCATCCATGTTGGCGTTCCCTGGTGATTTGTCTAGCTTTCCAGAAGCCTGGCTGTTATGCAACAAACAACAGAATGCAAAAGAACTTGTGTTCGGAGACAGATTTCGCAAAACAAAACCACATTCCATGCAGCTCCATTAAGACACAGCCAATGTAATATGCATTTCTCTCTGCTGTGACCAATCAGCAGTTAGGCTGAGACAACAAAGGGGAATATCTGTATTAGTCTGCTGCAATTACTCTGGTCATTAATCTACTTCGGATGGAAGGGAAAGAAGGAGGGAAAAGAAAGAAAAGCAGCGCGAGAGAGACTACAAATGAAGCATACATTTTTAAGAGCCTAATCAATCTTGATTTTTGTGACTTTCTTCCAGCCTAATACGGAGTTTCTCTTCACTAAGCTAGATGCGAGTCTGGGGCCTGAACTTAAAGCGATTATCTACACAAGACCTCGGAGAGCGAAACTAATTAGGAGGTTTAGAAGTTATCAGTTGTCGTTGAGGTTGAAAATGAATGCCCAATTCAATGATTTTCTGTGCCGTTACTTGTTTTCTGTCTGTGAGTGATTTGCTATGTCGTCTGCGCCACTGAGGGAAGCTCACTATAAATCATGGTCACATGGCGCAGCATGAAACCTGGCACGGGAAAAAGCGTACAAAAGTGTAATAATGTATGTTTCGGGTTGTGTCCGAGGTGTAATGGATAAATAATAGCTTGCTCAAACACCACAATAAGCCATGTTGGCTGAGTGCTTTAGAAAGACAGCAGTCTGACAATATATAATTCATCTTGGTATGTAGTATTCTGCTGCACAGGATTGTTTCGCATAGTGTCAGCGTTTTTTGTTTTGTTTTTAAACGGAATTCATGACTTTGTATTGTTGCTCCTTTTCCACCCAGCGATGCAGTGAAAACTACAATACCCAGCATGCAAGACATAAATACGTAGTTCAACCCTAGTGAGATCAACCAATCCAGACCTCGGAGTAGAATCTCGAATAGAATTTACTTTAGAAACTAGCTAGCTAATGGTAGATACAGTACAGGCCCATATATATTTGAACAGGGACACCATTTTCATAATTCTCCCTCTGGACACCACTATAGCAGATTTGAAAGTGTGGAAATAGTGCATTAACTTTTTCAATTAAGGAATTGCAGCCATTTCTTAGAGTCGCCTCATTTTCACGGGCTCAAAAGTAATTGGACAAGTTAACAATCATAAATATTGTTGCAAATCCTTTTCAGTCAATGACCGTTTGAATTATGGAACCCATGGACATCATCAAATGCTGAACTTCCTCCGTTGAGATGCTTTGCCAGGGCTTTAATGCAGCTGCCTTCACTTGCTGCTTGTTTGTTGGTCTTTCTGCCTTTAGTAAGTGAAAAGCAGCTCAAGTGGTTTGAGGTTATGGGAAATTTAAAAACATTTCATTTCTTTGCCTTAAGAATCCCCTGAGTTGATTTTGTAGTACATTTTCGGTCAATATCTATTTGTACCTAAAAGCGCCGTCCTATCAGTTTGCAACATTGGACTGAATCTGAGCAGAAAGTAGAGCTCTATACACTTCAGAATTCACCCTGCTACTTCTATCAGCAGCAGTCAAATCATCAATAAACAGAAGTGACCCAGTTCTATAGGCGACCCAGTTCTATACATTCCCATGCCATAACACTTCCTCCACCATGTTTGAAAGATGATGTATGCTTTGGACCATGAGCTCTTCCTTTCCTTCTTCATATTCTTCTCTTCCCATCTTTCTGCTACAAGTTAATCTTGCATCAGAACTAGTCAGAGCTTTTTTGTTGTTTCTTTTTTTTGCAAAGTCTAATCTGGTCTTTCTATTCTTAAGTGTTACCAGCGGTTTGCACCTTGCGGTAAACTGTCTGTATTTACATTCATGAAGGCATCTCTTGATTGTAGACTTTGATAACGATGAGCCTACCTCCTCCAGAGTGTTCTTGACTTGGCTAGACGTCGTGAAGGCATTTTTCTTCAACAAGAAACAATTCTGCAATCATCCACTTTAGTTGTTTTCCGTGTTCTTCCATGTCTTTTGATGTTGCTGAGCTCGCCAGTGCATTCCTTCTTGTTAAGAATGTACCAAATTGTTGATTTGGCCACTCCTAAAGTTTCTGCTCTCTCTCTGAGAGGTCTGTTTTGTTATTTAAGCCTAATGATGGCCTCCTTCACTTGCATTGACTGCTTATCAGTCAATTCTCCAATTATTTTTGAGCCTGTGAAAAATGGAGGGATTCCCAAACGGTCAATACAATATATTTGTTAAACCCCTTTCATTAAAGCTGAAAGTCTACACTTCACCACAATGGATTTGAAATGAACAAGGTACGATGTGATTGGTGTACAGAGGTAAAATTATGACAACTGTGTCAATGTACAGATACTTATGGACCTGACTGTATCCATCTCCAGTCCCCTCCCAGTCAAATATTCACCACAACAGTTGTAGTCTTTCAAGTTTTATGACCACCTCAGAGATAAGTAATCTGGAAATGGTTTCCCCAGCACTCACACCAGGAAGTTTCTCTATACAGCCTGCCGTAGGCATGCGTGCAACAGATGTATCGAAGGTTACATTTTTCATTTTGGCCAGAGTGTACATGCGAGGACACCATCGATACTCTAATGGTAGTTCTGTCTTGATAATAATGACTCAGATCCAAAAGAAAAAACAAACCTCAAGCATACTGGGAGAGAGCAAGATGTTGGGCTTGTGTGGGAAAACAAGTACTAAAAGACACAAGGAGATGGAGCAGCTCTGCCTCTAAAATGCATCTTGTTATAGGAGTTTAAATCAGATGAATCTACATTTATTTACATTCCTGTGTAACAGTTATTTTAGTACTCTTTATAACTAGATACTTTCCTACTCAAGTAGATATTTAGATTTAAAACTTTTATAATGAGTCTTTATTGGTAACATGTACATTACAGCACAGTGAAATTCTTTTCTTTGCATAGCCCAGCATGTTGGGAAGCTGGGGTCAGAGCGCAGGGTCAGCCTATTATTTTCACTTGAGTATTTTTTTCCATATTAATGGTACTTTTATTTGAGTAACTGTTTTTGATAATCTAACAACCTCTAACATGTACAGTCCCGTCCGAAACTATTGGAACTGCAAAGCCAATTAATTTGTTAGTGCTGTACACCAAAGACTTTTGGGTTTGAGATCAGTTTACGCTTTCAGCTTTTATTTCTAGGTATTTACATCTAGATTTGTTAAACATAAAACATAGAACCATTAGTATCGGATGACCCAATGTTTAGGTGAGCAAAAGTATAAAAACAGATGAGTCAAGGTAAATTAAAGTAAATAACTCTAAATATCTGGTTGCATATCCCTTGCTTGAAATAACCGCATCAAGCCTGCGATGCATTGATGTTCCAGAAGCAGCCATGAAAGCCCAAGCCATGACACTACCTCCACCATGTTTCACAGATGAGCTTGGATGTTTTGGATAATGAGCAGAACCTAACTTTCTCCACACTTTGGCCTTTCCACCATTTTGATGGAGGTTAATTTTGGTTCCAGAACTTCTGTGGCTCGTCTCTGTATTTCTTTGTGAATTCCAATCTGGCTTTCTGATTCTCACTGCTCATGAATGGTTTGCATCTTGTGGTACAGCCTCTATATTTCTGCTCTTGAAGCAGTGGATTGTGATGCCACTGACGGCTGCTTTTTGTTTATTCTTCACACTGTTTCTGTCATCAACTGTTATAGACAGCTCACTGATCATCTTGGTTTATCCTTTTTAACAAGAAAAGCAGTCTTCACAGGTGAAACTAAAGGTTAATACCAAGAGTAGATCTTCAGAGCTATTTTTTGTTTAAACAATCAATCTAACAGGACACACCTGAGTAACA
>CM022753.1:11619897-11862397 GCA_012411365.1 Ameiurus melas | reverse complement strand
AGTGAGGGCGTGGCTAAAATCAAAGGCGTGGTCATGAGCCCCATCATCTCCGCCCCTTTTTCTGCTCCTTTCACTTATGATCTTCAGAGCCTTTAGAGCCCTTCTGGTGATCTCTGTTCTGGCCTCAACAGAGAGCTGCACACATATGTACATGCACATGAACACACACACACACACACAATATTATATATATACAGACATACACTACATCATATATGCACTATATAAGATATACATATCAAACGTGTGTGCGCGCGCATGTGTGTGCATTTCTTTGAAGTGGAAGATGGCTGAGAGGTGCATGTTGGCATAAGGAGCTTGCATAAGTTCCTCCAATAGCGCTCACCTGATTTATCGCATCCAGGGAAAAGGTGATGGAATCCAGAAAGTAAACAGCATCTAAAGGCACGAGTCGGTCGAGGTATTTGGCGCAGGTGTCGTAGGCGTGAAGGAAGTCCTGATCTGACAGAGGAGACTTCTTCAGGATGTGGGCATCGCCTTGCCAGAAGAGTTTGGGAAGCCATGTAGCGTGCACGGTGCTGGGCGTGAGAGCCCCGCCTCCCTTTTGAGGAATCCGAGACGCCAGTTTAGAGATAGACAGAACGTTCTGGCTGCTCAGTACCGGCTCCAGAGCTTTAAGAGGATCCGAGTCTTCATCCGTCAGTTTCTTATAGTCCAGGCCTAAGAGATATGACGTGAAGTGTCAACTTAATAACATAACAGAAGATAAACGTGCTGTCATTACACCGAGTTGAAGGGTCATGTAGACTAGGCATGTGTTATAAGGATTTCATCGTCACACCACATTTTAACACCGGAGTGTGCTAGGTTTACATTAATTACATTCCTTACGTGCAAGTTTACACACTCAGAAGCATGAGTAGGATACAAACATTACATTACATTTATTCACTTGGCAGACGCTTTTATCCAAAGCGACTTACAAATAAGCAAGCAAACATTTTTCCGAATTTATGCGATTTGCATGTACACCAAATTTTTTGTTCAGATGCTTTATAAACGGTTTACGAATAAATCTGTAGGTATCTAGCTTCATAAATGAATGCTTAAATGTTTAGGTGTATGGATGCAGGATAACCCTGTGCAACAGTGCAGTCTGAGCTGCATGACTCACACTGGTTGTTGTCTGTGAATAACAAGTCTAAGTTTGTGGCATGATACAATTACTCACACCAAATCTACTCTGTATGTTTCTCTGCACAGGGACCATGCACTCAGGGTGCGACTAGCCCGGGTCTCCTTCACTCCGGCACAGAGACACCACGGACCTTGGGTACACCAGCAGTGGAAGGCACAGGCCATGGCCCCCAGTCTTTGAGAACTCCACCAAGAACCACTTCACCCCTCTCTGTGAAACTAAACCCAACCCCGTGATCATATAGACGCTTGGAACGTCCACATCACCTCAACTAAAGGTAACGTACGCACACACTGTTTCTCTGGTGCTCATGTTTTTGATGTCGCTACGCGGGTACTCGCGATCCTGACAATGAGCTGTCGTGCTGCACGCCGGGGGTGAACGACATCCGGCTGCGGCAGACGGAAATCCTGAAGAGGGACTCCAGCAACCTGATCGAGACAGTACACAGCAGTTCGCTCGCGACGAAGATCATCGTGTTCGGACCTCTCCCCACATACAGACGTGGACTTGAAATGTTCAGTAGTCTTTTCGCTCTAACCGAGTGGTTATCATCATGGTGTAATGAACAGAATCTGTTCTTTGTGAATAACTGGAATTTTTTCTGGGAGCGTCCTAGGCTATTCCTTGCTGACGGCCTGCACCCCAGCAGACTCAGAACGGATCTCCTCTCAGACAACATCTCCAAGATGCTACACATTATGACTAGTCACATCCCGTGAACTTTTAAGTACAAACATCAATAACACTTATAAGAGTTAATGTTCAAATGACAATAGGGCACTTGTAGTCCATCCTACAGAGACTGTGTCTATTCCCTGAATAACAAGGAAAAAAAAATATTATTATTATTATAATACAGGATTTTTAAAAAATCTGATTAATTAAAGCAGACAATAGCAAAAGAGGCAAAAAGAAAGGATTTTTAAAACTCTGGCTTCTAAATATTAGCTTGTAGTTGTCACAGATGATAATTTTGATGCGCTCTGCCTCACTCTTAAATCAAATGATTATATTGGACTAAATGAGTCCACACCACCAGATACTGTTATAAGCATGAGACCTGTATGATTGGTCATTTGGGGGCAGTTGAGGCGGGGTTTGTGTATTGCAACAGAATACAGTAATACTCTTAATATTACTCAGAGAACAGGACATTTCATTTGTACAACTCATTTGAAGTGATTGTGCTTAATGTTACACTTGTAGGTATAGTGGGAAAAAAATCTCTTGCTCTAGCTACTGATTTAAAAAGAGAAAAAAAAATGCAGATTTCCTTTCAGACTTCATAGTTAAATGTGAACATAGCCCTGATTGTTGGATATTTTTAACATCAAATAGATAACAACAATGATGCATTAAGACTTACGTTTACAGACCTGCTGAACTCCTTTGGGGTCAAACCAAAATGTCACTGGACCCACTCACCACTTCAATCATACTAGACTTAATTATATCTCATGGAACCGAGGTTAACGATAGAAATATTCAACCACAAAATGATATCACAGATCACCATCTCATTTCAAGCACACTGCTTGTAGCTGAGATTAGTCATGTAGAACCGCACTACCGAATGGGTACAACTATAATTCCAACCACCATGGACAGATTCATAACTGCACCGTGTACCTATAAATACGACTGAACTTGATATGATGACTAGCAATATGGGGAATATGCTCTCTAGCACTCTGGATAATGTTGCCCCGATCAAATTAAAAAAAAAAAGGTTAGAGAGAAACATCCTGCACCATGGTACAACAGTCATACTCATGCTCCCGAGACTCGTAACCTTGAATGAAATGGAAAAAGTCCAATCGAGAGGTTTTTTCGAATTGCGTGGAAGGACAGTATGTCTAGCTATGTCTAGACAGGCTCTAAAAGCTGCTAGGGCAGAGTATCTACGTAAACTCATAGAAAGTATCCAAAACAACCCTAGGTTTTTATTCAATACATTATCTAGATTAGTAAATAATTAGACCTCTCCCGAACTGCATGTTCCAACACAGTTTAGTAGTAATGACTTCATGGATTTCTTCTCTGAGAAAATTGTCAAGAATATAACTGCAAATGTACAACCAACAGCAGCATCACAGGTTTTAGCCTCCAATATCGCTACCGCTACTGGACAGGAAGAGATTACAAAACTTAACACATCAAAATCAACCACATGTATTCTAGATCCCATACCCACTAATTTAATGAAAGAGTTGCTTCCTGTAGAAGGAAAGTCTCTTCAATATTATTAATTCCACGCTATGTCTAGGTCATGTCCCTACATTCAAGCTGAAGGTTATTAAGCCTCTCATTAACTAGATCCTAGTTAAAGGAGAAGACTACAGACCAATCTCCACTTCCATTTATGTCTAAAATATTAGAAAAAAAAGGTGTGTCTGTTCAATTATGCTCCTTTTTGCAGAATAATGGTATCTAAAGAATTGAAATCAGGTTTCAGGCCCAGAGACCGCACTTGTCAAATTCACAAATGAATTACTTCTAGCATCTAACCAAGGCTGCATTTCTATTGCATAGACTATTTCTAAGACTGCATTGTTCTATTTGATCTTAGTGCTGCGGTTGACACTACACAGGGGGAAAATAAGCATTGGATGCGTCAATGTTTTTTTCAGTAAATATATTTCCAATGAGGCTATTCACATGACATTTTCACCAGACTTTGGTATTAACTCAAGAAGTACGGAAATATAAAGAATTCACAACATTAAAGTCCATAAATAAAGTTATGTGTAATAAAGTGGAATGATGGTATGGTGCAAGTATAGTGTGCTGCAAGGATCAGTGTTAGGCCCCCTGCTGTTTTCTTTATACATGCTGCCCCTTGGGAATATAATTAGAAAACACTAGATTTATTTCCACTGTTATGCTGATGATACTCAGCTATATATTTCTACAAGACTGGATGAAATTTCAAAATTTTCCACGTTGACAGAATGTGTTAAAGACATTAAAGACTGGATGACCGGTAATTTTCTTCCACTAAATCCTGATAAAACAGAGCTATTGCTAATTGGACCAAAAATCTGTACACAAAAGCTCTTAGTATACAATCTATATTTAGAAGGCTGTACAGATCCTTCATCCACTACAGTTAAAGACCTGGGTGTTATTAGACAGCAACCTGTCAATGGAAAATCATATTTCCCAGGTAACAACAACAGCCTTCTTCCACCTTAGAAATATTGCCAAGCTACGTAAACGTGATCAGATTCTGATGCAGAAAAATTAGTTCATGCGTTCATGACCTCAAGACTAGATTATTGCAATACACTGCTAGGTGGTGGTCCTGCATCCTCAATAAATAAGCTACAGTTGCAGTTGTAGAGTTCTTACCATATCATGAAAATATGAACACATTACCCCGATTTTATCATCTCTCTCTACACTGGTTACCTGTACGATAAGTTCTGTATCGATTATAAAATACTACTATTCGCCTATAAAGCCCTAAACGGCCAAGCTCCTTTATATTTAACCAATCTATCATGTTACAATCCTTCATGCTCTTTAAGGTTGCAAAACTCCAGACTTTTGATAATACCGAGGATATCAAAGTCTATCAAAGAAGGTAGAACTTTTTCACATTTAGCTCCTAAACTCTAGAGTAGCCTTCCTGAAAATGTTCGGGGTTCAGACACACTCTCTCAGTTTAACTCCAGATTAATCCACATTTCTTTAACCTAGCATTCACATAACGCATATAACCAATCATAACCTTGTTATGCAGTCATTTCTGATAAAACGATAACAAATGCGCATGGTTACAGTATCTCTGCCTGAAATTCAATGGACAGCAGCCACACCAATCCTTCACCATTTGTTTCCTGTTCCTATTAGTGAATGTCACAGCTCCAGTTCAGAACCTGCCTCTACAAAGATTCCAGATGACGCCAACGCCTGCGAAGACTTTGGATGATACCAACGCCCTACACGTGTTGCTCCTGGGATATCAATGGGCTTGAACTGTTCTGCTCTCTGGACCGACCTGGACCATCCTGGTGCCATGTTTCGGGAGTGCTCGTCGCTGTTGCTGAGGATGGCCCCATATGGACAGCCTAGGGACACTTGGAAGCCGTGGAGATGTCATTGGACTGCAATTGATGTGGGCAGTTTTGGTGAGGTGTCTTTCCCGGGCCCGGGTCTCCATCAGTGACCAGCACATGAGTTCACAGAACAGACTTCATGTTGAGACTGTGTGGTGAATCTCCTGATTACACAGTTGCATGTTTGTTTTATCATGTTGCACACAGTTAAAGAAGGGATTTATGGGTTCCTGTTTGAGTCTGGCTCCTCGTAGGGTTTCTTCCTCATGTCATCTCAGGGAATTTTTCCTCACCACCGTCGCCTCTGGCTTGCTCATTAAGGATAAATTTATCATTTAGATCCGAAATGTAAATATTTCCATAAAGTTGCTTTGTGACAATGTCAATTGTAATAAAAAAAAAAGCACTATACAAATAAAACTGAATAGAATTGAATTATCTTGTGCAGAATTGCATGTACAGAAATCCCAGTGGGGGGAAAAAGCTATCAAGCACAACTCATGAGTCTGAATTCAGTAGTGCAAACAAGTCACTGTGTTCTTATTATTAATATCTATCAAAACCTTAACTGTTTTACCTTCCATCCTGTGTAGCTCACAAACCTTTACGTTACACAATATCCTACAGCGATGCCAAAACAAGTTTACTGCAAGAGTGGGAAAGTTGTAACAATATATTTTTTTTCCATCAAGGGAAACACATTAAATTACCTGAAATGATAGAAACCCGTTTATTTAGCATTCAACTGTGCAAACTGGACAAAATATCAAATGATTAAATGGTAGCAAGAATAAATAAATAATCATTTCAATCTCTCGAGTTCTGAAAGGGCTTTCATTCAGGAAAGGTTTGATTCAGTTACTCAATGGCCTCACCTAACACTTCAGGCTTTAATATAACTCGATTTAAGTGAGTCAGCATCAAATATTGTATATGGTGAAGCACTGCTTCCTCTAAAAATGATAACTTTGATAATGATGAATGAAAGCTAGTGAGACTCAATTAGCAGGGTCTCATTTCCATAATTCTAACTGCGCCCTAAAAGCTTCCATTCATCTTTGACAATACACACCGTTTTTTTTTTTTTTTTTTTAAAAAGGAGAATCTCCTACCTGTGCAAATCAAACAGCAATTTTACTCAACTAAACAGCGTGTAAAGAGTTTCTAAATGCAGCTCATTTTTATCTCATGATTTCATTTATACATTGATGCTCATATCACGGTTTGTGTAGTGTGCAAATTTTTAAGAGCTGTAATTTAGTTTGCTTATATTTTATGACGTACATTATGAAAAATGGTCAGGATTTCATTGCACGGCCACAGAAAACACTGCTTTCCATAACCATGACCAGGAAAATGGCTAAACATGAAAGTGACAAATGCAACCACTGCAATAATCATATACTGATAAAAGTGAGAAAGTTAGCTAAATAAAACTACAATGAGTTGCTATTTCCGTTTTGTGGAAATAAAAAGCCTTTTAAAAACACTAGTAAATATCCATGGGACAATGGCAGACAATTTCTCTGGTTGTACATTGCAATTTTCCTGACATAAGATCCCCCTAAGGCAGTGGTTCTCAGGTTCTCAACCCGGGGTCGGTGAGAGATCAGAAGGGGGGCGCAAATTGTTTTCAATTAAAAAAAAAACCACACAGACAAGGCATCATTTGTGGACTCGGTGTATTTTATTGCTTTTAACAAATAGAATGTGTATAAATGAAAAACCCCGCATTCCCTCTCCCTCTGTATTCTCTTTTTGCTGGGGAGAGGTGGAGTTTAGCTGCCTTTTATCTAGCTGTCAGTGCAAACCAGTGTTGCCAACTTAGACACTTTTCAGACCGCATTAGCGACTTTATATTTGCTGCAAAAAAGTGCCTATCTATGCCTAAATCTAGCGACTTTTTGGACAAACCTTAGTGACTTTCCAAATGTGGCCAGTACTGTCCTGCAAGCGTGAGGTCTTTCTTTCCCGCTGCACTCTCACCTGTCTCTGCGTCTGCTCTGTTCAGTGAGGGGCTGACAGCTGGAGATATAACAACGTCATGGATAATGAGACGCGCCCTTCATCCCTATTTACATCATTCGTATGCCAATGTTTTAAGAACGCAAGACGAATGTAATGCAACACGACCATGTTATTACAGCCTAGTTCTCAAAGTAGTTCTGGAGTTCATCTTTGATTATTCACGTACCATACCTGTCCGTTATATACTTTTATAAAAGTCAAAGTTATTTTAAAATGTACAAAAAAAACATGAAAAAAATCTATCTAGGTTTTATATATATATATATATATATATATATATATATATATATATATATATATACACACACACACATACATACAAACACACACACACACAGATATACTTGGTAAATGGTAAATGTGCTCTTATATAGTGCTTTTATCCAAAGCGCTTTACACTGTGTCTCATTCACCCATTCACACACTCACACACCAATGGTTGCAGAGCTGCCATGCAAGGCGCTAGCTTGCCATCGGGAGCAACTTGGGATTCAGTGTCTTGCCCAAGGACACTTCGGCATGTGGAGTCACCCAGGCCAGGAATCAAACCGCCAACCCTACGATTAGTGGACAATATACCCATATACTTTATACTTTATATAGAACAGATATAGTCTCCTCCAAATAGGGGATGCATGCTTACAAAAGGTTAAGAACCTCTGCTATAAGGCCTAATCTTGACTTCCTGCCAAAATTAAAACTGTTCCATACATTTAGAAATGTATTAGGGTTTTCCTTTTTTATTACTATTGTTTACTGTGCATTATTGCAGAACATTTGAAAAATCCACTATCTAACGGGGCTCTACAGTGCGACCATTTCACTCACATTTCAGACTGAAAAGTATTTTGTGCGACTGAAAAAATATTTAGTCGCACGTGTGCGAGTGACCTGTTCGGAGTTGTATAACACAATCAGAAAAAAAACTACAAGTCCAACATGCATCTACACCGCGCAACAGTTACTTTCACACTGCTTTTCATCTCCGCAGTCAACCGAACAAGTGTGCAAATACTGCAGAAAAGCCATTATGATGACGAGTAACACTGTACATCATCTCTTCTCTCACAAACCGCCATCTTTTATTGATCACGCAGAATGACCTGAACCTGCGACTGTGACCTGCTCATGTACCCACAGTGGAGTAAATGAATAATAATACTCACGCTACAGGTTTAGAGATTTATTCAAACTTCATTAAATAATTCCTCACCATAATCAAGAGTAGCAACTCTTCAGTCTGCAAACATACAGTATGCTGCCACTCTCCCTTCACCAACTCTAATAGCGCATTCACTCCATTTAAACTCACGGTTGCCAGATATCATTAGAAAAGTCAACCCCAGTTAACATGTTTTGATTTAATCCCCCAAAAAACACAATATTATCAGCAGACATGACAAAAATATACTGGGGAACTGATCTGAAAGGAGCAACTGATAAACAAACACTAATAAAATGTAAAGACAGAAAATGAGCTTAGTTATAAACAAATCATTTAATATAAAAATAGATATGATAATAAACTCATAAAATATAAATAAAATGAGAAATTAAATAATGTTTAATTACTATGGGCTGCATTTAATATCAATTTAACATTAAGCTTAGTTTGCTATTTCCTTAGAAGTCTATTAGCTTTTTTGCTAATATGGATCATGCCTGTGTTAGTCTAATTTTAATTAGGACTCTTTATTGTTTAAGATATTTAAGAATAAATATTTTATGCTTGTTTATTTATCAATTAACCAACAGTATCTCACTGTTTTGTTTTAATTCAATTAACAGTGACCATGAGCAGAGAGTTTATATTTATATGTTTATATGTATATGCTCAAAAAAAGATTGGTATCTGGTTCGGGTTTGGTCGTAAAAATCCTGATCGGTGCATCCCTAATGAACACAGTTACACTAAAACGCTTTGCATCTGATGGGTAAATGAACTCGCCCAATCACGTCCTATATGAGATTATTCAGATATATACAAAATATACGCAGAGTAGATCGAGAACTTACTCCAGCCCAGAACCGTGACAGTGGAAAATGGCAAATAGTGTAGAATTAACTGAAAAAATATCTGAAAATATAAAATTTAGTTTAACGGATGGTAAATTAATTTGTCATAGCTCACACTAACATCCTAATTTCTGTCATAATTGACAAGCTCAGGTTTTCTCATGTCTACTTGTGCATTATTTTGGGGCACATTAACTTTACCATCTCTCTCTCTCTCTCTCTCTCTCTCTCTCTCTCTCTATATATATATATATATATATATATATATATATATATATATATATATATATATATATATATATATATATATATATATAAAATAAATAAATAAAAACTTTAACAAAACCCAAAACAAACAAACAAAAAAACTAAACTTCAACCGTGCTCCTAAATTTTTGACTGTGCTCCTAAATTTTTGTAATTAGGAGCACAAGTGCTTCTGAAATAAATTGTTACTGTAGAGCCCTGTCTAAGCTGAGTTTCCGTTGCCAGCAAGCAGTTCCCGACTGCATGCTGACAATATTATTAGTCCCTCCCGTAACCATTAAACCCGTAATGGAGGAACTGCTTGTTTTCCTTTCCTTTTTTGGCTACTGGTTCTGGGCGATTAAATCGATTATTGACGATATAATGATTTATTATTTGTTTTAAATGGTAAATCACGAGCATTCAACTAAATTTGAAAACCTTGCACAGTACCAGCCATCCATCCATTTTCCATACCCCTTATCTTACAAAGGGTCGCGGGGAGCCTGGAGAATATCCCAGGGGACTCGGGGCACAAGCTGGGGGACACCCTGGATATAGCTGACCTTTGATGGTAGTAACCCCAAAATCACATACTCAAAACTGGAGAAAATATAAATAAATAAATTAAATGACTATAATAATCTCTCAATCAATCGGAACGATTTGTGAAAACAAAGAAAGTGGAAGAGAGACGAACCTGACTCAATCTCTCTGACGAAACCTCAGAGGTGGACACGAGGAAAGCGTACAGACATCATCATCAGATTCTGAAATGGCAGCCGGTTTTCCACGTCAACTTATGTCCGAAATGAAATGCCATTCCCTCCATTACAATGCTTCATTCCCCACGCAAGTAAAGTGACCCTGGTGCCATGTTTAAACAGAGCGAGAGCCTTTATCTCAGTTCTACTTCTCGAGTTGTGTTCACCATGAATGTTCTGGGTGCAATTAACATACGAGAGCACTGCCTCACTCGAGAGCGAGAGAATGCAACTAATTAGATCATTTACTTCTTATCTGTATGCCCTCTTTCAATTTCCGCTGCTTCCTTTTTCATTTTCTCTTCTTCAAGCACCGGAAAAGAACAAACAAACACGCATTTGCAGAGCAATTAAGCTTCTTTTATGATTGTTTTCAATCCCTCGGAAAATCAGTGTTGGCAAAAACAAGGCTGTAATTATGAGTCACGGCTTCGGTTTACGTGTTTGCTTTAACAGGTACTGAACGAGCAGGTTTGCTCGTCTTACAAGGTGCTGTTCATCTGGAACATATTGTTCTGGGTTTAGCTGCAGTTATACGCAGTGATCAAGTCGAATTACAATTGAAATAAACAGTGAGTTGCCTCTAACGATAGATCAGCAAATAGTCAGACATGTAGTCTTTAAACAGAAAAAAAAAAAAAAGTTTCAGGAAAGGTTGCTGACGGAAAGCGATGTTCATCTAGAACTTATTGCTCTGTCTTTGTGCTTTAGCTATGGAGAGATCGAGTTTTAATCATGTGGGTTTTCTTCATTTGCATTTGAAAAAAAATAAAGAGTTATCTTTATATAGATAATATGATAATATCTTTAAATAGATGTTATGAGAGTAGACAAAGGCCCTGTTTACACTAGAGGGTTTTCGTTTTAAAACGCATAACTTTTGCTACGGTTACGCCTGTCACCTACAATACCCCGGCGTTTTTCGCCGCTCAAAAAGACTTCTGGAAATGCTGAAGACCCGTCTTAGTTTGAAAACTCCGGGCTCGCATTTCAGTATAAACAGACCGAAACAAAGACTTTTGAAAACGAAGGCGTGGCTGCCCACACTCGCCCCTTGTTAGGGTTTTCTGGATCGTCGCGTATCCTTCCCTGATTCGTCAAGCCCCTACCATATGACCATTACGCTACCTCAGAGGTTCTCAACCTTTTGTAACTAAAGCCCCTCAAGCCTCCCCTATCTTGTAGCACAGTCCCCCCCCAATATTGGAGGAGACCAGATAGAGTGATTATCTATAATACATCAAATCTATCTATCTATATATATATATATATATATATATATATATATATATATATATATATATATATATATATACCCAATCTATACTCCGTTCTGATAGATAGATTTTTTTGCTTTAGTACTTTTTTAAAAATGACTTTTCATAACTTTTATGATTTTTTAAAATGACTTTTTTAATAAAACTATGTAACGGACAGGTATGGAACATGAATGATATAAAATGTTTCTGAACACTAGAACTACTTTGAACAAGAGAACTAGGCTGTAATCACGTGCACTATTTTACATGTAAAACATGTTGCATTCCATTCATCTTGCGTTTTAAAAACATTCACATATGAACAATGTAAATTGAGACGAAGGGCGCGTCTCGTTATCCATGACATTGTTAAATATATGAGCCCTCAGGCTCTCACTGAACAGAGCAGACGGAGAGAAAGGTGAGAGTGCAATGGGAAAGGAAGACCTCGTGCTTGCAGGACAGTACTGCTGACATTTGGAAAGTCGCTGAGGTTTGTTCAAAAAGTCGCTAGACTTGTCGCTAGGCGCATTTTTTTTTTTTTTTTAAAGTTCGATAAAGGGTTCTGAAAAGTAGCTAAGATAGCAATACTGGTCTGCACTGACAGCTAGATAAAAGGCAGCTAAACTTCACCTCTCCCCAGCAAAAAGAGAATACAGACGGACAGGGGATGCGGGGTTTTTCATTTATGCGCATTCTATTTGAAAATCAATAAAATACACCGAGTCCACAAATGATGTCCTGTCTGTGTTATTTTTTTCCACAATTTGCGCCCCCCTTCTGATCTCTCCACTCCCCCCTCTGTTGAGAATCACTGCGTTACCTTGATAGTATAGAACAATATACAGCTTTTAATAACAGTGTTGCCGGCTTGGTCGTCATTCTCAGCAGCCACTGTGCTGTTAAATTCTGTATTTTATAATACTGCAGCTGCCAACATGCGCAAGAGGCGAGCTATGATTAGAGCAATTGGCAACAAATCTCGTTTTGAGTGACGTAAGCCCTACATGGAACATCTGACTTCCTGTTTACACTTTAATAACCCTAAGCCAGTGTGCATGAATGGTCATGTGACCTGCGTATTTGGCCGTGTAATGTTGACGAGGATCGTTTTGTAAAATGCAGTTTTTAAACCAAAAACTGTAACCGGGGCCTAAGTTTGTACACTTCCACTTGGATAAGACATGAGAAAAATCTATGATGTCTCGACTTTGCAACAACGTAGGTAGCTAGGTAATTTAAAGTGCAATATTTGTAGCTAGAAATGTTTATGCATTATCGTGAGTATTTAGGATTTTTACAAGTCAGAGTGTGTTGGACTCTTTCCTTCACTGATCGCTGGTAACCAAAGCCAAACACTCGAGGAGAATTCAAATAAACATAACGTTTACCTTTCAATTTCATGACTGTGATTGGTAATTACGGACAAGCTAGATTTGCCCAGGAGAAATTATGCAGTAAAAGGTTTAACATTCTTGTTTGTCCAAAGCGAAGTCATTTACACATGGCAATAACGCAGTTAAAAATGCTCAGCGGTCAGGCTGAGCAGAATGTAAGATCAGTGCTGTTCCAACTCACCGCTGGCCACAGCCTTCAGCTTCTTCAGCAGTTTGACGTGTGTGTCGGGTGTCATGGCGGATGAAGGAAGGTAGTCAGTGCACGAGCAGCTCTCCAGTAGTGTGTAGTAGTAGAGCAGACGCTGCAGGTCCACGCCCGCAATGCCTGGGTACACGTACTTGCTCATGTGTGTGTAGAAGGCCTGGGGTTCGGTCTTCAGGGTCTGGAAAAGGCCCAAGGACGCACTACGGGTCTCGATCTCCTTAGTGGTGAGGCTGAGAGGGAAGACAGCGAGAGACAAGGCTTAATTAGAACTAGGGATCTGATGGGGTACATATTTAGTCAGAATATCTGCATGTCTGTCAAATTCTCCATCTGTTAGTTTCTGTCTGTCTGTCTCTCTGTTAGTCACTATAGCAGTTTCTGTCTGTCAGTCTCTCTCTAGCAGTCTCCTTGCCAGTCTTTCTTTAACAGTCTCTGTCTCCCTGTCAGTCTCTCCAGACTCTGACTGTCGATCTGTCTCTCAGTCTCTAGCAGTCTCTGTATAGCAATATCCATCTGTCTGTCTGTCACTCTCTAGCAGTACTCTCAGTCAGTCAGTCTCTCTCTCTCTCTCTAGCAGTCTCTCGGTCAGTCAGTCTCTCTCTCTAGCAGTCTCTCGGTCAGTCAGTCTCTCTCTTTAGCAGTCTCTCGGTCAGTCAGTCTCTCTCTCTACCAGTCTCTCGATCAGTCAGTCTCTCTCTCTAGCAGTCTCTCGGTCAGTCAGTCTCTCTCTCTACCAGTCTCTCTCTCTAGCAGTCTCTCGGTCAGTCAGTCTCTCTCTCTAGCAGTCTCTCGCTCTAGAAGTCTCTCTGTCAGTCAGTCTCTCTCTTTAGCAGTCTCTCGGTCAGTCAGTCTCTCTCTCTAGCAGTCTCTCGCTCTAGAAGTCTCTCGGTCAGTGAGTCTCTCTCTAGGAGTACTCTCTGTCAGTCTCTCTCCCGAGGCTCTCGGTCGGTCAGTGTCTCTCTAGCAGGCTCTCAGTCAGTCTCGTTCTAGCAGTCTCTCAGTCAGTCTCGCTCTAGCAGTCTCTCAGCCAGTCTCGCTCTAGCAGTCTCTCAGTCAGTCTCTCTCTAGCAGGCTCTCGGTCGGTCAGTGTCTCTCTAGCAGGCTCTCAGTCAGTCTCGTTCTAGCAGTCTCTCAGTCAGTCTCGCTCTAGCAGTCTCTCAGTCAGTCTCGCTCTAGCAGTCTCTCAGTCAGTCTCGCTCTAGCAGTCTCTCAGTCGTCGCTCTAGCAGTCTCTCAGTCAGTCTCGCTCTAGCAGTCTCTCAGTCAGTCTCGCTCTAGCAGTCTCTCAGCCAGTCTCGCTCTAGCAGTCTCTCAGTCAGTCTCGCTCTAGCAGTCTCTCAGTCAGTCTCGCTCTAGCAGTCTCTCAGTCAGTCTCGCTCTAGCAGTCTCTCAGTCAGTCTCGCTCTAGCAGTCTCTCAGTCAGTCTCGCTCTAGCAGTCTCTCAGCCAGTCTCGCTCTAGCAGTCTCTCAGTCAGTCTCTCTCTAGCAGGCTCTCGGTCGGTCAGTGTCTCTCTAGCAGGCTCTCAGTCAGTCTCTCTCTAGTAGTCTCTCGGTCGGTCAGTGTCTCTCTAGCAGTCTCTCAGTCAGTCTCTCTCTAGCAGGCTCTCGGTCGGTCAGTGTCTCTCTAGCAGGCTCTCAGTCAGTCTCTCTCTACTAGGCTCTCTGTCAGTCAGTCTCTCTCTAGCAGTACTCTCCGTCAGTCTCTCTCTAGTAGTCTCTCTCTAGCAGTACTCTCTCAGTCAGTCTCGTTCTAGCAGTATCTCAGTCAGTCTCGCTCTAGCAGTCTCTCAGTCAGTCTCTCTCTAGCAGTCTCTCAGTCAGTCTCTTTAATAGTCTATGTCTTTCTCTAGCAGTCACTGTCTGTCAGTCTCTCTAAGGTTTCTGTATCTGTGTGTCTGAGTCGATCTGTGTCTTTTTGTTCATTCTGTCTATCTATATTTGTATCTCTGCATGTGTCTGTATGTCTCTCTTTATCAAGGATAAGCTAAATCTGTGTTTATATCTGTGTGTGTGTGTGTGTGTTTTACTGGGCCCATCTCTGTCTGTCTTTTTCTCTCTCTGGGTGTCTCTCTATGTTTCAGTATGTTGAAACTGGAGACTCCTTCCAAATATGCCAAATAAAAGTTTCCTTACAGAAAAGTGTCCAGCATACAAGCCTCTGTGTGAGCAGTTACTATAGAAACAATAACATTAGAACGAGTGAATTAACAAACCTGTGACTTGCAGCTGCACACCTGTCAAAGCTGCTATTATAGAAAATGAATCAACACCGTCTGGCCAAACAGAAATGAGAACTCAACAGCGCCGTGATATAATATCTAATAATATTAAACTACTATCAAACATTCAGAGGCTCCTCCGGATCGTGACTGCTAGGAAATGCTTGATTTGTGTTGAATTAAACTCTGTAGTCATATTTCACTGCTTCATCTCCACTGTTCATTTAAGCTCGCGTTCAAGCTAGTCATTAATTTCCTACGTATTCTGAAGGTGTCATGTTTTATTTTGGCTGGGGATTGCTTTCCATACTTTATTTGCACGTTTCTGGGAGAATCTATTTTGAGTGTCTGTCATTTTTTTTTTTCTAAATTGAAAGCCCTTTTTTACCCCGGCAAAGATGAATGGCTTTTGAGAACAGCTTTCCAATTCTGATGCTTGAAAATGTTTTATAGGGTCGAGCTATCAATAAATTACAATACGAACCTGCATTGGCCAACTGCACTCCCATGGCAAATTTTGTGTGTGTGTGTGTGTGTGTGTGTGTGTGTGTGTGTGTGTGTGTGTGTGTGTGTGTGTGTGTGTGAGAGAGAGAGAGACAGAGAGAGAGAGATAGAACCCAAACAATGTGTTTGCAGTGTGTAGAACAAAAATGATGCCAAGTATCCACTATAGAAAGTCACCTTGGTGGGCGTGAGTTGTGTGCTCACTAATCACACATGTTGAGGCCCCAAGAAGTCAAAATGCTGCAACGGCAGGCTTTTTGGGAACATTTAGAACCTAAAAATCTCTCAACTGTAACCTCTGTAGGCTTCTGTTCATGTTTAATGGATGGCACTTCGCTCGCTGCAGGCACACTGCCTTCGAGCCAGAGAGAGCAACAGAATAGGAAAGAGAGAGAGAGAGAGAGAGGCTGAGAGACAGCTATATCATAGAGGAGAATTGAAAAGTGTAGCAGTAGGGAGTAAAAGAACAAAGGAGTCTAGAGAGGGGGAAAAACAGCAAAGAGAATAAAAGAAAGAGTGAAAAAGTGTGAGTGTTGGACAAAGCCTGCTGACAGAGAGAAAGAGTTACTAGGGGCAATGAGCTTATTAATACAGACTTTTAAAAGGATCAACAGCACCACCATTTACCCTGTACACATCCTCCCTCCCGCTCTCTCTCTCTCTCTCTCTCTGAGTGGATGTTGTGAGTGAGTGGGTGGAGTCAGCATGTGTGAGTGAGAGTGCTGCGGTACGAACGAGTTTACTCTTTCCTTTCTTTTCTATATACCATTTCTGCTTTAGGGGTTAAAAATTGGTTGAAAAGAACACAAAGAAAGTCTACAGAGTGAGGGGTTTTGAGATTGTGGAACGCCGTCAAGCAGTTTTTAGCTGGTCGGCAATGGTGGTTCCAAGCCAAACAAAGTTTGAGCTGCTTTCACGCAGGCATGGGATACAACTCGTGCCTGTGGTGAACTGCAGGTTGGCTGTGGGTAAAGCTGTTGGTTTTGATAGTATAATCTCTGCTTCAGGAATGAACAGTGCTGTTATCTTCCTTGATACCATTGAGAAGGTAAACACTGTAGTTCAGAGTGTAGTAGTAATTCAGGACACTTTTACTCCTCTAATTCCCCTGGTTCAGCCGGCAAAAAAGATAACACTGTCGAATGTACAGCCGTTCATTAAAGATGAGCTCTCGATTAATGAATTTTCTCGGCATGGCAAAACTTTGCACAAGAGTGTGAATCGCCCTTTCTTAAGCATGTTATCTGATTTAGACAGCAACTACATATGATCCGAAAGAGTGATTTGGATGAACTAAACACCTCTTTTAAATTCAGGATTGATGGCTTTTTTGATTGTCATTTTTGCAACGTCTGATACTATAAAATGTTTTGGCTGTGGGCGAGAGGGGCACGTTAGATGTGCGTGTCCAGAGAGAGCAAATGAGTTAGACTCTGAGCCAGGGCTGAGCAGAGAAACACCACGTGAGAATAGTAGTGCAACGGTGACCGAGGACTCTGCTGTCGGAGATGATAGCAGTAATGCCGCAGGGCGGAATACAAAAAGTGGGGAGAAAGGAACTGATATTGTCTGCTGATTTTGCTAATGTGGCGAAGTCCGTTGTGGAAGAGTAGGAGAAGGAGATGGTTACTGACATTGCTAGTGATGAAACACTTTTCAAAGTACCCTACACTGAGAGAAAAAGAGCTAGGAAGCGTATGGAAACGGCTAAAATGAGCCAACAAACAAAAACAGAATCTGAAAAAGTTTTCAATACAATTGATGAGTCTGATTACAATTCCGACAAAATTCCGGGGCAGTGGTGGCTTAGCAGTTACTGATCGGAAGGTCGGGGGTTCAAGCCCCAGCACTGCCAGACTCTGGGTTACTGATCGGAAGGTCGGGGCTTCAAGCCCCAGCACTGCCAGACTCTGGGTTACTGATCGGAAGGTCGGGGGTTCAAGCCCCAGCACTGCCAGACTCTGGGTTACTGATCGGAAGGTCGGGGGTTCAAGCCCCAGCACTGCCAGACTCTGGGTTACTGATCAGAAGGTAGGGGGTTCAAGCCCCAGCACTGTAGGGCCCTTGAGCAAGGTGATTAACCCTCTCTGCTCTATATCATGGCTGACCCTGCACTCTGACTCCAACTTCCTGGCACGCACAGGTATGCGAAGAAAACCATTTCACTGTGCAGTAACGTATGTGTGAATAAAAATATTAATCTAATTAAATAAACTAAAATAAAGTCATCTGTAAAGAACTAAAAATGTGAAAATGTCCATTTTTAGGATTTATTATTTTTTTTGCTGACCACAGAATGTTTATTAACTCAGTGACCATGCTAATGAGGTGTTGACTGAGGGGAACAGTTTACAGTGGAGGAAATATACAGATTGAAGAAACCTGTTTCCAAAGTGAAATTAAAAAAACGTGTCCCCTCATACTTTTTATTTTAAAGGAGTGTGATGAGGGGGAGCAATCTTAATTTGAGAGAATTGAAAGAATGGGAGGGTGAAGTATTGCTTGCTCACGTGAGCTCAACTGCAGGAGGGGTGGCTGTTCGCTTTGCTGAGAATTTTTTGCCTATTTCATGTGAGGTTAAATGTGTTATCCATGACTAATATTCATAAGGGCTCAGCTTGAAAAAATCAAATCCGTTTTTATTCATGGTTATGTTCCTACAAATGGTAAGGAACGAATACTTTTTCATAAACGTGTGAATACAATCCTGCAGGATTGTAATTCGGATGATTTTCTGTTGTTGGGTAGGGACTTGTTATTGTACAGAGAATTATAGATTAGACATAAATCATACGGAACCTCACGTTGCTTCAAGTCGCACTTTAAATGAATTAATCGTGACACATGAGCCTATGAGATGTATGGAGGGATCTAAATACTAATGTAAGACAATACACATAGGTACATAGTAGAGAAAAGTTTATTTCCTTCCTTAGCCTGCTTGGATAGGCTTTATTGTTTTAGGCATCATTTGAATGTTGTGAAAAATTGTTTTATTACACCAACTGGTTTTTTCTGATCATTGTCTAGCCACATGTAATGTGTTTATAACAAATATGAAGTCAAACAGTGCATATTGGCACTCCCTTGGAACACTTCCCTGCTAAGTAATGTGAATTTAGATATGCTTTTGTTTCTTTCTGGAAAAATTTTAAATTAAGAACACAACGTTTTTAAAAAAATTACACCAGTGGTGGGATTATGGAAAGGTTGAAGTGAAAGTACTTCATCAACAGTATGCTTTCTCTCGGGACTTCACTAGATCAATGGGAAAAAAAAAACAATAACTTGAATTTGAAATCGCGATCTGTGATCGATTAACGACGGACGTTTAGTAGTTCCCACTCAGCGTGGCGTAAGGTCCCTTTCCAGAACCTTCACGCTAACTGTCCCTCAGTGGTGGAATGCACTTCCAATCTCAATCCGGACCGCAGAAACTCTCACAATCTTCAAAAAACAGCTAAAGACCCACCTCTTCCATGAACACCTAACCAACTCATATATATACACACACATATATATATACACATATACACATATATATATACACATATATATATATATAAAAAACTGCACTTACATCTCTACTCTGTGCACTTTGCTTCCTCTGGAACTCAATTAATGGATCTTGTATGGTAGCACTACTTGTATTGTTCTCTGCTTGATATATCGCTTTGCTTATTTTGTAAGTCGCTTTGGATAAAAGCGTCTGCCAAGTGAATAAATGTAAATGTAATAATGGAGGCACAAGGGTTAGTACAGGTTACTGGGGACGGAAGACACATTGAGGCACTTACAACTAAGACATCTCGTCTTTGAGATTTGCTCGGCATTAAAGCACAAGGGTCTGATCTTGCTTTCAGAATTTAACGTAAACGGATGCCCCTTCTACGTTTTAATTTAGTCTTGAAAAGAAGAACAGTCACAGAGTCGTTATATTCACTCCTTACGCTTTGAAAATGGGCAAGAATTAAGAAAGACATCTGATATTAGAAGACGAGCTGTACAGTTCTATGACAAATTGTATAGTAGTGAATACATGAAGGACGAGGAGATATCTGCTGGCTTCGACGAAGGTCTTGGAGAACTCAAAGGCAAAGCTGGAGAGGCATCTTTCTGAAGCGGAAAAGCTCCTGGGATAGTAGGAGCAAAACCCTGCTGAGTTTTATGAAGACTTTTGGGCTTTGTGGGCGAGGACTTGCTGGCAGTCCTAAATGAAAGTTTGGCTGATAGGAGATGGAGCTGTAGCAGATCACATAGCAACCTAAAAAGGATGATTTACAGGAGTTCAAGAACTGGCGACCTGTGCGTTTGCCATGTTCTAATCTTAACCCTCTTACCCCGTATGGCCGAAAAAACGGCTTGCCCGTCTTTGATCTATTCCCGTAAGGACGAAATACCGGCTAGGTTGTCTATGCCAAATCCCCGTAAGGCCGATATAGCGGCTTTACGATGTAAATGTTATCCCCGTAAGTCCGGTGTACCGGCATTACTCTGCTACGATTCCTGACTTATTTAATAATTATTTTTTGACCCGGAAGGTTGATGACGTCATGAGGTCATGACGTGATTACATTATTACGCCGTCATTACGATAAAGATCCAAGCGTGAATATTGGTGTAATAGTAGAAGTTAACTAAAAATGCCAAAGCGAAAAGCTAATCGTGATCCAGCTAAAGTTACACCTACAGTGAACACCGGTACTAAAAAAACAAACAAAAAAAACAAATACAAAGTTACACAGGCGAGAGCGAGAATTCTAGATAGTGACAGCAGTGAAAGTTCGGCGATGTTGAAACTGATAGTGACACAAATTCTCCTGATTCAGACCCTGATCCGTCTTCATCTTCAACATCAACCAGTGCGACTGACACTGCAGGGGTTTGGAGTCATAACGTGACCATTTTCGTGCATTCGTGAAAACAGTACCTGCTGGTCTGATTATCACCAGAAAGTTGACTTTTGACGTTAAAATGCATTTATCTAGTTATTATTTACTTGAATTTATTCAGAGGCATTGACCACGCTGATGCTCGTATGGTACTTCTAAATGAGTAGAAGCGAGCATTTATTCGTAATTTCTCTAGTTAAGAAATACGCTCTAAGTGGAGTAAAAACACCGAACTGCTTCATTTTCAAAGTAATATTACACAAATACATTATAAGTTGTTTCAAGGCCCAGGAACTCAGGATTGGCGTGCTGTTTCTCTGGGGGATATAGGGTTATAAGCCATAATACTGTGGGAACTTAGGTGTAAGAGGGTTAAAGTCCTTTCTAAGACTCTGGCTAATACTCTGAGGAAAAGTGATGGGGCAGGTCATTCATTTTGACCAGACGTATGGTGTGCCTGGGCAGGACAACCGCAGATAATGTCTGTCTCATACGGGATGTGTTTCGAGTCTTTTAGGGGTTTATCTCTATTGACCAAGAAAACACATCCAATAGAGTAGAAAACCACTATGGGACACCCTAGAAGCGTTTGGTTTTAGTTATGTGTATATTGGTATGATAAAAGTGTTGTACCAGGACACTGAAGGTTTACAGAAGATCAATGGTGGTTTGAGTGCCCCTTTTAAAGTTAATAGAGGGATCAGACAAGGCTGTGAACTGTCTGGTATGCTTTACTCTTTAGCTATTGAACAAATGCTGAATAAACTAAGAAACAAAATTAAAAGGTTTTATATTGTATCACGATATACAACATCAAATTTCAGCTTATGCTGATGATGTAATGGTTATGGTAAATGGCCAAGATGATAACAGAACAGCTGGTTTCTATTGTCAATTATTTTGGATTATTTAATGTCAGCTGCAAAAGATAATTGGGAGAAGACTGAAGCACTGGTCGTTGGGAAATGGGAAGAGTTACCAAAATGACCTAGTGGGATGATTTGGAAAAGGGAAGGTTTTAAATATCTAGGAGTACACATTGGGGATGAAAATACCCAACAAAAGAGCTGGGAATGGGTGATTGGGAAAAAAAAAATAGAAGGAAAATGTAAGAAAATGGAAACAGATTCACTCACAACGGTCATTTAGAGGGAGAAATTTCAATAATTTGGTTGCTTCGCCATCGTGGCATAGATTATCTGATATGGATTTGCCTGTTGGATTGCTATCCCGATTACAGGTAATCCTAATGAATTTTTTTGGGGACAGTTTACACTGGGTTCCGCAAAGTGTGCAATTTCTTCCCGAAAGAAGACAAGGTGGACAAGGTTTGGTACATTTACAAAGCAGATATGCAACCTTTCGTCTGCAGTTTATTCAAAAATTTCTGACTGGACCTGTGGATCTGGTGTGGAGGAAGATTGCAAAAATCATTTTACACACAGTAGATGGGCTTGGACTGGATGCTGTGCTGGACTTTTAAATGTCTGCAGGCTGTAGGCGACAAAATCTTTGTACTGGTTACTAGAATAACCTCGTATCAAAGGTGCTTGTGTAGATATTGCGGGTGAGAACGTTCCCGGACTTACGCAGATACTGTGTGCTCCTAAATGTGTAACATTGAGGCACATCGTTAATGTGGCTGGACCTGAGCTGAGCTATATAAATGCAGTAATCACTTTGATGGGTCAGAGGTCAACTTGCCACACACTAAACATAGTGAATATGTGGAAAACAAGGCTGACAAATGAGGAATTTTAAGAATGAAAGAGTGACTTTGGACACAAGAGACCCATTTCCAAAACTTGGGATGACACCGGAGCTAAAAGAAATGGTAGGTTCTTTGTTGGCTCTCAACAGACTGCAAAACTTAAAGTTGAATGAACCAGAAGGGAAAGTGAGGTATTTTAATAAAGGAACACTAAATGCGTGGAGGGATAAACTTGGGTTGAAAGAGAAAATGAAGCCAGTGTGGAGGGTGCTGTACAAACCACCATCGACAAAACGATCTGGTGAATATTACATGGGGCTCTGGCTGCTAACACATTTGATTCAGTCGTTAATCCAAACAATGATGATAAATGTGTGTTCTGTGGATCCAGAGAAACTATTTTTCATTGCTTCGTGGAGTGTGTAAGACTTCAAACGCTTTTTTAATGTGTTGGATTTGCCGTGCGGTAAATGCGGGAGAAAGTTTACACCAAATGTTTTTATCTTGGGGGCTGGGTATAATCCAAAGCAAAAGATTAAATGGCAGCGGCTCAATTTTCTGTGTGGACTCGTAATTTATAAAACAAAGAACAACAGAATCGAAAATAGGTGTGGTCAAGAGACTACATCTTTATTTAAAGCATTTGTCGAGTTAAGAATTGCTGTGGAGTTGAAGTATTACAAAGCAATGAAAGATGCAGGAACTCTTTACACTGCTGTGGTATTACAATTCGATTTTCTGTATAGTGGTGGAGGAGGAGTTACTTTTTGATCTTGAATGGATTTGAAATTGAAGTAATATTTATGCCTTTGTTATTATGACTGAATAATGTTTGCTATTAAAATCTCTCTCTCGGACCTCACATAGTATTCACAATCGAAAAATACTGCAGCTGCCAACTGCAATACTACCAACTGTTGTGGCCAATCACATTGATTTATGTCAAATATTTATCTGAAGATGGATCATTGGAAAAGGCAATCAGTTTCGTGGATTTTGACGTGTTATTTAAAAATAAAATCGTACAATGCTTAAAGACGACCGGACGGAGACTCGAAACAGACGTCACATGACCACCCGGAGCAAACAGATGTGTCCGATTTATAGGATAAAGCTTAAGAATTAACTGGTAAGTGTCTTCACCATTCAGTCGTGACAGCTGCTTATGCAAACTGTTCTGTGCAAGATATTTATAGCTTGACCTTCGCAAATTTTGTTTCATTACAGCATTACTAAAGCTCTTACAGTCTGTCCAATCGGCCAATAGTTATTACTTTCAAGCTTTCATCTGCTTGAGAGAGACTCTTACACCAAGGATGGAGCCAAAGGTTTGATTCTTTAATATATATATATATATATATATATACACACACACATGGTTCTGATGGTAGCCCTGATTGTCAAGCTGGGGTTAATTAAAGTCCAAAATGGCTTCCTACGTGAACTACACGGAGTGCAACATAATTGCTTCTGCAACATCTAATGCACTATAAGGTCAATAGGATTCATCCTAAGACAAGAAATTTCTTTCTTTTACTCCGTGTCTGAGCAACATATGCATTAGCAAGCATCCTTTAAATGAACTAGATGAGTGGAGATCTTATCTGTAAAAAAAAACCAACCAAAAAAAACCAAACTTATGGCTTAAACGTTGCCACAAATCGCAAAGTTGTGAGCATCACCAGCCTTTTTAAAAATGCATCTCTAATATTCTGGCCAAAAATGCTCGATTTTGCTGTGGCTTTTTTCAGAATTTGCGAGTTTTGTTGTGCCTTTTTAATTTTATTGCAGAATGAGTATTTGCGCAAAATAGTCTTTCACAGTGATGTTTGTTGGTAAAGGAGACCTATTTGCTGTACTCGTATGTGACGCAAGTGAATTCGAAGCGGGCCCAAATCTGTGGGAAATCTGCGGTAATTCTGAAAAACTGCAGCTCCTCTGTAGTGTTGCCGAGTTTGATTTTATGTTCATTTCTGCGATTGCAACATCAAAAAAATCCTGGAAGGACTGAATATAAATGCTGAGTCTCTGTGAAATATGCGTGTGTGTGTGTGTGTGTGTGTGTATATATATATATATATATATATATATATATATATATATATATATATATATGTGTATGTATATTTTTTTTTTTTTATATTCAGCCTTATGTCACAATGCCTTTTTTTTTTATGTACCTTCGAAATGCAATTTCCAAATATGTAACACACTCAGACTGGACTAAGATGGATATTAATCCCTCATGAACAAACTCATCTCTCACATGTGCAATATTCCAGTAGTTATATTTATGCATGAAAATGTATTCAATCATGTGGTGAAAATAAAAATGACAAATAAACTGTGGAAAGCAAGCTTATTAGAAGCTTATTATTAGCTATTTAACTATTATCAATAAACAGCCCATCTAATTATAATCGTGTTCATCGGTGTAAATAAACGCAGTGCGGCAAATATTTATGTTTACGTTTCCTCAGTCGTAACGAGGCTATTTGCCGACGACAAAAGTTCGTGAATAATTGCGAAAGTTTGCAAACAGGCCCTCTGGTGAAATTCAGGGCCGCAGATATAAATTGTGTAGATTAACTGAAGGGAGATTATGAAAAGCGTTTCCTTATTTCATGTTGTAGGCAGAGAAAGAGGGGAAACAAACGCTCCTGCATGCTAATGAGTGTGGAGCGAGGCTCGCAGGGAGGGTAAGAGAGCGGTGCAGGCAAAAAAATAAAATATCACACACGGTAAATCGGTTTTGTGCGCGTAATCTGCTCTACAGAGGAGCCAATGCAAATCAGAGTGTTTATACAGAGAGAGTAAAGAGAAGCAAATTAGTCACATAAACAAGCAAAACAAGTGTGTTTAGAGACAGAGAGACAGAAAAACAGACCTATAAGGCGAGGCGTAAAAAGAGAGAAAACGTCAATGTTATGCTGCCAACATTTTAGTGACAAATTTACCATGTGGAAGGTTACATAAAAAATGTGAGGGTGTGTTTCAGATCTGCTTCTTGTATATCCACATTAAGGTTTTCTTTGTGCTGATATCTTTATCTAGAGTTTACAGTTCTTATTTAAGCTTCCTACTTTCTATATTCGCTCACTACACTGGGTATACAGTAAATAACATATATATGATGTTCATATATAATATATGAACATACAGAAATATAATCAATATCTACACAAGATTTCTTTGAATCAATTATTATTTATAATAAAGTTCTATGTTCATAAACTAATAGTTATAATAATAAAAACGGTTTATATTAATGGTTATTATTAACTTTTCACAAACCTCCGTTCAATTTAGAGTTCCTCTTAAGCCCGTTTTACACCATTTCAAATTAAATGGTATATTTAAAATAAAAATAAAAACAGCTGCATTTCTGCGCAGTATTCCTAGCTAGAAACACAATCAATAAATAAACCACAGTATTAATGCTATATGTTGCAGTGTATACCCATAATCCAAAAAATGCACGGACAAGACGTCATCGTGTAGCCTACTGTCAGCAAATCCAAACCAAGTGAAAGCTCTGATGGCTACTCCAGGCGCGCCTGAACGCTCTGTGGTAAATCACACTTTCTCGTACATAGCACAGAACTAATTAATAGAAGTAAAAAGGCTGGCAGGCATGATGGAAGATCTGAAAAACATAATCTGAGATTCCTGAAAATCTAACAGCTACAGAGCGTCGAACTCAAAATCTCATAATAGTCATTAGAAATCGCATTTTCAGTTGAATTTTCAGTTAAATTTGGCGAAACCATTTGAAACTTTCGTTGTGTTAAACCATTTCAATTTTGATTTTTTTTTATTTATTATTTGTTCATTGTAAACCGCTGAAAGTCTGTAAATTTTGACAATGTACCTGATTTGCAATGGGGGTTGAAGAATTTTGATTGCATCTATAAGTCAATTAACTCTCTCTGGACTGTCCATGATCTCTATGTGTGTGTGTGTGTGTGTGCATTTTAAGGATTCTTTCTTACCCGCTGTCTGTGAAGAGGAACTCGAGATGTGTCATATACACCTCCCATAGTGGAATACTGTAGCGCTGAGCCAAGGAGCGAGAGATCCCATACACACTCTCATCTAAAGTCCTATAAAACACAGACACACAGAGTTCAGTAGTAGTAGGAACATACAGTAATATTACAGTAATATTAACACCTAAAATTCAAAAAGCAAAAACTACAGTTAGATACAACAATTTTCACGAAAATATATTCAGATTTTTGGATAAACTGTATTGATGTCATGACTTAGCTTTATTAAGAGATAATAAAAAAAAATCACTGATTTCATGACTAGCAGGGCTTCTGGAGAAAAAGCATTGCAATGGCAATTCAAACAGCACCCCAGACCCCCCAATCCCGCAGACAAAATTAAAAAATAAAAAAACAGCCCAATAAACAACACTCAAGTGTATAGGTGTCGGACAGTGATGCCAAATTAAACCACTGGGTCATCAGATTGGTCTAGAAAATATAACCATACCCCCCAGCCCGCCCACCGACCCCAACCCCAGCACGCACTCGGCCAGCCCAAGGATGGTCTCTTTTTTGTAGTGGCTGTCGTTGCTGAAGCGCTGCACGTCCACTCCTCGGCCGAGACCCCGCAGCACCTGGGCCTGAGTGAAATCCGTCAGACGCTCGGTGTACAGCCGCAGCTGGCCAATCAGAGCCTCTAGCTCCTTGTCCTCCCAGTCAAAACCTTCGTGGTCATTCACATGCTTGGTCACGAGGCGAATCAGCTCCTTCGGATCAGCCTGAAGTCACACACAGGGAAGAGAAACCGTATCGGTTTAGACACATCTTACGTTGACCATCTAAATACCTTACAAAGCAGATTCACCATCGCTGTAATTGGTGGCGCACCAATGAGTCTGATTAATCGCATTCTATTCAAAAGCGTACATTCAAGAGAGTCTATTCAAGCGCACTGAAGCTTGAATAAAAACGTTTCAAATTGAATAAGAATACAGCAGATACACTCCTCTACAGTATACTTCCTTGGAAGATATATATTAGCATTAGTCGTTTATTATTGTATCAAATAATATTAAATAGCTGAGAAACGAATCATGAAATAATTATAAAATCTCGTCCCCTTTTTCTCTTTTTTTCATTTGTGCTCTGAACTGTGTAAACACCTTCTAGCTTGAGGATCCACATTCATGTAAAGTGTGTGTGAACACATATATATATATTTTAATATATATATATATATATATATATATATATATATACAATATTGATTTATTAATACATGAGACACAATGTGTGTATAGTGGCTGGTAGAGACTTTGGAATGAGCAAAGGACTAGAGAAGAGAATGAGAGCAGAGTAGAGGAAAACATCAGCAAAGAAATGATGAATACAAAGACTGGGATGAGGAGGCATTGATGTGGGCTGTGTCTCATATCCTTATACAAGCTCCATCTCTCTCCACATTTAATGCACTACATACTATAGGATTGGATGTTATTCCAGAGATTCCCAAACTGGCGGTCGCTTGGTTTAGAAATAGGGTCTTGAGAAGAACTCTCACGAAATAGAAATATCAAAGACAGGTTATGTGCGCTAATATTTTGAAACTGGGAGTCGCATTCAGACAAGCCACGTTTAAATGTAAAGGTCAAATGTTAGTATATTATTCTTCTTCACTATCCTGACATGTGTACTTCTGTAGCTCAGCAATAAAAAGGGACACGTTTGTCTCATGCAGTGATTGTCGCAGGTGAGTGTCTTCTGCAGCTGCGTGCAAAATCGTACATCAAATACTGTATATCGGGCTGCATCATGCTATACCGGCATGATGTCCTATAACATCATCGCACTTCCTACTAGACTAGTACATACAGCGCAAAGTATAGTACAGTATGTTGCATATACATATGTTACTGACATAAAAAAAAATGTTAAAATGTTACAGTAGTCCCAAGTTAGAACTTAAAAAAATAAAATAATGCAGGGCTTGAGGTTTCAGAAAATACACGCTGTTCATTTGGGGTCATTTCCCCCAAAAAGTTGGGATGCTTTGCAAAATGTAAATAAAACCAGAATGCAATGATTTGCAAATCGTATAAACCCATATTTTATTCACAAGAGAACATAGAAAACATATCAAATGTTTAAACTGGGGAAATGGACCATTTTAAGAAAAAACAAAACAAAAAAACAAGGTAATTTGGAATTTGATGGCTGCAACATCTCAAAAAAGTTGGGACGGGGGCAACAAATTGCTGGAAAAAGTAAGAAGCAGAGGTTCACCAATCTGCCAAAAACTGCATGTACAATTTGTGGAACAATTTCATAGTGTCTAAAAATTGCACCTACAATGTTCCTCAACGGAAAATTGCGAAGACTATGGATATCTCATCAGATATTCAAGCACTATTGATTTTCACCCTTGCGCACAGAGATTTCTCCAGATTCCCAGAATGTTGTCATTGCGTCATTCCACTTTATTACACACAACTTTATTTATGGACTTTAATGTTGTGAAATCTTTATATTTCCGGATTTCTTGAGTTAATATTGATGTCTGGTGAAAATTTCATGTAAATAGCCTCATTAGATATATAAATATATATATATATATATATATATATATATATATATATATATATATATATATATATATATATAAATATATATATATATAGATACATAAATAGAAATAAATATATTTCCTGAAAAAAATATCAACTCCGCGTCCAATACCCCCCATTGTATATAACAATAAAGAATGTTAACATAAGAAGGGCGAAACATGTACACAATGAATGTACATTCAATTGAATGATTTTTTTTTTTTTTTTTGGAGACTCCAGCAGAGATGTACTAGCCTGTGTGCAGCGTGTGGTCTGCATGGGCAGTATGAAGCATCAGTAGGCCTGTTTACATCTGTTTAACATATTATCTGTTCAAGCTGAATGTATTCATCCTTAAGAGGCAGAAATATGAAGAACTGTCAGCATGGGGTGAGAAAACATTTCTCCAGCAGTGCATAATTGGTCTCAACTAGAGATATGTTATTTATTTATTACTTTTAAATCCTACTCGTGTCATTGTTATTTTTGTTTGTACCTGGAAGCAATATTTTCTATGGAATTTAGCTGGTTGGGATTCAAAAATATAAATACAAACTGGTGGCCTAATACAGTATACACAGCACAACCCTGACCAGGCAGGCGTACAAGGAGCTCCACGTGTTCACATTAACGAATCGGCTTGGGAAGCTCAAGAGACAAACGAACTGGGCAGTTGATGACTGGGGAAAAAAAAAAAGACCAGATGATGTTTTTCCAATCTACAGTCTGTGGCCACTGCAGCCTCGGATTCCTGTTCCTGGCTGAAAGAAGTGGAACCTGATGTGGGGCTTCTGCTGTTGTAGCTCATCTGCCTCAAGCTTTGAGATGCTTTTCTGCTCACCACGGTTTTAAAGAGTGGATATTTGAGATACTGTACTCATCAGCAAGGCGTCCACAGAACTGCTGGTTTTTGTTGTTTCCCGCACCATCCTGTGTAAACTCTACAGACTGTTGGGTGTGTAAATCAACAGGTTCTGAAATACCCAAACCTGAAATCATCTACCATGTCATAATCAAAGCCACTGACATGAAAAACATTTTTCCCCCTCAATTCTGATATTTAATTCTGTATATTACCTTAGAATCTGGACCTGTATCTGCATGATTTTATACATTGGGTAAACAAAAGTATAATTAGATAACAACATCATGGATCAAACACTGAGCATTCTAGTGATTCCCAACACTAGCATATGTGTAATATTAAGTCGTTAATCAAAACCTTTGCTTTAAGCATTTAAACTAGACCCTGAATTTGGTTTTTAAGACGAAGATGTTTTGCATTATTTTGTGTGTGTGTGTCAAGGCTATGAAGGCTATGATGAATGTTGGGCTGTGATTCCCAATCTCTGTACTCAGTCATGCGCTAGAACACTGTTTTATGTGCGCACTAACAATTACGCTAAACGGGGTGGATTTTTCCCCCTTCCTCTCGGTCGAAAGAGCTGTACATCGCACTGATCCTGTAACGTGCAACTCTTAAAAGTAGCAGCCGGTGCGTCACTTGGCTGAATTACACGGCACTAAAAAAGCTTTTAGATTGATTTCACAAAAGAGCAAGTGACAGTCAGGGGGGGGGGGGGTGTTTGAGACTATCACAAAATAACACTGTGCCATTAACGCATTAACAAACAAAAAAAAGAATTCCCATTAAAAAGGAGTGGTTAAGAGGTTAAAAAGCATCAGGGTTAGAGGTCATACTTACTGAAATTTCATTTCTTTAAATTCAAACCAAATCTTGTTAAATCTCCTTTATTACCGCACTGCATTAGCACGGCTCTATCAAATGTGTTATAACTACTCTAGAGAGCTTTAAGGGTCTGAATAATTCAAACGTGTCACACATACAAATTATTGTGTGTTTTATAACTAAAATTACGAGCGATTTATTTAAATATTTGCTTCAGCGCGGACCAACACTCTCAGAGATCAAGAACTGCTTTTATGCATCATTTATCAAAAACTTTCACTCTGTGCTTATTTAAACTTGATATATTATTTAACTGAGGTATTTCAACGGTAGTAGAAATCCCTCCATGAAACTGCAATCTATACTCCCCCCCTCTTTTTTTTTTTTTTTGGAACATTTCTATCCATCACAGTATACGAGTAGATTTTTCAGCAAGTGGAACCACGGCCTACTAATGTCTCTAAAAAAATAACCTTTTGTTTTGGTTGCCTAAAAACCTAAACATTATGTGACAGTCCAAACACTATAGGCTAATGTGATGTAACTGAAGCATGACGAGCTAGTCAGTTTAGTACATTACTTCAAATGACACAGTAATGTCTCGGCTGGAATATTTTCAAAATGACAATGTCATGTAAATGATCAACACGATGGCGTTTAAGTGAGAGGTGACTGTTGTACAAGCACACAGATAGTTTTGGGCTCGACTATATTGTGCTTCAGTCGGTATGTTTACATGGACAACATTAATCTGATATCAACCTGATTAAGACGATACTCTGATTAAGAAACTAGCATGTAAACAGAGATTACTTATGACCTTAATCTGATTAAAGTCATACTCGAAGTAAACACAAATGGAATTAAGACCTGTGGAGTATTCCTGTTTTATTCGCATTATCGAGGTGTATTACAGACATGTACACACCCTAATCACACTATTAACGTTGGGTCCAAGTCCTGCTGCTGCGATCAGGAAAAAAAGTATCCTGGTGCTTATTCCAAGACTAACACTTAGTACTGTACAGTATACAGCTGTAGAAAAGCATTCCTGTAGCACTACAGCTCTGTCCTTTGGCTCAGTTTAACAGCTCGTGTCTAGAAAAAAAAATCTACCAAAAAATAAATAAATAAAAATACACGCCACGTTTGATTTCCGAGGCTCACACTGATGGCGAAAACACACCAGGGTTCCACTGCATAAGGGAAAGCAACCTTATATTCTTTTGGTTAAAAATAAATGGATGAAAAGATTCTTTTCAAAGCAATTGTTCCACGTGATAAACCTCATTCTGATGATCCCACTGAAACGGTTTCTACTGTAAAGTAATGTTAGTGACATCATCAGTGGACATGGCAAACTACACATTTTTCCCCCCATGAATATAACTTAAAATATGAACGCTCCTCAAATGAAGATGAAAAGGAAGCAGGCAAGCCAATTTTGCCAGAAGCACCTTTAATGAGAATGTACAAATCAATGTGAGCTGTAAAATATGTGACTTCTTTGGGATCTATTTCCATTCACAGAGCAAACAAACACAGTATTCAGCCATATTGTGTCCGAAACGTTGGTTATTCCGTATTCATTTCCAGAGTTAATTTTACGTTACTGTAATCTACTTTTTCTGATGATAATTTCAAATTTATGTAACTTGATTACAGTTACTGATGTTAATAAAAGAATATCTTCAGTGATATCTTCGTTGAATGGAGGCGAGACCGATCAGACAGGGTGTACAGGAAAATACATGGAAACACTTGTGGCTGACAGCGCTCAATTCTGCCAAACGCTAGCTCACACAGTCAGAGTGAGGGGAAAAAAATGGATATACGTAGATTTTTATTTCTTTATTTTCAAACCAGTAAAGGGGTTGAAACTAAAACAGTAACATCCTCTGATGCTGAGCAGGAAAACAAGGTGTGAAATGTCTGAGTTCCAGGTTTCGTGAACATGATATGAGCAGAGTATAAGGAAAGATAATGTACTTTGCATGGCACTGTAGCAGCTAAACACATAGCTTAGTTTTGCAAACTAGTCCTGCAAACAGTGACAACACCCAAGGCTAGTTTTATTATAAATCCAACTTTTTCTGATCAGCGCAAAAACTCCTGAAAGAACAGAATAAATTTATTACTCTTTTTGAGTAACTTACCCAACACTGTTCATTTTGAATAAATTTCAGCATGAGATTTTTGGAATAAAATCTACAGTACCATAAATACAACAAAAATCAATAAAATTGGGAAATTCCACTCTAATATTGTTTTAATTAGAGATAAGAATGAACATGTAACATTTTTACGATCGCAGTTCTTCTAAAAACGGACAGTTTTGCTTCTGAATGTAGTTCGGGGGCTTAGAAAAAAAAAAAAAAACATTCTATACTAGGGGCTGGGAGGTTAAAAAGATAATCCGATGTTAAAATGCAAACTGTGTGAAGGTTGGAAGATCTGGATGTTAGCCAAACCTGAAGGTTACATATAGCTGTGGGCAGAATTGTCTAGAATTGAGCAAAACTGTTGTTTGTTGACGTAATCTTAAGAACGCAATCAAATTTGTTAACACGCATTAATTGATCTTTACTTAAATGTTAATGAAACTGTCTGAATTGATTTAACATAAATTAGCAAATTAAATGACTAAATGTTGATAACTTATATGATTGGAATTGAATTTTATCACTTAAAACTGCCAATAGGTTCTTTAAATGCGTTTCTTCATATTGGTCATCGAAACCTTAATTTTACTCACGGATGGTAAAAATTTACACAGGTCTTAAAGGAAAAAAAAAAGTTACTTTACGGATATAATATTGTTAATATGTACAGTGGTGTGAAAAAGTGTTTGCCCCCTTCCTCATTTCCTGTTCCTTTGCATGTTTGTCACACTTAAGTGTTTCAGAACATCAAACCAATTTAAACAATAGTCAAGGACAACACAAGTAAACACAAAATGCAATATGTAAATGAAGGTGTTTATTATTAAAGGTGAAAAAAAATCCAAACCATCATGGCCCTGTGTGAAAAAGTGATTGCCCCCCTTGTTAAAACATACTATAACTGTGGTTGTCCACACCTGAGTTCAATTTCTCTAGCCACACCCAGGCCTGATTATTGCCACACCTGTTCACAATCAAGGCATCACTTAAATAGGAGCTGCTTGACACAGTAAGGTCCACCAGAAGATCCTTAAAAGCTACACATCATGCCGAGACCCAAAGAAATTCAGGAACAATTGAGAAAGAAAGTAATTGAGATCTATCAGTCTGGAAAGGGTTATAAAGCCATTTCCAAAGCTTTGGGAATCCAGCGAACCACAGTGAGAGCCATTATCCACAAATGGCGAAGACATGGAACAGTGGTGAACCTACCCAGGAGTGGCCGGCCGCCCAAAATTACCCCAAGAGCGCAGCGACGACTCATCCAAGAGGTCACAAAAGACCCCACAACAATGTCCAAAGAACTGCAGGCCTCACTTGCCTCAGTTAAGGTCAGCGTTCATGCCTCCACCATCAGGAAAAGACTGGGCAAAAATGGCCTGCATGGCAGAGTTCCAAGGAGAAAACCACTGCTGAGGAAGAAGAACATCAAAGCTCGTCTCAATTTCTCCACAACACATCTTGATGATCCCCAAGACTTTTGGGACAACATTCTGTGGACCGATGAGACAAAAGTGGAACTCGTTGGAAGGTGTGTGTCCAAGTATATCTGGCGTAGAAGGAACACTGCATTTCATAAAAAGAACATTATACCAACAGTAAAATATGGTGGTGGTAGTGTGATGGTCTGGGGCTGTTTTGCTGCTTCAGGACCTGGAAGATTTGCCGTGATAAAAGGAACTATGAATTCTGCTGTCTACCAAGAGATCCTGAAGGAGAATGTCCGACCATCTGTTCGTTTACTCAAGCTGAAACGAACTTGGGTTCTGCAGCAGGACAATGATCCTAAACACACCAGCAAGTCCACCACCGAATGGCTGAAGAAAAACAAAATGAAGACTTTTTCTTGAATTTCCCCCTATCTACTCTTATCAATGCGATTATTATTTTTTGTTTAAATAATATCCACACTACTAATTATATGTATCTTCCATTTAAACTTTTTGTACCTTTAAAAAAAAAAAAAAACTTTTCATAACTTTTATGACTTTTTGTAACTTTTATAAAACTATGTAACAGACAGGTATGGAACATGAATGATATAAAATGTTTCTGAACACTAGAACTACTTTGAACAAGAGAACTAGGCTGTAATAACGTGCACTATTTTACATGTAAAACATGTTGCATTCCATTCGTCTTGCGTTTTAAAAACTTTCACATAAGAATGATGTAAATTGAGACGAAGGGCGCGTCTCGTTATCCATGACATTGTTAAATCTCCAGCTGTCAGCCCCTCACTGAACAGAGCAGACGCAGAGACAGGTGAGAGTGCAGCGGGAAAGCAAGACCTCACGCTTGCAGGACAGTACTGCTGACATTTGGAAAGTCGCTAAGGTTTATCCAAAAAGTCGCTAGGTTGGCAACACTGGTCTGCACTGACCGCTAGATAAAAGGCAGCTAAGCTCCGCCTCTCCCCAGCAAAAAGAGAATACAGAGGGAGAGGGAATGCGGGGTTTTTCATTTATACACATTCTATTTGAAAAGCAATAAAATACACCGAGTCCACAAATGATGCGCTGTCTGTGTTTTTTGTTTTCTTGAAAACAATTTGCGCCCCCCTTCTGATCTCTCCGCGCCCTCTTGTTGAGAATCACTGCTCCAAGAGATAATAGTTTAAAAAATAAAAATTCTCATTAAATTTACATTAGTTGCTCTTTAATGTTGATGCTTTTACATTCACAGTCTGCAACATTACTGCAAACATCGTTACTAATTAGAGATAACGGTCAACTTCGTAATTACTAGACGTACTAATGAACTAATTATTTAAGTACAGTAACGCAGGTCAAAAGATCTACTTCAAGCACAGGCTTCAGTAAACGACGGCTACAAACAGAATACTTGGCAGCACAGACGCCGCCGTTCGCACGCTAGTGAAATGCACATTAGCAAAACCGTTGCTTGCTGTTAGCGCGACATCACGGGGGCTGAGACGAAGCTCTCGCACTGCCAGGGTGTAATTAACACGCTTCGGGTTCACACGCAACTCGGTGCGTTTGCAGAGGCGTGGGCTTTCGGTGGCGCGGTGCACATGGGTACCCGCCTGTAATCCTGATAAGAGCAGGGACTTTGAAAATGAAGAGAGGGATAAACACCCAGACGAGAGGAGATACGAAAAGACTGGGGAGATTTAACAGAAAGACAAGAAGAAAGAGAGATGGGGGTGGAGGTTTAAATGGAGAGGAGTACTTGGAGGATAGATGGATTAGGGGAGAGAACAGAGTGATAGAGGAGAGGATTCAGAAGAATTTTGGAAAGGGGAAAAGTAATAGATGTATAATTTACTAAATATTGCTGTATTATTAACTAAGGAATGAAATTAATTAAATATCTTATCTCTCTCACTCACACACACATCATTTACAGTATACCCTGCTAACACTTTTCCTTACAATGTCCTCAGAAGCCGCACATTATAGTCCAACTACACACACACACACAGCATGTTTAAGGAGGTTCGCAATCTAATTAGCGTGAGAAATTCTTATTTAATATCAGAGATGTCACTCACTCTATGGGAGGTTAGCACCTGCGCTAACATGCACTAACACTAACAGGTTCTGAAAGGCTATTGGTGAGAGGAGATGTGAAACACAGCTGAGGGTCTCACTAATGAGCTCGTACACTTCCCCTTGTTAAGCAGAGGAGAGAGAGAGAGAGAGAGAGAGAGAGAAGGTGGGGTGGGGGTGGGGGCTGGGGGCTCCGGGGGGTGGCAGTGTTGCTTGCACACAGGTGACAACCTAGAAATCATTTCATCTTCAATCTCATGTGCATTTCATCATGGAGTCAGTGCACACATAGTCTGACAGGGCTATGCTCATTAAGACCTAGCTGAAAGTGGTACCAACATAACGGGGCCATTAACACACACCTCACACACACATCTCCTTACTTTACACTAAAGGCCCTTTCACACACAACAAGAAACGATCAGTCGCCTTCAACTAATTCACGCCTGCACGATAGGTGGCGCTGACCAAGAATGTATTTTACGCTTGCACACTAGGGGGCGCAACAAACTATTCTTCATCGAGAAGAAAAAAATAAATAAATCACTTAACCACTGAGCCACCACTGCTTCCTAACACTAGTGGTTAAAGGCTCTGGGTTATTGATCACAAGGTCAGGAGTTCAAGCCCCAGCACTACCAAGCTACCACTGTTGGGCCCTTGGGCAAGTCACTCTGGATAAAGGCATCTGCCAAATGCCATAAATGTAAATATAAGCACAGAAACTAACTTTTCTTATTTTGTGTGTATTCTACCCAGAAAGGAAGGCAGAACATTTTTTGTGTGTGTGTGTATGTGTGTGTGTGTGAGAAGAGCATCATCGAGCTGTTTTAGCATGAATAAAATAATATGAAATATAATGCAATAACAGTAGTGGGACAAAACCAGTTTATTTGTGCAAGATAAATAAAAGAAAAATAAATACATAAAATAAAACGTTTTAAAATCTAAAAGTATAAACTTTATGAAACATGTATATATAGATGAAAGAATAATAAGAATTATTAAGAATAAAGGGGATTATAATTATACACTACAGTATCTCACAAAAGTGAGTACGCCCCTCACATTTTTGTAAATATTTGATTATATCTTTTCATGTGACAACACTGAAGAAATGACACTTTGCTACAATGTAAAGTAGTGAGTGTACAGCTTGTGTAACAGTGTAAATTTGCTGTCCCCTCAAAATAACTCAACACACAGCCATTAATGTCTAAACCGCTGGCAACAAAAGTAAGTACACCCCTAAGTGAAAATGTCCAAATTGGGTCCAAAGTGTCAATATTTTGTGTGGCCACCATTATTTTCCAGCACTGTCTTAACCATCTTTCGCAACTTATTTGGTTCAAATGGTGTCAAGCGTGTTTGGCTGCAACCAGGTGAGGAGTACAAAGGATAGTGTGAAGAAGTGACTAGTGTCATTTCTTCAGTGTTGTCACATGAAAAAATATAATCAAATATTTACAAAAATGTGAGGGGTGTACTCACTTTTGTGAGATACCGCATAGCGAAAAATAAATAAATAAATAAATAAATAAATAAAATAAACTTCTGTGTTTATGTTTTTGTAGTCGCTGTGACTTATGGAAACATTCTCTGTTCTCAGACACCAATGATACCAAGAACTCAACATCCATTCTCTCCTCTCTTCCGGAATATTCTTCTTTCTTGCTTTCAAAACATCTCTCTGTGCTATAGCGTCACATATCTCGCCCCTTTGTGCAACGGCAGCTGCTCCGGGCACGTGATCTAAAGCTTAAATCTAACTGGACGGCCCGTTTCATTGTGGGGCGATGGAGAAGAAAAAAAAAATGTTGCTTTGTTGTGCTGTGATTGGTCGTGCCCAGTGCGAATAGCTCTATAGAGATCTACTGTTGCGATTCAAGAGCGCGATCGTGTCGTACGTTCGCGTCATTTTTTCACACTCAGTGTGAAAGGACTGGTACACCACAGCGTTGCTGCACTCGCCAGTCTGATTGGTCAGAAAGTTCTGAAAGGTTCATATAAATGTGCTCCTTCTAATATGTTATCGTTTCTACAGTAATGGCTCATTCACAAGGACTTGATGTACAGCGGATGTTCTGACAGCTAATAAAATATAAATAAATAAATAAAAACGTTTCATTGATGAGCCGACGCCTTGTTTAAGAAGACGTTTATGTTGAACGTTTATGGAAGGAGTCTCCACTGTCTGTGTTTTTATAATAATCAGTAACTTAATGAATTAATGAATGAATTGTAATCATCAGCAAGTTGTGTAAGAGGCATAAAACACTTTGTTGATGTGCTACTATATTGAAATAATGGACTTCAGTGCTGGGAGATAGAATAGTCTGCTCCTGACGCACGTCGAGGTGTCGTATTTCACGCACACACAAACACACTGTACAGCTACAGACAAACTCAGCTATCCTCTGCTTTGTAAAGCTAACATCTCTCAAATAATTCACTTGCAGTCAGATATAAACAAGTGAAAACAGAAAAGCCTCAGTTAGTCTTCGCTGACACCAGCAAGAAAAGCATGTTAGATTTAGAAAACACTCTTAAAATGTCAACCATTAACCTTTCATATAGGCCTGAAATGTCTGATTCTGCCCTTTATTGTATTACTTTATCTCCCCCCACACTTAACGTCCCAGTGAGACGGAAAATCTCTTTCCCACAGAAGCCACGAAGGGCTTAAAGTAATACAATATTCGATGCTGACATAGCTTTATGAAAGTTACTTCATAATGTAAGACTTTGATGCAAAATGAATGTGGTGATGGGTTTTGTTTTTTTTTCTATTTGTTTTGCACTGTAAGCAGTTTGTTAGTTTCATTACAAGCGAACATTTTGAGCAAATGTATCTAAACTATATACTTTTTTTTTTTAAGAAAAACTGCTACAGTATCAGCCAACTGTAAATTAAAAATCCTTTAATTTAGGCTAAAATTGCTTCTCTGAGAAAACATTTTACTCACACATGCCAGAATGTGAGCAGAACATTGCTAAATATTACACACACACAAAAAATGTTTGAACTTAATATAATCGCAACGGACCGTGCAATGTTTAGTACCATAATCCTTACACAACAGCACATGAACAAATGTTCAAACCTGAATATTTACGACTGTAACAAACTTCATTTTATGCTTATATTAACACACTCCTCCTAATATGTCACATGTTCACTGGCCAAAATAAAAATATTAGACAAAATATACCGACTATTAATTTAGACTAGATAAAAATATAATAATATAACAATATTTTACTCCCCTTAGCGAGGCCGAACTAATTTTATAAATTTCTTCATCAAAATAATCAACTTCTATACCAGATCCCTTACCTACATGCTTCTTTAAACAAACAGATTACACCATAAGTAATCAAGCCACTTGTTAAAATAATACATTCTTCCCTTAGCACTGGCTATGTACCTAAATCATTGAAACTAGCTAAATCATTGAAACTAGTTATCAAACTTCTGATTTTAAAAAAACCTGACCTCGATCCCTGTCCAGCTGTTGACCAATATCAAATCTCTCGTTTATCTCCAAGATCTAGGAAAAGCTTGTAGCACAGAGGCTATGCTCGTTCCTACATAAGAACAAAATTCATGAAATGTACCAGGATTTAGACCTCATCATAGACAGCAATGGTTAAAGTGGTAAATGACCTACTACTGGCCTCTGATCACGGTTGTGTCTTCTTGCTCGTGTTACTCGCAACTTTTGATACAACTGATCATACTATTCTCCTTGGTAGACTAGAAAAACATTGTTGGCATTAACTGATGGCCCTCTCCTGGCTCAGATCTTTTTTGATTGATCACGATCAGTTTGTATATGTAAATGGCGACTTCTCTATGCATACTGAGGTAAAATTTGGTGTGCCATAAGGTTCTGTTTTAGGCCCACTTCTCTTTTACTTATATATACACTAGATCTGGGTCAAATTATTCGTAAACATGGAATTAGCTTCTACTGTTATGCTGATATACAGTTGTAGCAGTAAAGCCAGATGACCAACACCAGCTTAAATAAAGTTGAGGAATGTGTAAAGGACATTAGACACTGGATGCTTATTAACTTCCATTTACTTAATTCTGACAAGACAGACATACTTCTACAAGGACCATATGCAGCTAGAAGCAAGTTTTTTGATTAATAGTAGTGCTGGATGGCCTTTCTGTTTCATCAGTAAAAGACCTTGGTGTGATGATTGACTCCAGTCTTTCATCTGACACACATGTAAATAATATTACTAGGATAACCTTCTTTCATCTCAGAAATATTGCTAAGATAAGAAATATAAATGTCACTACAAGATGAAGAAGAAAAAAAATAGTTGATGGGGGGAGGGGGGGATAATTAAAATGGAATATTATGGGGAAGTAAAAAAAAAAAAAAAAAAAAAAAAAAAAAAAAAAAAAAAAAAAAAAAAAAAAAAAAAAAAAAAAAAAAAAAAAAAAAAAAAAAAAAAAAAAAAAATAACTAATAAAAAAATTAAAATAAAAATTATAAAAAAATAATAAAAAAAAAAAAAAAAAAAAAAAAAAAAAATAAAATAATTAAAAAGAAATAAATAATAAATATAAAAAAAATTTTTAAAATTTATTAAAAAAAAAAAAAAAAGGATTTAAGTAGGTAAAAAAAAAAAAAAAAAAAAAAAAGAAAAAAAAAAAAAAATTAATGTGTGGAGAAGGGGAATTTTGATGGTTTTTTTTTTTATTTTTACTTTGGTTTGGTGGGGGGGGGGGGGGGGTTGGTTTTTGTGCGGGCGTTTTCTTTGTTGAGCTTTATAACTCGTAGGCTGGTTCTTTCCTTTCTTTTTTTACGCAAAATAAAAAAGGTTTAGGGAAAAAAAAAAAGAAAAAAAAAAAAATAAAAAGAAAAAAAAAAAACAACATTATATACTTTATTTTCACTCACTGATTTTTTACTTTTTTTAAAAAAAAATAAAATTTTAAAAAAAAAAAAAAGTTTTTCTACTAAAACACACTCTTTTCGCATTTTTTTTTTTTTTTTTTTTTTTCTTATTTTATCTTTATTAAATAATTTGTTTTTTTTTTTTGTTTGTATGAAAAAAAAAAAAGGAGAGGGGGGGGGAGGGAAGTATTTTTTTGGGTTTTTTTGTTTTTTTTTGTTTTTTTTTTTTTTTTTTTTTTTTTTTTTTTTTGTTTGATGGTGGGGGGGCTTTTTTTTTTGGGCACTTTTTTTTTTTTTTTTTTTTGTAGTCTTACCGGAGTCTCTGCTTGCACTCATGCAAAATATATCGTCCTTAACCATTACGCTCCAATAAGCATGCCTAATAATTTCTCCCCGTCTCTCTCTCTTTCTGTCGAGCTACACATGATACTCCTGAGATACCAGTGACCCTGACCCCTTCTGCTCTCTGGACCTGCCTGATGCCTTACTTCTGGTTGGAGTTCTCATCAATTGGAAGTCACATGCTGTTGCTGAGGATGTTCCGACATGGTGCAGCCTAAAGATCATTGAGATTACTGAGGATGGTACCACTTAAAAACCATAAAGATGACTTTGGACCTCAATTCACATGAGCAGTTATGCTATGATGGCTTAGGAGTACAAATGCTATAATGGCTTAAGGACTGCAATTGCCACAAACAGTTTTGCACTCAAGTCTCCATCATTGAACATTTGAGAAGTTCAACAAAACAGACTTCATGTAAAAACTGTAATGAATTTTGCTGGTTACACAACAGCGCCACTTTCTTTTTTCTCTCTTACACACGTTTCATTTTTATTGAACATTTCTGCTGAACATTTCTACAATTTTTGCTAAACCAGTTCTGCTAAACATTTCTGCATAACGTTTCTTTTTTTATTAAACATTTCTGATGTATATTTCTGTTGAACTGCTAAGCCTATCTAAATCGCCTTTTCTGTTCTGTCCTCCACACCATTTCCCAAAAATACAAAATTAGCAACAGCAGTAAATATTCACAGATTTTTTTCTTTTTAGACAAAGAAAAACAAAATTGAATCCACAACCCACCCCTCCGGCTCATCATGGCTACCCATTAACTGTCGCTGGTTATAGAGATATTACAGAATTCAACAACAGGCACCAACCTTTAAGTGGGTAGTGTCTGTAACTCCATAAAGTAGGCAATAAAGGGATGCCATTTATGAAAAAACTTGTCTGTACAACCATTCATCGTATATCTTATTTTCTCGAGTTTCAGAAAAAACATCACATGCTTTATCCACTGGGTGATAGATGGGTATTTAGCAGACTTCCAATGTAACAGTAGGGAACGTCTTGCTATAAGGGATGTGAAAGCAATAACATCATTTTGTATTGAGCTCAAAGGAATTGAAGCTTGAGGAATCCCAAATATCGCAATCAATGGACAAGGCTTTAAATCTGCCCTGAGAATAGTGGACATGATTCTTTTTTCTCTCTTAAACCTAATGTGAAAACAGACAAACAAAAACGCAGCATGTCAAGTTCCTGAGAAAGCAGAAAACTCTGGCCTGAAGTCTCGTGAGCTTTTTGTAACATTACATTTTATCTGCTAACAGTTAAATAGCGTAGATCTTTAAATCATTTCAACAGTTAGTCCCGGTCCACTAATCTGATGGGTTGTTTCACTCACTGATGTGTATCACTAAACTTGGCAGGTAAAATTCCACTTCCTAGTTCGAAACGGTTACTACAGTAGAGTTAGTGACATCATCAGCGGACGTGGAAAACAAAACATTTTCAGGAAAATAAAGTCTTATTTAAATATGAAATCTGGCCAGATGAAGATGAAAAGAAAGAAAGGAAGATCAATGCACCGGAAGCACCTTCAACGGGAACGCACAAATCAATGTGCGCTAGCTAGTCAGCTAGACGACGTAATAAAGCGAGTGTGGATTCTTTGGGGGCTATTTCTGCTAGCGGAGGAAAAAGAAACAGAACATTTGGCCATAGTGTTGGAAATGTCACTTATTCAATATTAAATAGCTGTTTATAGAACTGTAGTATAAAAGCAACATCGCAAGGAATTTGTTGGTATACGAGTTCTGCCATGCAAGATTATACAAATAATCTCCGACTCACAAACATGCGCATTTTGGGGTTTGTTTAGGTTGTTGCTACATATGTTTACCCAAGCATGACTATAGTTTTAGCAGTTGTAGTTGAAGTGATCCTGAAAGTCGGCTCTTTCAGCAGTGCCACTTCTCACATTGATGGGGCACGTCAGATTCCAGAGAGCGTTTGATTGGATAGGAAATGCAATGAGGAGGAGGAGGGGGGGTTATGTATATAGTTTCTAAATGTGAATTTGATCATTGTTTTGAAGCACATTAACTTACAGATTCTATAATTCATACTAAATATACATAGGCTAACATATTCGTACTCGACGCCACAACGCTTCACATTTGATGGGGACTTTAAACATACTATTTAGAAGAGTAAAACTTTTTTAATAAATAAATAATAAAAAAAAATCTTCAAATGTGTCCTCAGCTCCAGAGAACACTGACAGAGAAGCCCATGAAATTCACAAAGCTAAACTTTTTCAATTAAAAATAAATAAATAAATAAATAAATAAAAGTGACTTTGTAAAAAGGAAAAACATGTGATGGAGAAACATTTGCAATTTTTTTTTGTATTTTCACACTTCTGAGTCCGTGATTCTACACAGGTGCCGTGTTTTTTGTTTGTTTGTTTGTTTTAAAAAGGTTCCCACCTACTTTTGATATGTGAATATTTAAAATGAGGTGCAATAAAACTGACTATTCAACAAAAGTGTCCGTCAATCACACACATTAATACTCTCACAGTCACAGAGAGGCTCTATTGCATACTCCCCACCATTTAATTGGTGAATTTCTGACACGGTGTTTGCTTACCCTGTACAAGGGGCTGCACTTGTCCTTAAAGCACGGCACCAGCCGGGAGTAGATCTGGAGAGAGTAGTAATACGCGGCCAGCTGAAGAGACAGAGCAGATGGGGGCTGCTTCTCAAAACATGAGTTTGCGTCCAACACCTGAAGAGACAGAGACATCTTTAATGTACCATTATTATTATTATAATTATTATTATTATAATATTTATTATTATTATTATTAAATACCCAAATACACTATGTTCATAGATTTGTTGATGACAGTCATTTATAATCTAACAAGACGAATGAAAGGAAAAACAAGGGAAGCTAAGGCAATGGAAGAAAAAGGGGAAAAATACCACCAAGCTGGAGAGGACAAGGACTGGAGAGGATAAAGAAGGGAAGACATGACCAGGGAATGGAAGGAAAAGACAGTGGGGATGAGGTGGGGAGGAAGACAGAGAGAGGTGGAAAGGGAGTCCTGACAAAGACAAATGAGAGGGAAAGAGTAAGGGAAGATACCGGAATGGAAGAATGGGGGGAATGGAAGGGGAGGGAAAACTATAAGGCAAGGCACAACATGGGAATAAAAGTAAGGAAATGGAACACAGGGAATGGGAAGGAAAAGAAATACAAGACAAGCAAAGTGAAGGGAAGGAAAGAGAAGGAAAGAAAGAGATGGTAAGGGAAGGAAAAGGGAACACGATGCATACTATATTATACATAATTATAATGTCCAGAAGGAAGGGAAGACAAAAGAAGCAAAAGACAAGATGCTGGAAAGGGAAATGTAAGGAAAAGGAAACGAAAAGAAAGGAAAAGAAAGGAAAAAAAGATCGGGGCAAGGAAGATAATACAAAGAAAGGTAAAAGACAAGACAGATGATAAACAAGGGAAGGAAAAAAGATGAAAGGAGAGGAGAGACCAAAAATAGTAAAAGAGAACAGTCTAGAAAAAAAAGAAGAGATTATAGAAGCAAAGTGAGTCTTGGAAGACAAGCGAAGAAAAGAATAAGAGAAGAGAGGAGGAGAAGAGGAGATGAGAACAGAGGAGAGAAGAGATTAGAAGAGAGGCAGAGGAGAAGAGAGGAGATGAGAGAAGGAGAAGAGAAGAGAGGAGAAAAGAGAGGAGAGATGAGAAGAGAAGAGAAGAGATGAGAAGAGAGGCAGAGAAGAGAAGAGGAGAAAAGAGGAGAGGAGATGAGAGGAGGAGAGTAGAGAGGAGATGAGAGGAGGAGGAGGAGGAGGAGAAGAGAGGATGAGAAGAGGAGGAGAAGAGAGGATGAGAAGAGAAGTATAATCTTGTGTTTACAGACTGCATTCATTTGTAAATCACAGAAGAGGCGCTTGTTGGAAATGGCACGGAGTGTGGCTGCTCAGTTATAGGATCAAGCAGGGCATTGTGATCATTCTCTGTTGTGTGTGTGTGTGTGTGTGTGTGTGTGTGGCTGTACTACATGCTTCAGCTGAGGATGTTCTTGGCAAAGCAACAAAGTCAGTAAACAGCCTCAATCTTGAGTTAATTCATGTGTGAGCCTGAAGCAAACACACCCACTCCACTGAGCTTTTTAACATTCCTCTCGCTTTCTCTCTTCCAAATCTGCCTCAGACAGTTTTCAAAGCAACTTCAGCTCACACTTCAAACATGCTTCCAAGAGCGAGAAGAACAGTATGGACGAAGCACATTAGCACAGACAAGCACAGATCCACAGTGGAACATGCACACACAAACAAACTCACTCACCTGGGGAAGAGCAAGCAAATAGGCCAGTGCCAGAGTCAAGTCCCTGGGAAAGGCATCACTAGCCAACTGGAGCAGAACTTGGAGAGAGAGTGAGAGAGAGAGAGAGAGAGAGAGAGAGAGAGAGATTATTTTTTTCATCTCATGACTGGGTGATAAGCATTATGGAAGGAAGGGAGAAAGGACAAAAAAGAAAGAAAGAAGAAAGAAAGAGAGAAAATTAGGGAGGAATGGAAGAAGGAAGGATTGGAAATAAGGAAAGAGGAACGGAAGGAAGAATGAAAGGAAGGAAGGAAGGTTTGGAAATAAGGAAGGAGGGAAGAACAAAAGGCAGGAAAGGAAGGAAATTAAAAATAAAGGGAAAAGCACAGGAAGGAAAGAAGGAAGGAACAAATGAAGGACGGTGGGAAGGAAGGAGGAAAAGAGAGGAAATGAAATGAAAGGAAGGAAGGAATCTTAAGACTTCTCTGAATGAAATAAGAAGCAGCTTCGTGTCATGTAATCAGCAAAAGCAGATAAAACAGCATGACAAATGTATTTATATTACAGCAAGCAATAAATAAACATCTTTACACAGGACCATGCAGAGCTAAGGATTATGGGATAGGTCTTCAAAGGAGGATAAACATCTGTGCACGTAAACAGACATTTTAACTCCGTTTAGAATGATCGTCAAAATTATCCCATGAACCTGTCTCTGTGCAAAGTCAAATTTCCCCCACTTCCTTCCCTTCTCTTCCCTTTTCATGTCCTGTCTTCACTTTTCCCTCTTTCTCTTCCTATAAAGTTTTAACGATTGTTAAAGATCATTTGTAGAATTCATTAGAAAGTAGAACTAGCTGGGGCAAATCCTGCAGCTTGGAAATATTGCACCTAGACAAAATGAAAAAAAAAAAAAAAAAAAAAAAATGCAGAAATGAAAGATGAAAAGAAAGGACAAAAAACAAATTAACATCACAGAAAAGATAATGCAACATCATAAGAATACTAATACCTAATTAGCATCCCAGAAAATATTCATAACACGAACAAATTAGCATCACACGAAGACAACAATAAATACAAGAAAATACATGCCATACACCAAATTAGCTCTTTATTGCCAAGAAAATCGAACATCATGAAGATCAGGGAGCTATTACAAAACAAACTCAGGACAACATTCTGGAAAAGTGCCAATCTATACATAGCCCAAACTTCCCGCAGTGCACCATTAAAATCCATTAATAAATAAATAGGCAGAATATGGCACAATCGTGACTCGGTCGTGACACAATCGCACCTAGAGGAAGCCTTCCACCAAAGTCAGAGAAGCAACTCGGGAGTCAAGGGTCACCGAGGGAGCTGGAGAGATCCACAGTTCTGATGGGAGAAGCAGCTTGCAGGACAATTATAGCTTAAGCAATCCACAAAGCTGGGTTTTATGGAAAATTAGCAAGGAAATAAAAAAATAATAATAATAAAAATCCCCATTACATTCCATGTGGAGACTAGCAAACATGGAAAAAGGTTCTCTGGTCTCATAAGACCAAAAATGAACTTTGTGACCTTGGTGGAAACCTAGTGCTGTTCATCATCCTGAGAACGCCATCCTACAAGTGAAGCATGGTGGTGGTAGCATCGTGTTGTGGACAGGCTTTTCATCAGCAAGGCCTGAGAAACTGGTCCGAACTAAGGACAAGATGGATAGAGGGAAGTATAAGGCAGTCTTGGAAGAAAACCTGCTCCAGTCTGAAAGGAGCCTTTAGACTAGGGAAGAGATTCTGCTTCCAACAACAGAATGCCATGAGTGGAAAAGACCAGGAATCTGTGGCAAGAACAGGAAATTATTCTCACCGCCCAATCTGACAGAGTTTGAGATATTTTTGCCAGGAACTCTGGGGAAAAATATCAGCATCCAGATGTGAAAAGAAGACTTTACCTGTAATTCCAATCAAAGGTGGTTCATATGCAACCAACAATTATTATTATTTTTTTGTTTAATGAACATTTGTGTTACAAAAAAGTGCAGCTTTAAACCATAGACATATCGTGCCAAAAAATGGTAAAAATTCCAATTAATTCCATTGCATATCCAGGCTGTATCACTACAAAATGTGTAAAAGTTCAAGCTGCGGTAAACACTTAGGCAAGAAAGTGTAAATATTCCTATAAAAATAGGACAAACATAGGCCTAAAACATTGCCACTTTGAGAGGGTTGGTTATTTAACATGCACTCCTAGAGCTAAATAACATGTCCACTCGAAATATCAAAACATCCGGACCCCCCAGAAAATCGATACATTCATTTTCCAAATCAAATAACTGCCGGTCGATTCTTTTAAGACATTTAATGTACAAAAAAATATGAAGACACTGTACTTAACGATACAGGTCATATAGAGCGACACAGTTACATTAATATGAATTGTTATTAATGCAATAATAACGCAACATGAATGTGGATTACCTTCAGTAGCTGGAAAAAGCTGCTGGCCCTCACTCTTGGTCTCAGCTAATTTTCCGGTGCGGAGCAAAACTTCTGCAAAGTCTTCCTGAATGCTGTAGTCATAGGAACAGTACACAGCGTCCATCTAAAACACACACGCAACAGTGGCAAAGTTACAGACACTGAGGAATCTTTATCCCTTTAAAAATCCCTTTATCATGTTATTTCTCAGGTAATGTTGTAAACAAATATATATAACGTGCAACATTGATTGACACCATTAGGACAGGTCATGCATACACAGACCCGACAAGCCTCAAGATGAAATAATGTATTGCTGTAATGGGTGGCTGTGGCTCAGGTGGTAGAGCAGGTGGTAGAGCAGGTTGCGGGTCGATTCCAGGCCCAAATGACTCCACATGCCGAAGTGTCAAAATGTGTACCCCAGCTAAACCCCAAGTTGCTCCAGATGGCAAGTTAGCACCTTGCATGGTTGTAGAACCACTAAGGTTAAAAAAATCACTATATAACTGTAGACCATTACCAATGTATAGTGAGTGGAGTACATTTTCAATATATTTTAAGAGTTTGAGTGCACATATATATGAAGTTTTACATGAACCACAAGGTGCAAGGAAATTTTTCTTTCTTTATATTCAAAACACAGTGTGCATGCAAACTTCGCTAAGGACTACATCTTAACTAATACACGGCTGGCAGCTTTCCTTCCCTCCAGCACCTGGTGGATACAATAAAACCCTGTATATCGAGTGAGGGGAAAAAAGTATTTGATCCCCTACTGATTTTGTACATTTGCCCACTGACAAAGAAACGATCAGTCTATCATTTTAATGGTAGGTTTATTTGAACAGTGAGAGACAGAATAACAACAAGAAAATCCAGAAAAACGCATGTCAAAAATGTTATAAATTGATTTGCATTTTAATGAGGGAAATAAGTATTTGACCCCTCTGCAAAACATGACTTAGTACTTGGTGGCAAAACCCTTGTTGGCAATCACAGAGGTCAGACGTTTCTTGTAGTTGGCCACCAGGTTTGCACACATCTCAGGAGGGATTTTGTCCCACTCCTCTTTGCAGATCTTCTCCAAGTCATTAAGGTTTCAAGGCTGACGTTTCAACTCGAACCTTCAGCTCCCTCCACATATTTTCTATGAGATTAAGGTCTGGAGACTGGCTAGGTCAGGGGTCCCCAACTCCCGGGCCACGGACCGGTACCGGTCCGTGGGTCATTTGGACCGGGCCGCACAAAAAGAATAAATAACTTGCATTTTTTCCGTTTTATTTATTAACGGAGTCTGAATGATGTTTTATTTAGAACAATGACCGGATACTCTCCGTTAGATCCATCTACGACTCGCTCTTGACGCAAGTCAAGACGCTTGTCTCGGTCACGTGATATGTTAAGGGGTAGAGCGGAAGTTACTCATGCTATGTTGTTGGCGTGATGTTGCCAGGACGCTGCTTATAAAGCTGTGATTTCACATTGGATTCACGTTTATTATTATATTTTAAAAATACTCCAGTTTTTATGCCGGTCATATCATTTTATTTTGTTGTATTTATCCGCCACACCTTAAAGGCCGGTCCGTGAAAATATTGTCAGATTTTAAACTGGTCCGTGGCGGAAAAAAGGTTGGGGACCGCTGGGCTAGGCCACTTCAGGACCTTAATGTGCTTCTTCTTGAGCCACTCCTTTGTTGCCTTGGCCGTGTGTTTTGGGTCATTGTCATGCTGGAATACCCATCCACGTCCCATTTCCAATGCCCTGGCTGAGGGAAGGAGGTTCTCACCCAAGATTTGACGGTACATGGCCCTGTCCATCGTCCCTTTGATGTGGTGAAGTTGTCCTGTCCCCTTAGCAGAAAAACACCCCCAAAGCATAACGTTTCCACCTCCATGTTTGACGGTGGGGATGGTGTTCTTGGGGTCATTGGCAGCATTCCTCCTCCTCCAAACATGGCGAGTTGAGTTGATGCCAAAGAGCTCCATTTTGGTCTCATCTGACCACAACACTTTCATCCAGTTGTCCTCTGAATCATTCAGATGTTCATTGGCAAACTTATATGTGTATATGTGTATATGTGCATTCTTGAGCAGGGGGACCTTGCGGGCACTGCAGGATTTCAGTACTCTACGGCGTAGTATGTTACCAATTGTTTTCTTGGTGACTATGGTCCCAGCTGCCTTGAGATTATTGACAAGATCCTCCCGTGTAGTTCTGGGCTGATTCCTCACTGTTCTCATGATCATTGCAACTCCACGAGGTGAGATCTTGCATGGAGCCCCAGGCCGAGGGAGATTGACAGTTCTTTTTGGTTTCTTCCATTTGCCAATAATCACACCAACTGTTGTCACCTTCTCACCAAGCTGCTTGGCAATGGTCTTGTAGCCCATTCCAGACTTGTGTAGGTCTACAATCTTGTCCCTGACATCCTTGGAGAGCTCTTTGGTCTTGGCCATGGTGGAGAATCTGATTGATTGATTGCTTCTGTGGACAGGTGTCTTTTATACAGGTAACAAGCTGAGATAAGGAGCACTCCCTTTAAGATTATGCTCCTAATCTCAGCTCGTTACCTGTATAAAAGACACCTGGGAGCCAGAAATCTTTCTGATTGAGAGGGGGTCAAATACTTATTTCCCCTCATTAAAATGCAAATCACCTTATAACATTTTTGACATGAATTTCTCTGGATTTTCTTGTTGTTATTCTGTCTCTCACTGTTCAAATAAACCTACCATTAAAATTATAGACTGATCATTTCTTTGTCAGTGGGCAAACGTACAAAATCAGCAGGGGATCAAATACTTTTTACCCCTCACTGTAGTGCCTACTGCCTCTCTCTCTTCCGAAATAACTAGATTACTATTAAAATTGCTTATAAGATATTAGTGGACACTTCGCTGTTGGTTTGTTCGATTATTTTCCCCCAGACCAAAAAAAAGCGCTTTTGAAATTTTTTTCAGGCGAGAAAATCGAGTTGAGACGAGCGTACTGGCCAGATGATTATTAACTGAGATGAAGAGGAAGAGGGAAGGGCTTCCAGGGGTGTCATCAGCTGTGTTCATTCGTGGGGAAAAAAAAAAAGTTTCTTTTGGCATATTTTTGGTACAATTCTGGTGTATTTTTTGAGTGATAAGTCGCTGAGCTCCTACACACAGAGGAAGGTCTGCATAGACTTTTCTACCCTACAGTATCACCAGAAATACGTCGACTAAAGAAGTAACAAGAACACAGACTAAAAGAATGAAAAAGAAAAGAAAGAAAAGAACTAACCGGGTTGATATACGGATTGTTAAACAGCTCCTCGTAGAACGGGCTGCAGCCTTGCCTCTCCAGCTCTGCATTCTGATTGGCTGATCCAACCAGACTGCAGTGCAAATCTGACTCTTGACCCTGACAAGAGACACAAATCCCTCATCAAACATTTAGTATAAGTCTGACTAATTTCCACACTTATTCATACTTCACAAAGGCTCACAAGCATTTTTAATCTCACACGTAGTGGCCCGAGTTTTAATCTTACGTGCAATGGGCGGAGGTAACTGATGGAGTCTTTCCACCACTGGGAGTCACTGATGGTGTTCAGTACAGCCTTGGTGTTTACTGTAGTGCAGGTAAGAACCTCAATGGTGCGGGCAGTTGTCCTCTGGAGAAGAGCTGAGGGCTGAGAGACCCCTGACACTTTACCTCCACCTCTACCTCCAGCAGCAGCCTGCTAGAATCATACACAAACATGGTACAACATCTGAGTTTATAATAAAGTGTGAAGGAGAACCAGAGCTAAAATACTAAAATGTGCTAGAAAATGTGAAAAATGCTATCTGCTGTTTAGATCATGGTCTATTCCTGGGAGAAGGAAGCAGTCTAGTAAGCATTAATAATAATAAAAAAAAAAAAGTCAATTCAATTTCCTAATCTTTACGAGTCATACGTGAACATGTCTTGAACATTATGTACTCCCAAAATAAATAAATAAATAAATAAATCTCATCCAGCTCAAACTGGTTCAGTAACGAGAAGAAAAATCTTTAATACAAGGATGTCTCTCCGAAAGCCAAAACGATTCGAGCAATTCTTGGCAAAACACTCAGACTTATAGACTTCGTCATTCCAGCAAGTGTTAGATAACATAATATCACCACATTATACTAAATGAGCAGTGGCTCTGTAATAATCAACCAAACTTTCAGCTTGTTCCTGAACATCTATCCGGAACAAATGTTAATGAGTAGGCTGATTAATGTACAAGTACATGTGGTTACTAAATCAAGGCTTTTGAGGCTAACAGGTTACCACAATGTCATTTCTCAATACGATGACCTACTTTTTAAAAGGTTGTGAAGCAAGACAAGTATAAAAGCAGAGGAACCATGTAGCAATTAAATCAGCACTGGGTCCATGGCTGAAAACAAAAACCGCTGGCTAGAAAATCAAGACATGGTCATTACAAATATTAGGATTACCGCTAGATATTGAATCCAATAAATGGACAGGTATAAAACGCTTTAATTTACTTTAGGCTTTTACAATACATTTATCTTTCCAAAGGGCATTTGACAACCAAATCCGCTCCTTAAACATATTGGCTTGTATCAACGCTGCTACTGAATTCTGATTGGTCAGAAGGTGACAGTGGCTCCAATCATGTTTCTGTTAAGGCACTCATTCTTATACTGTTATTGTTTCTACAGTAGAAGGCACAACGACGGCAGACGCCCCATATAAAGTGATTAGAAGGGTAGTTGTTTATTTTCCTAACAGTTTCCAGATATGTAATTCCTTAACTTTTTTATTATAAGAGTCTAGTCTGTGGAACATAATTACTATGTAAATCATCATCATCACCATCTTCTGATCAACTAGCAAATTTAGAGCGTTCCTCTGAAGCACAATTAGTATACAAAGAACATTAAATGCTATAAGGTTGTAAAGATAGATAGATAGATAGATAGATAGATAGATAGACAGATAGGTAGGTAGGTAGGTAGGTTATGTTTTTATCTGTACTATATTTCTTCCACTTTCCCAAGCCTCTTCAAAACCCTCATTTTACCAATGATCCCAGCAAACAGGCCATAAGCGCATGGCTTGGGGTATTCACACTGACATATACATGTGTGTGTGTGTGTGTGTGTGTGTGTGTATATATATATATATATATATATATATATATATATATATATATATATATATATATATATATATATATATATATATATATATATATAAAAAAAACCCACACACTTCAGTGAGCACATGAATCTTTAAACATTCTCGTGGCAATTCTTTTAAGGGCGAGCTGTGAATCAAGCAGCTCGGCTTGAAGGCCGTCATATTTACAGCGAATGAAAAATGCAGCAAGCACTTTATGACCTGTGTAACTTGCTGAGTGCTCTTGTGTTTATCAGCTCGCCGTGCTTACACAAGGCAAGAACGCTTCCTCATACAATGGCCACATTTAAGCAACTCATAGACTGCTACCTGATCTTGGTCTTCCCCTGCTCTCGGGGCTTGAGACGGGTCCATCTTGTAGTTCACCGCCTGGTAAAGAATCTTATTAAAAAAGAGTGGAAGAGAGAGGGTGAGAGAGAGAGAGAGAGAACACACACACAATGTAATTTTTTTCCCCCACAAAGTTATATTTCCTTCACAGGATACTGCTTTGCTGTTACTTGATGTTCCCTGCAATGTGTTGTTGAGAATAAACGATTCAGTGTTATTCCACTTCCTTGTTTTAGATCATGAATTGTGTTTTATCACTCAGCTGGAAGCAGACTCGCACTTCCAAGCTTGAGTTAAGACGTGCACGATGGAGGGATGCTAGAGTTGCATTTTAAAAGCATGAAAGATGCAGATGATACAACCAGACCAGAGAAAATATCTCTCCAGAGTGTTTACTGAGCGTGTGTCTATATCATATAGTAGTTATACAATATACCATGAAACTCAAATCAAGGGTGGACACATTGGTACCCAGGACATCAAGGAAAAATATGTCTTTCACATCGTTCATGTCTTCCCCCATCCCACCAGGCAAGCAACAGTTTCAGGCTTCAGATGCTCCACCCAAGGGCCACAAAGTGTATGATATGTTTTGTACACTGTTCTGGCCACTTAGGACTCCTGAAAGTTCCTAGCCCGTTGACAAGGTCCCTACACAATCCTGTAGAAAGTCGGACTAATAAACTACCGTCTGCAACAGCCCAGCAAGTGCCTCAACACTCAGATTTATCACATCAATCTGTTAAAAAGATGGATACTGCCTGCACCAGTAGTCTCCATGTTCTCCTCTGTGTCCCCTAGTCCCACAGAACATACCTTGGTCCGGCTGAATGAAGAATTGAGTCCGGCCCAGAAGCAGGAGCTAGGGAGACAAGATCAAGATGTCTTCTCCACCACCCCAGGACCTACCTTGTGCAGCATGAGATAAAACTCCCGCAGGGAGTGGTGATCCATCAGAGGCCCTACCGCCTGTCCGAGCCTGGGAGAAGTCGGCCAAATGCTTCGAGACGGCATCACTGAAGAATCTGTCAGCCGCCAGTCCAGCACCACCGTGGTGGTGCCGAAGCCCGACGGCTCTGTAATGACAAATGTCTGACTTTGACAGCTACCCCCTTCCCCAAGTAGATGACCTCGTGGAGTGCCATGGAAGAGCCTGGATCATCTCCACCCTCAACCTCACCAAGGGATACTTACAGCTGGCCCTAACCCCAGATGTCAAGGCGAAAACTGCCTTCAGCACCAACAGCCACTGGCAGTACCGGGTTCTTCTGTTCAGCCTGCATGGGCCAGCACTGTTAAAGTGATTAATGGACTGCCCCACCGACAGTACGCTGCGGACTATCTGGTTGACGCCATCATTCACTCCATCATCTGGGCCTATCACCTCCACTACCTCCATTAAGTACTGCAAAGTCTCTGGTAAGCCGGGCTGACCGCTAACCCATGCAAGTGACACCTGGGCTTAATCAAGGCACAATACCTGGGATATCGCATCAGCCGGGGGCTCCTGAAATGTCAGGAGAAGAAGATCAAGGCTGTAAGAGACTACCCCAGACCCACCTCGAAGATACAGGTACGTGCCTTTTTGGGGCTGGTGAGATATTACCAGTGCTTCATGCCCAACTTCGACTCTCTAGCGGCCCCTCTCTCACATCTCAACATGAAAAGCCAGCTGGACCAGGTGTGGTGGACTGATGAGACAGAGCAAGCGTTCCTGACCCTGAAACGAGCCCCAGTCAGCAGCCCCGTCCTTTGGAACCTTGACTTCAATTCGCCCTTCACCGTCCACACAGAGGCCTCAGAGACCTTCAAAGGAGAAGAGCACCTGGTCCTCTACATTAGCAGAAAGCTGACCCCAGCCAAGACAAAGTATGTTGCCATAGAACAAGAATCCCTGGCAATCATGTGGGCCATTGAGGAGCTCCGGTACTACTTAGTGGGGTGCCACTTCACCCTGGTCACCGGCCATGCACCCCTTCAATGGCCAGGGAGAAACACCAATGGCAGATTGACTGAGTGGAACACAGGAGGCACAGGAGTGGAATACAGCCAGGAGGCAGTATGGAAACGCCAATGGCCTCTCCCGACGCCACACCCTACGAGGCCAACTCTCGCAGGAAGTAGTCTGGAGCTGGGGGGGTTACCGTGACAGTGGATCGGCAGCATGCTCACCTCGGATACACAACGCTCCTCACACAACAGTCGGCAACACGCTGAAGGGGCATATCATAAAAACACACAGAGCGCACATGGCTACGATAATCGCGGCAGCTCCTCACCATCTAGGAGATGCTGGCAGAGTAAAAAACGATGCTGCAAATGGAGGAAGGTGAGAGTTCTCTCTTGTGTGTGTGATTGATTCCATCGCTCTTTCTTTCACTTTCACCATTGCAGAAGCTGCCACCGATGCTCAAGGCGCCGAAGACGAAGGAGAAGAAACTGCTCTCCAGCCTCTACCACGGACTTGGGCACTGCCCCGACGCTGTTGCCACTGTCAAGCCATGCTTCTCTCCAGGCTACACTATCTTACCACACCACACCTCCCCACAACCTACTACCTTGACAATCATTAAAAGGAGCACCCCCACACTGCCTCACAAAGCATTAGAGACAACAGATACAGATAGTGTCATTGTGTTACATCCCTAATGCCTGTCTACTGATTTCTTTTTTTAGATGCTAAATACATTTATTCTTTCACATGTTTTTTATTAGTAAAGTCTTAAGGTTACAGATTATGTAATGGTATTGGTTCTTACACCAGTGAGCCGGCTGTTAAAAGGGTCAAGCTCCAACATGCGCACCGGAAACGGGAGAAATGTGTGCGATGTAAGAGGAAACACACCTGTGTTTGCAGAGAGCTAGAGGCTGCTAGAAGGTTCTGGATGTTGGCAGGAGGGCAGTGGGTTAAAGCAAACGCCATCAGCTCCTGACGAGCCGTGAGCCACGTGTAGCTCTCACACTGACCCAGCTGAGAACAAACATCCCAACCTTGGCTGTAGCCTAGAGAGAGAGAGAGAGAGAGAGAGAGAGGGAGAGAGAGAGAGAGAGAGAGAGAAAGAGAGAGAGAGAGAGAGGGAGAGAGAGAGAGAGAGAGAGAGAGAGAGAGAGAGAGAGAGAGAGAGGAGAGAGAGAGAGAGAGAGAGAGAGAGAGAGAGAGAGAGAGAGAGAGAGAGAGAGAGAGAGAGAGAAAGAGAGAGAGAGAGAGAGAGAGAAGAGAGAAAGAGAGAGAGAGAGAGAGAAGAGAGAGAGAGAGAGAGAGAGAGAGAGAGAGACTAATTAGGAAATGAAAGGTTAACTTGTTTTCCATAGTGCTGTTATTGGGGCTCTGAGATTTATGCCGATAGCAATCAGAGATTAGAACTCTGTTTGTTTCTCTGCCCTATGATAATCCACCCAGAATTTTGCACACACACACACACACACACAGCATTGCTCGCTGCTCTGTGATCAAAGTACTCCACAGACCCCAGACCTGTCTCCATCTCTGATCTGCAAATGTTGTCTAATGATAAAGAGTCCCCGTTTTCATTTATTTTATGAAGAGTATTTCTCATATTTGCTTTAATCTCAAATGAAATCGAAAATCTCCTCTTCCGCTATGATTAAGAAAACATTAGATTACATAAGATTGAACTTAAGATGTTCGATAAGAATTTGATTGTTCAATGTTATGTTAAGTAAATGTTTAGAGTTTTAAATGTCACAGTGCATTTCTAGTGGTCAATTAAAATGTTAGTATTAAATGTAAGAGTAGAATTTTTTTAGTAGAATTTTAGTGTTAAATGTTAGAGTACAGTGCCCTCCACTAATATTGGCGTCCTTGGTAAATATGAACAAAGTCGACTGTCAATTGTTCAAGTTTTTGATCTTTTGTTAAAACAATTCACAAACACACTCTGCTCCCATGGATATCAAACAACTGCAAACACAACCATTACATTTGTATATAGGTGTGCAACAATTATTGGCACCCTTTAAATCAAAAAAATGTTCTACCACCCTTTGCAAAGATAACAGATCTTCTCCCATAATGCCAACTAAACTCAAACGACTACATAAATAACAAATCTTATGCAGATTTTATAATGGTGGAAAGACCCAATGATTACATCCAGGAATTGACTTCTAGAGACTTCTACAGTCTCTTCTGCAACCACAGCTTCATTTCTTTTCACAAAGAACTCATCAATTCCACTTTTGTAAAGGAAAATACAGCCTGTAATTTAGCCTTAAACAGCAGTAATATAGGTTGCCATGCTTAGACTTTTTAATTAAGTAGCTTTATAGTCTGTTTTGCTAGATGGTATCTAAAAAGCTGTAATAATATTTTATACAGATGATGTTACTGGTCTTGGTTGTATAATTTGGTCTTTTTAATGAGGTTCCGCTCACAAAGCATCACCACCACCTGTTTATTTTTATGTTCACTTTGTAATGCTCATTATGTAGTCTACAAACAAGTCGTTTAGGTGCATGCTTCTCAAAGTGCGGCTCATGAAGCATTTTTGTCATTTTGTACAGTAGTGGAAATCGCAACCTATCATTATCAAAATTAGTACTGAATTATTGTCACTTGAATTGAATGGGTTTAAATCAATCAAACAACGATAACTAAAAAAACTAATATATTACAATTTCACCTTATTTTTCATCAAATATATGTTCTGAGTGGATATAAATGTACAAGCTTCATAATTTGATTATGTTTGTGGAATAAATCTTGTACCTTTTTGTGTCTCTTGTCGCGGGTAATATTATAAAAAATAATTTGCTTTACATATTTAATAACGACTGAGCATGTTGTGATAGTTGAATAATAATAATAATAATAATAGTAATAATAATAATAATAATAATAATAATGGTTGTTGTCGTTGTCAACAGCAAGGTGGTATGATGTCAGATTTGATTATTTTCCCCAAGAGTGTTTTATTCCTCTTACACTACAACTTTCTAAGGATTTTTATTTTTTTTTAACACATGATGCTTTTTTTAATCTGTTTCTAGTTAGATTTATATTTTTATACTATAGTTACCGTAGACTGGTAGTTTTCCAGTTACTGGTTCAGTGGCACAGTAATTTTCTTTTTAATTCAGTCTTATTCCAACGCATGAAAAGATGTATCCAGTGTCTGTAAGCAATATTTGTGTTGAATTTGTACCACTTTTGAAAAATCTTACACCAACCCAAGACTATCAAAAAGGAGTAAACAAGCACTGGCTAGAATTAATTTGAATAAAATTTGCCAGTCAAAAAGAACAAATTCCCATGGGACATCAAGCGCAAAAAAAATTGAGTTTGCTCTAAAATGACTGACTTTAACAACTAAACACGTTTTCTTTCTTTCTCCCATGAAACAGTGACTTTACACAATACGTTGAAGATAATTTAGCTTAAACCTGCCTGCTGCCATCAGGTCCTGGCAGTGAATGTAGGAGGCTTTGTAGTCGTGACTATGTAGAGCCTGCTCGGCCAACAGCGTGAGGACCTGACCCTTCCTCTGGCTTTCATCATCACCTATAAACACACACACACACACACACACACACACACACCAGAAACATAACGTCAGCTCATCATATGGCACTAAGAGAACCAGCATTGGACTGGACCGAAAAATCAATTCTCTTTCAAATCTTTTCCTCTGCATAATGGACTCCTAACTTGATATACAGTAAACTAATAAACATGCATCATCAGTGGGTGCTTACGAGCTGGATATTTTATCCTCTTTACAGAGATAATAAAAAACGAACGTCACAGACGAGCATCCGTCTCTAACGAACTCCAAATATAGCCTGGGGAGACAGCACGGCTCCAAAATATTAATTTGTTTGGCAATAAAATCATTTCCATCTCCCCTGATAGATTCTTGGATGACTGCTGAGGTGTGCAGTGTGTCGGTTGAAGCGCTGTGTGAGACACTCTGATCTCTTTGTACACAAATTAATCCAATAAAGACTCATCGAAACGGCCTGCGTAGAAGATTCAAGCGTGGGTTGATTTCCTAGCATGGATTGACGGTTGAGTTTGGAACGTCTCGTGATCCCCCCTCCCCTTTAACAGAGATGTGTGTAAATTAAGCTCTATATTTATATCATTTGTCCATTCAGAAAGAAATGAATATTTTGTTACCAATAGTTTTAATGGTGCATGCATGTTACAAAGAATTTTCTTTTGTATTCCTCAAATACAAACTCAAACAAATCAAATACTAAAACGGTTTAGCTCAAAGATTGCTTGATGCCTGTGAAGTCTTTGGATATAGTTTTTCTTATGACTACTTACACACAGCTCTGTTCACAGGAAAGTCGCCAGATTGGGTCCAACCACCAGAAGTCTATAATCACTCAATCACTTTTTACAACCGTGGTGAGCAAAAAGCATCTCAGCAAGCACAAAATATCAAACCTACAGCAGCAGAAGACCACATTGGGTTCCGATCCTGCCAATCTGAGGCTATCATGGGCACAGACTCACCCAAACTGGACAGGTATAGATTAGGAAGGAAAAATAAAATCGTGGTCTTTTTCCAGTCTTCGCTAACACAACTAATCATTATTACATTATTATTGTTGATGATGTTATTACTACCTCTTATAATGTGTTATTCTCCTTTCTGTATTCAGCAGAGAACTGACAGATTTCATATTTTAATAAAACAAGACAACAACTCTCCTCCCCTAGGGGATGAAAATCTCCTTTTAATTGTGTCTTATTGTTCTTTCTGTTTACCTTTGGATTTTATTCCACACACTTTCATTCCCTTATGCAAATGAGCTGTCAGTCTCTTTGGCCTTATTCCATGTACTAATAAAGACGTGGCCACGCAGCACAACGGCAGCGTCAGACTGCACTTGCGCGTGTGTCCCCGAGGAGTGGTGATGATCCTGACGGAGGACGGTGTGACGACACTGTAAACTTATCCGGTGTCGCTCATGACGGCTAGACTATCGATAAAGGCGCATGGGTTCGGCAACTGTGTTTCACAGCACGTTTTCATGCGCGTTATAACCGCAGTGGTAGTTGTATGTTTCGGAATGGGTGTGAACGTTACCCGAGACCCGAAGCAACCTGGCCAGCTCCAGCAGCAGAGTGGACTGTTTATAGGCCGTGGAACACTGAGCGATGCACTCCTTTATCAATGAGAGGCGGTCATCACGCAATCGCACTGCAAGAGACAGAGAGAGAGAGAATATATAACATTTAATGACTTGGCTGAATCAGTAACTACTCCAATAAATCCATTTTATTATATTCAGTTGTATTCAGCAACCCATACCCAAGCCCATACTCACCAAAACACACCAAACATGACTGAGTAAACGCCAGCTTATTTCATTTCATGAGCTGAATTTTTAGCTCAGAGCTAAACTCAAAGTCTACACGTTTCTGTAGGAACCACCAAACCCACTAAACACCATTAGCTAGTGCATCATAATGACGAGTAATCTTTACACCAAGCAGAGCCAAAAGCAATAAAAAGTATCTAAACATCACTATTGACAGAAACATTACGTCTTACGAATGCTAAAATTTGCCTCGCACATTATCTACCTATCGGGATCCAGATTTGCTTTCAGACATTACTGAAGCAGGAGTTGAACATCGCAGACCACCATTTAAAAGCTCCCAGATGCTTCTGCAGATGTCTCATCCTCGACCAAGCTAAGACTTTATCATCATATATACACATCATATAGTTTCTGTGTTCTCAGGTAATCAGCGATTTCAGCTGAGCATCCACAGGAACCCATTTTAAGCACTGATTCATCCTTAAATAGTGAGTAATATATGCAGATTTATAAGTTTGCACATCTATTGCATCGGTTTAATTGCTTCCATCACTAACAATGCACCCTAAAAACGCATTAACGATGTAAAATGTGATGTGTAACCTGTGTGTGGCAGTTAATTGATGTACACTGCAAAAAAAAATGACATCATAGCAAGAGAAATATTTTGTACAGAGTAACACATAGCTAGCATTTCTTATTTTAAGATCACAATAAACCAAATATGAGATTATTAAACCTATCTCTAGCCATTGCAAGGTTAAACTGTCTTGTTCTATGGGCAGATCATTTTACTGATTTTAGCGATTTAAGTTTTAAGATTTTCCCTCACGCAATCTGCGATTGGTTAACGACTGACGCTTAGTAGCGCCTACTCAGTGTGGATCAAGGTCCTTTTCCAGAACCTTCAAACTAACTGTTCCTCAGTGATGGAATGAACTTCCAACCTCAATCCGGACCGCAGAATCTGTCACCATCTTCAAAAAACAAGTAAAGACCTACCTCTTCAGAGAAAACATAACTAACCCCACAATACTTAAAATAAACAAATTTTTAAAAGGCTTACTCTGGCTCTAACACCTCTACTCTGCGCACTTTTCTTCTCTAGAACTCAATTATAAATCTTGCATGTAGCACTACTTGTATTGTTCTCTGCCTGATATATATCGCTTTGCTTGTATTTCCTCATTTGTAAGGCATGTTGGATAAAAGCGTTTGCTAAGCGAATCAATGTAAGTATTTATTTGTAGAAAGAGGGTGCACGGTGGCGTAGTACTCCGGTTTCCTTCCCCAGTCCAAAGACATGCATGGTAGGTTGATTGTCATGTCCAAAGTGTATGAATGGGTGTATGAATGGGTGTGTGATTGTGTATGTGGATTGGCACCCCGCATACAGGGTGTACCCCACCTTGTGCCCCATGCTCCCTGGGATACGCTCCAGATTCACCGCAACTCAGTAGGATAAGCGGTATAGAAAATGAACGGATGGATTTCTAGAAATAAGCAAAAAGATTTGCCAACAATAGGAACATTTTAAGCTTGAAATCAAGTTAGATTGGCCAGAAATTAGTATAATAATTTTATATTGGTTTATTGTAACTTTATAATGAGAAATACTAGATAAATTCAAAAGATTTTAACTTGCTAAAATGTCATTTTTTGTAGTGTGTGGTTTCATGTTCTCTTTCTTGCCTAAAAATAGCGACGTCCTAAAACCTTTTTTAAAGAGGACTAGATTACTTTTTTTAATTACTGTTCGAATGTCAGTATTCATGCAATCCCTCGATCAGGCCCCATCATATTCATTCTTTAATTAGTTAAACAGGATAGGAGACAAATCTTGAGAGGAACTGAATTTAAAGGGAGAATCACGGTTTCTACCTCATGTTCTAATTAATGAATTCTTTATACACTGTAGTCCTCTCTGTACTGGAAGTACTCGAACAGCAAGGCCAATTCTGATTGTTTTTGCTATACAAATTTGGCTATTTGGGTTTGAGATCAAAAGATGAATATGAGACGATAGATCAGAAATTCAGCTTTTTATTTCTGAAATTTAGTCTAGATGTGTTACACAACTTCGTACATGGCACCCTTGGTGGAAGACCACCAAATTTTTAGATGAGCAAAAGTGCAATCTAGTATAAATTAAAGTAAATAACTCTTAATCAGGACTGTGACTTTTGTGACTGTGATCTTTTCTTTTGTGTTGCTTTTCCAGGCTTTTACAGCAGCTTCTTTCTGTTGTTGTTTGTTTCAGGGGGTTTCTCTCCTCAGTCTCCTCTTCAGGAGGTGAAATGCAGCTCAACTGGGTTAATGTCTGGTGATTGACTTGGCCAGTTTAAAACCAAGAACATCGCTTTTTTCCCCACCGTTGAAGTCCTTTGTTGAGTCGGCTGTGTGTTTTGGATAATTGTCTTGCTGCGTGATGAAGTTCCTCCAAATTAATTTGGATGCAATTCTCTATAAGTTTCTGTAAACTTCAGAACTCATTCTGCTGCTGACATCATGAGCTCCATCATCAATAAAGATTCATGAGCCTGTTCCAGAAGCAGCCATGCAAGCCCAAACCATGACACTACCTCCACCATGTTTCACAGATGAGCTTGTATGTTTTGGATCATGAGCAGGTCATTTTTTTCCTCCACACTTTGGCCTTTCCATCACTTTGGTTAATATTGGTTCCAGAACTTTTGTTCATCATCTCTGTATTTCTTTGAGAATTCCATTCTGGCTTTCTGATTCTTACTGCTCATGAGTGGTTTGTATCTTATGGTATGCCCTCTATATTTCTTCTCTCAAAGGCTTCTTTGAAACGGTGGGTTGTGATACCTTTACGCCTGCCCCATGGAGGTTGTTGGAGATGTTACTGACTTGTTTTGTGGATTTTCTTCACAGCTCTCACAATGTTTGTCATCAGGTACTGTTGTTTGCTTTTTCCAAATTGTTGTATTGGCTACACCCAATACTTTGATTGATCTTCCCCTCTTTTCTCAACTTCTTGGCTTGCTTTTAAAAAACCAGGTAGTACACATTCAGAACTATTAATTGTTAAACAACAAAATCATCTGTTGCGATATTCATCTTTGGATGATGGTGTATGTATATTATTATTTTTATTCATCGATTTGTTTTCAATACGTTGTCTCTCTTTTCTTCACTGCATCAAAATTCGGAATATTATCTAATTCATTTCGCTTTTATCTCTGACAGCCATTCATGTTAAAAACCGCCTCAATCCATCGTTTCAGGGATAAAGAAGTTTTTTTGATAAACTCAGAGCGTTTTCTCTCTTTAATGTTACATTGGCTCGTAATCAATCAGTGATGAACAAAAAAAAAGAAAGAGAACGGAAGAGAGAGATCTTCTGAGAAAAGATTAATACACATCAGTAATGTCAAAGATGATGGATCTCAAAAAAAAAAAAAAAGTGAAAAAAAATTTCTGTAATGCTGTACATTACCAGGTAATCACACTCATTCAGCACTCTGACAGCTGCTGTTTAATGACTATTTAATGGTACTTTCAAAGCAATGAAAAAAAAAAATATTATTTTTTAATGTTTGATCGTTTTCTTTGCTTTCACTTGATGTAACTTCCAGAGAACACTCTGCAACAGAATGCATTTCAAACTCTACTGAACTTACTTCACTTCCACCTCTAGCTTCAGGAGGGAGTGTTTTTGTTTAAACCCTCACTGCTCGGTGCTCCTTTAAGCATTCCAGATAAAAGTGTCATGGTCTGACCCTCACTGACACAGAGCTGATGGCAGGACAAAAAGTTTATATTAAACAAAAAAATAAAATAAAAAAACTTGGAAGACATGATGGTGAGATGAAAGGTGGGATGAAAGATGGGATGGGAAAGGTGGTTAAATATGAAAAGGAGTGAGAAAGATATGAATGAAAGAGAGAGACATGTGGAGATGGACAGAAAGAGAGAGAGGCACAAAGACAGAAGTCGTAGAGAGAAAGTGGGAGTAAAACCGAGACCAAGTGAGAGAGAGAGAGAGAGAGAGAGAGAGAGAAGAGATGGAAAGAGAGCCAGAAGATATAGAGAGAGACAGAGAGAGTAAAATGGAGATAGAAAGAGAGTAAAAGAGAGAGCCAGAGTGAGAGACAACAAAAGAGAGAGAGAAGGAAAAAGAGAGACATGGAAAGAGAGAGGGAGAGAGAGAGGGAGAGAGAGGCACAGAGAATGAAAGACTAAGACAGCCAGAGAGAGACAGAAGAGATAAAGAGAAAGACAGTAAAATGGAGACAGCGAGAGAGGGAAAGAGAGAGGGAGAGTGGACAAACAGAGAAAGAAAGTGTAATAGAGCCAGTGAGAGACAAAAGAGAGAGAGAGAGAGAGAGAGAGAGAGAGAAGAAAGAGAGATAAAGTTAGAGACAGAAAGACGATACCTTGTAAAGGCAGGACTTTAACCCCGAAGTCCTCCAGTCGAGAGAGGGCGCTGATGAGGTCTAATTCTTCTTGGACAGAAGGAGGGCAATCTGTGATTAGCTGCAGACATGATCTGAGAATAAACACACACACGGTGATGTGTACAGATTGTGTACACGGCAGAAAAATAGTAGGACCGTAAAGGTTCATTCGTTTTCTCACTGAAACTGAGATGATATCTTTAGTCAGTGATATTAAACCCAGATTTCCATGCCAGAAAACAAGTCTGCAGTTTTCAAGGCTTTTCATACTTGGGATGATACATCTGTCCCTTCTCCATCTGCCTGTCTCCGATACCCATCACCATTCAGGTCAGAAATCCTATTTACTTCACCTTTTCATACAGCATGGGGAAAAGATACAGTCAGTGCTCACAGACAGAACACATCTGATGCTTCCTTTTCCTATTTCAGCAAAATCAAAAATATACACAATATATTATTCAATGGGAGCAATGTGGCTGAGAACATTTCGACTTGTGCACTGCTCGACTGATGATGATGATGATGATCATTATTATTATTATTATTATTATTATTGTTGTTGTTGGTTTTGATTGATGGTATATTGCTATGGTTGTTGGTGTCTTATAAATGTTAGATTGCAGTTGTTGGTCTTGTTATATTATTATTGTTGTGGTTAGTGGTGGTCTTTTTGATGTTATCTGGTTGTGGTTGTTGGTTATATGGTTGTTGGTCTTATTGATGTTATATTGATGTTGTTGGTATGGTGTTGGTGTGCTGTTTTATAATGATAATATTCTGGTAAGGGTTGTTGTTGTTGTGTGTTTTTTTTTTTTTTTTGTTGTTTGTTTTAGGGTTTTTTTTACCAAAAAATGATCAGTCTATAATTTTAATGGTAGATTTACTTGAACAGTGAGAGACAGAATAACAACAAAAAAATCCAGAAAAACACGTAAAAAATGTTATAAATTGATTTGCATTTTAATGAGGGAAATATTATATTATATTATTATATATATATATATATATATTGCTGTTGGTGGTGGTCTTGTGGATGGTATGTTATAGTTGGTGATAGCCTTGTTGATGTATTGATTTTTGGTCTAGTTGATGTTATGTTGTGGTTGTTGGTGTCTTGTTATATTGTTGATGGTCTTATTGACATGTTGCTGGTCTTGTTGACGTTACATTGTGGTGGTTGGTCTTGTTGAGGTTATATTGTTGAGATTATTGTTAATCTTGATGCTGTTAGATCGTTAGTGGCCTTGCTGATCTTGTTACACTAACATTGTTATGTTTGTTATTACAATAATAATTGTTATTGTACATTGGGGGACATTCCACAAAGCAAGTTAATAAAAGTGGGGCTTATTTGAAATAGCCTGGCTTGATTTAATGTAACAGGTCAATCATGGCTCAGTGCATTCCATCAGTGAAATTCAGGTGAAACTATTTCTGCTAAGTCAATGGCCAATGGTTCTTCGGAATTGGTTCTTATTCTTAAAATATTCTGGCCCAATCACACTGGACAACCCCGCCTGCTCTGGTCAATACTCAACGGGTGATTGCTACAGGTACAGTAATGAAAATATTAAGGTTAACAATATTGTAGAGATTGAAATATCAGAGGTACATAAAGCGAGTTAGAGAAATGGGAGAGCTAAAATAAGGCCAGAGTAATTTCATGTGGGAATAATTTCATTTATCAGACGTATCTGGGCCAGAGAAAGCGTGGGATGTGTGAGTCACGGTCACATACACAATTCATATCCATAGCTCACGTTCTACACCAATCTGAAAATTACAAACAGACAAAGGTTCTCCATTTCATTTCAATTTAATTATACATAGCTACATCTAGACATGCTTTATTGGCATGTCCATATTACATTACAGTCCTGATAAAGGATTTAAATTAGCTTACAGATTTATATTCACTACCAACTGCTGTAAAATACTAAGTCTATTTCTCAAAACAGGATTACATCATTCACGCATAACGTACAGACGAGTGCGCTGCGATCAGGCATTGACAAAATTCTCCACACAGAAAACTTCATGTCAGCTAACTTTATATTTTTGGGTCCCCCCCCCCCCATCTGTTCACGTGGAGAGTATCCCGTGGCTTGTCCCTGTGTACGTTGTTGCTACAGAAACGATGACATATTAGAACGAACGCACAAATACAAACTTTGCAGTTGGAGCTATTGTCAGAGCTTCTGTTATAGAAAATGAAATCTCCAGCTTCTGACCAATCAGAATCGAGAATAACAGCACTTTTTTTTTTTAAATAACAGTCAAGGCTGTATACACCTATATGCACTGTATATACTAAACCTAGAGGCTGGGATAATCCTCAGAAGAATGATCTTAAATACTGTATCATTTACTATGCTCATCTATTTGAAGGAGACAAAAGAAAAGACAAAAAAGTGACAAAAGCAATGCAAGGCTTTTCTCGGCTCTGTTTCCAGTAAAGCGTCTAAGATCTAAATGGCCAAGAGGACATGATTTCACTTGTCCACTTTGTCCAGGACTTAGTGCAGTCCATTAGACAAATATAGGCATGGTGCAGGACCAAAGCCAGAGTAAAGCAAAAAGCTTAAAGAGCTGATCCTTCTCAATGCTTATAATAAAGCCGGTTTCATTCACACACAGACTATATCTAACTCGTTTCTTTATTTAGCTGCATCTTATCTAGAGTCGTTCTCATTAATCCTGATGAATGCATTTCAGAGACATTTTAACAAGATTATACAGTTGCATATGAAAATCTCTTCAAAAAAAAAAAAAAAAAGACCCCAACACTGTACTTTAGCTGTAAGAAATATCTACTGCATTAATGATTCGATAATGTTTAGCATTTTTAATATCATGAAAAACACTTCCGCTCCTATCCTTGTTGAAAAAAAAAAAATGTTTCCAGTAACAGCTAAACACACAATAAATCATAACTACTTTTAGACCACAGTCCATTAGTTTTATTGATGCTTTCATGGCACAACATTATATTATTTGCTGGTTTGTTTGTTTTAAAGGATAAAATCGTGTATTTTGTACCGAACAAACAGGAACCATAAGCTTACAGGCCACTTTGCTCTTGTTTAGGGGGCCACGCCAGCGTACGTTTGTTCTTAGTGCACTCAAGAGCTTTTAACTGCATGTTGTTGATTGTGCTGATGTATTGATCAAAACCAAAAGATACGTGTTCCAGGCAAATAGATGGCTGCAAGTAATCGAGGAGTAAAAGACGGATATAAAGTGGATTTGTACAAAACACACACACACAATTTCAAGAGGCTGGCATGAGGCACAGAGATCAAAGCAAGTGCGGGTTTTATTCAAAATGTTTATACCATTATATCACAGCGCCAGTTAAATTGAATTGCTTCTGATTGGTCAGAAGGTGCCGGATGGTAGCTGTATTAGGAAATATTTTATGACGGATTAAAAATGTTTACTCATACCTGGTCAAGATTATATACACGTGTCAAATAACATCATGCAAACATTGCACTATAAACATGTTCAACAAAATCATTATAATAATTCCTCTATAGTTATCCTCTCTAGCCATTGCCTGCATTTTTATTAGTTTTTTAACCCTCTTACCCCGCAAGGCCGAAAAACCGGCTTGCCCGCTGATAAACTTAATGTGTAATAGTAGAAGTGAACTAAAAATGCCAAAGCGAAAAGCTAAAGTTACCTACAGTGAACACGGGTACATCTAAAACAGTGGAAAATAAAAAAAGAAAACATACACACAGGCGAGAGCGAGGATTCTAGATAGTGACAGCAGTGAAAGTTCAGGCGATGTTGAAACCGAAACTGATAGTGATCCAAACTCTCCTGATTCAGACCCTGATCCGTCTTCATCTTCAACATCAACCAGTGCGACGGACACTGCAGGGGTTTGGAGTCATAACCTGACCATTTCTGTGCATTCGTGAAAACAGTACCTGCTGGTCTGATTATCAGCAGAAAGTTGACTTTTGGTGCTAAAGTGCATTTATTTATTTATTATTTACTTGAATTTATTCAAAGGCATTGACCACACTGATGCTCGTTTGGTACTTCTAAATGAGAAGAAGGATTTTAGGGAGCATTTTTCTAATTTCTCTAGTTAAGAATTGTGCTCTAAGTGGAGTAAAAACACTGAACTGCTTCATTTTCAAAGTAATATTACACAAATACATTATTATAAGTTGTTTTAAGACCTAAAAATGTTCAAATTAAAATGTTGATTTTGGGACCAATTTCGGCCCGGGAATATAGGGTTGTGGGACATAATTCTGTGGGAACTAAGGGGTAAGAGGGTTATAAAAGGAGAACAGGGTATTTCTTATTTAGAGTTTATATAGTAATTCTAGCCACAATGCGGACCCCCCCATGTTTGGCAATTTACATAATAAGGGTGTATCATGATGAAACAAATCGTGGAAATCAGCAGTGTATTAATAAAGCAGTTAATGCGACTGCACTGTTTGAACATCAGAGGTCTAAATCTGCATAGCCCATAGAATTCTAATATACAGAGCAATTGTGAAGTGACTGATGGCACTGGAACAATCAACGTGCTTTATACTTTATACAGTTACACGTCCATGCTATAATCGTTCAAAAGAGCTCTTCAGTTGCTTTTAAACAACATCAGCACCGTGCTGCTGCAATCTACGGTGCTTGAGGAAAAAGGTCACGGAAGTTGGGCGTTTTAGCCACCTTTGGAGCACTGTTTCTGGCTAAAATGATGCTGCGGAGCTCGTTATGTTTCAATTGATCTGATTTCCCAGATCAGAGACTTTGTTTATTCTTAGTTTTGGGGAGAATTTATAATGTTTATTTATTTGTTTAAGATACGGTGAATCTGTAGTACATTTTGCTCACTATAATACATTTCTGTTCATAGCAGTTTTTATTGGTTTAGTTTTACACAGACAAAGCTGCACTTTGCATTGCATTGTTTATAAAAATATATATATTATATATATATTCACAATATTCTGAGAATCGAATTGAATTGAATCGTGAAGCCAGAATCAGGAATCGAATCATGACCAGAGTGTATCGTTACGCCCCTTCTATATAACCAAGTGATCTTTTTTCCAATCCTCAACTGCTCAGTTTCAGTGACTCTGTAGCCTCAGATTCCTGTTCTTGGCTACCGGGAGTAGAACCGGATGTGGTCTTCTGCTGTTACAGCCCATCTCGTCAAAGTTTGATGTGCTGTGCGTTCCGAAGTTGCTTTTCTGCACACCACAGATAATTCTATACGCACTCCAAAGCACCAGCATGTTTCTGCCCTTGAGTGCCTCTCGAGTCACATACTCATTGTTTATATCATGCTTTCAATCCCTTCATTTCTTGTAGTGTCTCTATTCACAGATTGGCAAGTCTAATTACTTTGACAATAGCCTGGAATTTTGTTTCTTCTCAATGTAAAGCCTTTTAAAGCCTCAGGTCTGAACTGTACGTTGTCCTTCAAAAAAGTGTGTGTGTGTGTGTATGTGGCATGTGTAGCTCTTTGAGAGTACAGAAAAGCTTCAGAAGTTCAGAACTTTAAATGTAGTATGACGTTGCTAAACTGTGTGCGTGTGTGTGGTGGGGGGCATGAATACCTTTCGTTTTGGCCATCAGCAGATGATGGCCTAATTACTGCCCTACTTTACATCTGAGTGCAAGAGCATCACTCCAGGAACAAAGACTGTCATACCAAACCTTGAGCAAAAACAGCAGAAGGGGGGGTAGTACAACCCACACTTTCACAGAGTTTAAGAGGGAAGTAAGAGAGTAAGAGATTTTAATTAATTAAACACAGTTGGAGAGACTGAAAAGAAGAAAGAGAAAAAGGGAGAGTGAAAGAAAGCGAGAGTTAGAGAGAGAGAGAGAGAGAGAGAGAGAGAGAGAGAGCGAGGATGATGGAGACATTAAGCTGCAGCCAGACAAAGAATGGCTAAAGATCAAGGTGCAATTGAGCAGAGAGAAAGAGTTAGAAAGAAAATAATAAAGATAGTTGTGCAAAAAGTAAGAGAGAAAAAAGTGAGTAAAGATAGCCTCACACTTGGCTAGAGAGTGAAATAAGCATAAATAAATAAAATTAAGAAAACATGGACTGGCACCCTGTCCAGGGTTCGCCTTGTGCCCAATGCTCCCTGGAACAGGCTCCAGGTTCCCCGCGACCCTGAACAAGGAGTAAGCGGTAGAAGATTGATGGATAGTGGGAGAGTATAGAGGCTTGAACACACTAAGACAGGGAGAATGAGAGACTAAAAAGCATGAGCACACCCTTGTGTGTGTGTGAGAGAAATTTTTTTTTGTGCAAACAAGAACCTATATATGGGTATGGTGGCTTAGTGGTTAGCACGCTGCTTCGCACATCCAGGGTTGGGGGTTCGAATTCTCTCTCTCTCTCTCTCTCTCTCTCTCTCTCTCTCTCTCTCTCTCTCTTCTCTCTCTCTCTCTCTCTCTCTCTCTTATATATATATATATATATATATATATATATATATATATATATATATATATATATATATATATATATATATATATATATTTAAAGTCACCAAAACATCTTTCTACTCATGTATATTTTAGAATAACTGTGTCCGAGTACACATGACATTTTGTGTTGCATGTCACCTCTTATAATGATCTGGGAGCATTTCCATTTAAGATCAGGATGGGTGTGTGTCCACATCATTCTGTGCTGCCTGTGTGTGAATCTGCAGCAAGTCGTATGTGGATCATTTGCGGACCAACAGAACGGCTCGATTAAAGTGTATACATGCTGGAAGAAGTCGAGCTACAAGTCAGATTTCAGAAATACGATTTCAGTCCTACTAAAAGTGTCTATGTGACCTTTTAAAAAGTCAACTTATTGCTTTAGCTTGATTGAAATCAAACAATTAAGGTGCATGTAAGCGTGCTTACTGTCTGGACGTCCCCTATGAGAGGTGCCCACAGTAAGGTGCTAGATGTGTGTCTGTCAACCGAAACACGTGCAGACAAATTGGTGTGTAGCGCATGTATCAGCCTCCCACAGGTACTAGTGCCTGCCCAGGAACAGGTTTAAGATGCGATGGAATTGAACCGTTGATGAAAATATTTTAGTTGATAAATTGATTTGCTTATGGGGGGCCGAATATTTGGGTAGGGGAGCTTGGCCCCACTAATGTCACTGATAAGCGGTACAGAAGAGGGATATATATATATATATATATATATATATATATATATATATATATATATATATATATAACACCCCCTGTGTTTTGGACAGCGCAGCAGCAGAATCACAATCAGCTGGAGGAGAATGATTACAGCTGCAGCTCTCTACGCTTAGGGAAACGCTTGCAGGGTATAAAAGGGGGCCTCAGAGACAGCCAGGTGAGCAAATTCTCTCAATACCATTATGCTGATGCATTTTTTCCTCTGTTTCCAACAGACAACAAAGACTACGAGGACGACATTACTTCCTGGCTGACTCCCACCATGTCTCTGCCTCCCAGCCGACGACATTGCTCCCTGAGTCATGTCACGGATCATTGTCTTGCTGCATAATCCAGTTACAATTGCGTTTCAATTTAAGGAATGAAAACCGACATTCTCCTTTACGATTTTCTCGTAGAGAGCAGAATTCATGTTTCCCTCAGTTTTCCAGACCCTGGAGCACCAAAACATCCCCACATCACACTACCACCACCACCATGCTTGACCGTAGGTATGAAGTTTTTTTTGTGGAATTCAGTGTTTGGTTTACACCAGATGTAACGGGACACCTGTCTTCCAAACGGTTCCACTTTCAACTCATCAATCCACAGAACATTCTCCCAAAAGGTTTGAGGATCATCAAGGTGTGTTTTGGCAAAATTCAGATGAGGTTTAATGTTCTTCTGGGTGAGCAGTGGTTTTCACCTCACCACTCTTCCATGGATGCCATTTTTGCCCAGTGTCTTTCTGATAGTGGAGTCATGAACAGTGACCTTTACTGATACAGGAGAGGCCTATAATTCCTTTGATGCTGTCCTTGGCTCTTTTGTGACTTCCTGGATGAGTCGTTTCTGTGCTCTTAGAGGAGTTTTGGAAGGTTCACTACTGTATTGAGTTTTGACCCTCACTGTGGTTCTTTGGAGTCCCAGAGAATTTGAAATAGCTTTGTAGCCCTTCCCAGACTGATGTATTTTGGTCACCTTCTTCCGTATCGTTTCTAGAGTTTCTTTCAACTTTGACCTAATGTGTTACTGGGTAAGACCTTTTAACCAACTTCATGCTGTTGAAAAAATTCTATTTAAGTGTAGATTTGATTGAACAGGGTTTGCAGTAATCAGGCCTGGTTATGTTCATCTTGGATTTTGTTTGAATGTCTGAAGCAATTTAGTATGAGATGTACACAAAAACAGAAGAAATCAGGATGGGGCAAATACTTTTCCACAACACTGTATATATTTGCAAACAGCTGTTAAAACTATATTTTTCCACTCCATGGTTTTTGGTCTGGCTTTTTTACCATCATGTCCACTATTCTTAGGGCAGATTTAAAGCCTTGTCCATTGATTGCGATATTTGGGATCCCTCAAGCTTCAATTCCTTTGAGCTCGATACAAAATGATGTTATTGCTTTCACATCCCTTATAACGCAAGACGTTCCCTACTGTTACATTGGAAGTCTGCTAAATACCCATCTATCACCCAGTGGATAAAGGACGTGATGTTTTTTCTGAAAATAAGATATACGATGAATGGATGTACAGATAAGTTTTTTCATAAATGGCATCCCTTTATTGCCTACTTTATGGAGTTACAGACACTACCCACTTAAAGGTTGGCGCCTGATGTTGAATTTTATAATATCTCTATAACTAGCGACAGTTAATGGGTAGCCATGATGAGCCGGAGGGGTGGTTGTGGGTTCAATTTTGTTTTTCTTTATATAAAAAGAAAAAAATCTGTGAATATTTACTGCTGTTGCTAATTTTGTATTTTTGGGAAATGGTGGGGAGGACAGAACAGAAAAGGCGATTTAGATAGGCTTAGCAGTTCAACAGAAATATACATCAGAAATGTTTAATAAAAAAGAAACGTTATTCAGAAATGTATAGCAGAACTGGTTTAGCAAAAATTGTAGAAATGTTCTGTAGAAATGTTCAGCAGAAATGTTCAATAAAAATGAAACATGAAAAAAAAAAAACTATATTTTTATTATATGTACAAACTGAACACAGGGTGTTAAGGTGTTAAGAGCTCCCATGCCTTAATGACCGGATATGGTTTAATCCGTCAGTATGTGGTACGTTCAGTAAGATTCCTGGTTTAATTAATAATGATATTAATTTAATTATTTAATTAAATTTTATTTAATTAATAATTATTGTGCCTAATACAGAACCGCCAACATTGCTAACAAGAAGAAAAAGAACTTTACCACAAAAATCCCTGCTTTTAAATATCAGTGGACAAGATTGCAGTTCAAATGGGTTTTTTGGGCGGTTGTATGCCAAGCAACAGTAAGAAAAAAAAGGAAATTTTTATTTTATTTTATTTATTTAACTGACCAAAGAGACCACAATCCCACACCCGGGGCTTCTACTGGCTCACAAGATGGAGGTTCATGAAATAAAAGGTCACAGTTCACATACATAAAGTCGACATGGAGGCTGCTACTCTGAATAACAATTCTGCACAATAAAGTGCTAGTTCACCTACTCCAATATGAGAAGAATACTTATTATTTAAATAATGCTATAGAAATTTTAACAGCTTTCAAAGGCAAAAAAGTGGGATCAAACACAGCTGTTGATGTTTCTTTTCCTACACAGCATGTGCGGTGATGTTTTATTCTTCACATGTGGTTTACTCCAAGCATGAGGATGAGATTAAAATACGAATCTTGGTCATTTCTGCTGTAAAAAGGTCAGAGGTCGTGGTCCTACCGTGCCAGGCTGATGCAGGGGTCGCTGAGTGTGGCGGAGGAGTTGAAATACTCTCGGGCGGAGGCCAGCGCCAGGTCCACGCTGTGGGCATAGGGCACGCAGGCCGCTTTAACACGTAACGCAGGTCCGACTGGGGGAACCGGGCCTGAGGAACTTCGCTGCATCAGCTGACCAGCCAGGAGCACATTCTCCTCCCGACCGGAACACAACAAACTCTCCACAAACACCTGCAGAGAGAGAGGGGGAGGGTGTTGTTTATTAATTATGAAAAAGAAGTGATAGGGAAAAATTAATGGTGGAGAAATAAAAACAATTAAAAAAACAGTCTTGGTACAAATGGAAGAAAAGTGAGAGAAATGAAACTCTGGGGAAAAATACATTAATTTGGAAAAATGAAAGTAACGGGGAGAAATAAAAAGTATTGCAAAAATATGAATAAATTATCGAAGAAAAAAAAAACAGCAGGTAAAGGAGCAGTAATTAATCATTCAGCCCCCACATACTGCGTACAGGAACCATATGGAATCAAGTGCCTCTCTCCCTCTTGCACGCTCTCTCACACACACGTTATATTACTCACGTTATATGTACTCACTTTTGTGAGGTGTGTGTGTGTGTGTGTGTATATATATATATACACACACACACACACACACACACACACTATCTCACAAAAGTGAGTACACCCCTCACATTTTTGTAAATATTTGATTATATCTTTTCATGTGATAACACTGAAGAAATGACACTTTGCTACAATGTAAAGTAGTGAGTGTACAGCTTGTGTAACAGTGTAAATTAACTGTCCCTCAAAATAACTCAACACACAGACATTAATGTCTAAACCGCTGGCAGCAAAAGTGAGTACACCCCTAAATGAAAATGTCCAAATTGGGCCCAAGTAGACATTTTGCCTCCCCGGTGTCATGTGACTTGTTAGTGTTACAAGGTCTCAGGTGTGAATGGGGAGCAGGTGTGTTAAATTTGGTGTCATCACTCTCACACTCCCTCATACTGGTCACTGGGAGTTCAACATGGCACCTCATGGCAAAGAACTCTCTGAGGATCTGAAAAAAAGAATTGTTGCTCTACATAAAGATGATCTAGGCTATAAGAAGATTGCCAAGACCCTGACACTGACGCTGCCGGCACTGGGAAGCTACAGTTCATTGAGGGAACCATGAATGACAACATGTACTGTGACATACTGAACCAGAGCATGATCAGTATGCAGTATTCCAGCATGATAATGACCTCAAACACACCTCCAAGACGACCACTGCCTTGCTTAAGAAGCTGAGGGTGAAGGTGATGGACTGGCCAAGCATGTCTCCAGACCTAAACCCTATTGAGCTTCTGTGGGGCATCCTCAAACAGAAGGTGGAGGAGCACAAGGTCTCGAACATCCACCAGCTCCGTGATGTCGTCATGGAGGAGTGGAAGAGGACTCCAGTGGCAACCTGTGAAGCTCTGGTGAACTCCATGCCCAAGAGGGTTAAGGCAGTGCTGGAAAATAATGGTGGCCACACAAAATATTGACACTTTGGGCCCAATTTGGACATTTTGACTTAGGGGTGTACTCACTTTTGTTGTCAGTGGTTTAGACATTAATGGCTGTGTTGAGTTTTTTTGAGGGGACAGCAAATTGACACTGTTACACAAGCTGTACACTCACTACTTTACATTGTAGCAAAGTGTCAGTTCTTCAGTGTTGTCACATGAAAAGATATCAAATATTTACAAAAATGTGAGGGGTGTACTCACTTGTGAGATAGATTATTTATATATTATATATATATATATATATATATATATATATATATATATATATATATATATATATATATATATATATATATATATATAAAATTTATATATACACACACACACACACATTCATATTCTATTAATTTTTCTCTGCCCACTTTGCATTCCTCTCTTTCTCACTTGACCAGACTGTCGTAGAGAAATATGAACCATCCAGCCAGAGAGTAACACAGAGATGATGGAAAGAAAATGGGAGACACACACCCCGAATAGTTTATTACCCGCATGCTTCTGTGTTTCATTTCGGCCCACGTAGCGCAGGAAATGTTATGTTATGTTATGTTATATATATATATATATATATATATATATATATATATATATATATATATATATATATATATATATATATACACATACATACATACACACACACACGGATAAACTCACGAAGCTACTAAACAAATGAATATGAATGAGACAGGATCTGTCACAGGTGGAAAGTAAAGTGAAGTGAGAGAGAGAAGTGGGGTCGGCTCTGAGGTGTTTAGGCATCACAACATATACAGTGTATGATCTTTATGACATATACTGCCAACCACCTGCATGAGTTAGAGCTCAGATGAGATGACTAAACGGAAGAATTACATTTAAACGATCTCTTTTTTTAAAATGTAGTCTACCAGCCATGATGTGAAGCTAATTTAGCTAAAATACACTAAAGTCTAAAAATGAAACATCTAGCATCTTAAAGGTCACCCTATTATGGTTTTCAAATGTGCCTAATTTTGTTTTAAAAGGTCTCATACAATTTATGTACATGCATCCAAGATCAAGACACACTTTAATGTGCTCATCATTTAAACTGCAGGACTACCTTTATCCCCCCAGTGTCAAAAACGACTCGTTTTTCACCACACTGGTCTTCCACCAAACCATACTTTTAACCACAAATGTGTGGCTGATGAAATTTGTATTCTCTTCATATTCTATTCATTTTTCTCTGACCACATTGCATTCCTCTTTTTCTCACTTGACCAGACTGTCGTAGAGAAATATGAACCATCCAGCCAGAGAGTAACACAGAGATGATGGAAAGAAAATGGGAGACACACACCCCGAATAGTTTATTACCCGCATGCTTCGGTGTTCCATTTCGGCCCACGTAGTGCAGGAAATTTTATATTATATTTTTATATTTTATATATATATATATATATATATATATATATATATATATATATATATATATATATCTCATGAGCGCCTTCATTAGTCTCCATTACGGGAGGCAATATCTGCAGCACACGTTATTCCTAACACCATAATGCGGTTAACTCCAATTATGCTGCAAATGAAACATCAACTCCCACTCTGTCTGCGAGCCAATGAGCCGAATCTAATACAGAACTCACGGTGGGAAGTAGGGCGGATTGTGTTTGGTTACCCGAGTTTGGACAAATTCATTACAAATTCTGCTACGCGAGACATGCTTCAGCGTGAAGAGTGCTGCCAATCAAAGCGACCACATCTCTCTAAATGCAATTTGACTATGGTGACAAAGATCCAAGAGTTTACTCCACACACAACCTGCATCCCTGCAACAGATCTCACCGGGTTGGTTATTGGCTATTACACCACAGCGCTGTCGAATTCTCAGTTCTCATTGGTCTGAAGGTGGCAATTAATGTGAACAGGAATTAAAGTGGACAGGAATTCTGGCTATAATTTCAATCACAGATTTATAGTATATTGTTTCTATAGGAACAGTTAATTCAAAGGGATTTGTACATACCGTAATTCTCGGACTATTGAGCACACCTGAATATAAGCTAACCCGCTAATTTTAAGAAAAACAATTTTGAACATATACAGGCTGCGCTTGTCTACAAGCCGCAGGTGTCCACGTTGTAACGGTCACGATTCGTGACGTAAACGAAGCAGGACGGATGCAAGTGCAGTTAGGACGAGAGCTTTTATTGAAACAGAGGAGAGCAGACTCAAGAGATACAAGAAACACAAAACATGACCAACTCAATGAATTAAGCTAACTAAACCAACTAACCTAAACATTAACTATGACATGAAACAAAGACTCTATATCTATACTCTATAAACCACTTCTACATCTATATTCTAAACTAAGTCTATACAACTCTAAGCTATAGTATCCGCTACTAGGCTATAAGCTATGCTACAAGCTACTAGGCTATAAGCTATGCTACAAGCTACTAGGCTATAAGCTATGCTACAAGCTACTAGGCTACAGGCTAAGCTATAAGCTATGCTATTAGCTAACTAGCCTTGACATGAACTCAGACATGGCTAGGAAACATGAACAAGAACAAAGACTAACTATATTCACTATCTAATTCTAACTCTATATCTAATTACCCGCGTTGTGTGTGTCATGGCTCCCGGTATATATACACACCAGCCAAACTGCTAACAGCTGCGGGCAATACCAAAACACACGTGAATCAACAACACATGACAAGACGGGGCGTAGACATGCCATCACCAATGTGCATTTCTTCGTGTGTTTTCCCTGATGAGGGGGTGTGCACGAAGCGCAAAACCACTGATCTGAAGAATGTAGTGTGAGCGCGTTAGATTTAATTCGAACCGTTTCATTGGTCCACTGTGACCTGTTGGGTAATTTCATTTGTCCGATGTGACGAGGCTAAATGTTTTGGCGGCATGAAACTCGTTAGCCCGTAAAAATCCATAAATCAGCCGCATCATTGTTTAAGCCGCAGTGTTCAAAGCGTGTGAAAAAAGTAGCGGCTTATAGTCCGGAAATTACGGTACATGCAGTCATGGACGAAATTATTGGCACCCCTGGAACTTTTCCAGAAAATGCAACATTTCTCCCAGAAATGTGTTGGAATGACAAATGTTTTGATATACACATGTTTATTACCTTTAAATGCATTGGAACAGCACAAATAAGCAGAAGAAAAAAGGCAAATTTGACATCATTTTACACAAAACTCCCAAAATGGACTGGACAAAATCATTGGCACCCTATTAAAACTGTGGGTAAATAATTTAATTTCAAGCATGTGATGTTCATTTAAACTCACCTGTGGCAAGTAACAGGTGCTGGCAATATAGAAATCCAAACTGAAGCCAGTTAGAGTGTATAAAAGTTGGCTCAACCTTTGTGTTGTGTGCCTGTGTGTGCCACACCAAGCATGGAGAAGAGAAAGAAGAGCAGAGAATTGTCTGAGGACTTAAGAAGCAAAATTGTGGAAAAATATCAACAATCTCAAGGTTACAAGTCAATCTCCAGAGATCTTAAAGTTCCTTTGTCCAATATAATCAAGAAGTTTATAACTCATGGAACTGTGGCAAATCTCCCTGGACGTGGACGGAAGAGAAAAATTGATGAAAGAATGCAACGCAGGATAGTTAGAATGGTGGATAAACAACCTCGGTCAACTTCCATGCGAATTCAGGCTGTCCTGCAGACTCAGGGTGCATCAGTGTCAGCTCGAACCATACGTCGTCATCTGAATGAGAGGAAGCGCTATGGCAGGAGACCGAGGAGAACCCCACTTCTGACACAGAGGCATAAAAAAGCCAGACTGCAGTTTGCAAAAATGTACCTGAGTAAGCCTCAATCCTTCTGGGAGAACGTTTTTTGGACAGATGAGACTAAGGTAGAGCTTTTTGGCAAAGCATGTCATTCTACTGTTTACAGAAAACAAAAAGAGGCCTACACAGTACCTTCAGTCAAACATGGTGGAGGTTCAAGTATGTTTTGGGGTTGTTTTGGTGCCTCTGGCACTGGGTGCATTGACTGTGTGCAAGGAATCATGAAATCTGGAGACTGTCAAAAGATTTTGGCCCATAATGTAGGGTCTAGTGTCAGAAAGCTGGGTCTGCGTCAGAGGTCATGGGTGTTTCAGCAGGACAATGACCCAAAACATACCTCAAAAAGCACCCAGAAATGGTTGGAGACAAAGCGCTGGAGAATTCTAAAGTGGCCATCAATGAGTCTGGATCTAAATCCCATAGAACACCTATGGAGAGATCTCAAAATTGCTCTTGTGAGAAGGCACCCTTCAAATCTGAGAGACCTGGAACAGTTTTCAAAAGAAGAGTGGTCCAAAATTCCAGTTGAGAGGTGTAGGAAGCTTGTTGATGGTGATAGGAAGCGACTGGTTTCAGTTATGTTCTCCAAAGGGTGTGCAACCAAATATTAAGTTGAGGGTGCCAACAATTTTGTCCGACCTAATTTTTGAGTTTTGTGTAAAATGCTTTTTTTGTGCTGTTCCAATGCACTTAAAGGTAATAAACATGTGTATACCAAAACATTTGTCATTGCAACACTTTTCTGGGAGAAATGGTGCATTTTCTGGAAAAGTTCCAGGGGTGCCAATAATTTCGTCCATGACTGTATGCACATAATCTTTTCCAAATCTACACAGAAAATGTGGTGAAAAATAAAAGTATTATATACTAGTATAGTATAGACTCTCATAATGCGGAAACTAGGCATTAAACAAACTAGCTGACAACAAATCATTTCAAATTAAAGCCTCGAACGCACACAGCTGATCAGACAGCAGATCAGAGAAAGAAGCAAGCTACAATAACAGTGTTTACCATCCTGGCCTGAAAAACGGGTTTCATCAAGTCAGAAAATACACTGCATGACGTCTCCAGCCAAAATTAAAATACCACCAAGAGGATAGCTAACGTTTAGTGAATCTTTTGTGGTGCGTTAAATAGATTTCTTTACAGAAGATCTATACTGCCTCGAAGAAGGAGGGAAGGTTAAGTGTAGTGGAAACTCATACCTCATTAGGCCACACTGAAAACATCTCTTTCTCCTCTTTCCCACTGTTATCGGAATGTAAGTATGGCTCTTAGCATTTTTAATACATGAATGTCAAATTTTCCTATTATATTAATATGCTAGCTAATTAACCAGCACAGTATCCTCTCCAACCCCTAGTCATCTCCAATATTTCCCTTATTTGACTCCTGTGCTTCCAAGATTTCTAGTATACTCCTGATGATTAACAGGTCTGGTAATATAAAATAACCGATAATAAACTTCAGTGGGTGTTGTATTGAACGATAAATACTGTTACATCACACATCAAACCAAACCCAATACAGACTGCAAGGCAACAATGCATCATTTATTAAATGTGTAACAAGCGTGTAATGTGTGTGTAATACCTGGTGGCAGGTAGCAGGCTGCAGGCAGGTATAGACGTTCTGCTGCATGTCCAGTAGATCCTGCAGTAGAGCTCTCCACACACTCTCACTGACTGGCGGATTTCTTAAAACAGAAAAAGAACATAACTAGTTAAATGCCTAGTTTGAGTAACACAATAATAATAATAATAATAATGCTGTAACAGCAACGTAACCAAATTCATACACCTTTATACGCAAGTAATAACTCACTTGAGGTGGGCTTTTATATGAGAATAATCAGCAATAAAAGACGAGTTAAGTCAAGTTCCTGTTGCCACACTAAAGTTGATTATTTCCCAATAACAGCATGTTGTGAAGTGTTTTATTCCTCTTATACCACAGCAATTTGGCCAAAATATTTTTTTCCTTATTAAATGGAATGACAGTACTTTAGCACGAGTTAATATAACATATAGCAACTAATACATAATATCAGTTTATAGTCAAGTCTAATGTTATCACTTACTTTACGGCAGCTATAAACGTTTCTACACCTTTTCTTGTGGTGGATAAGACGGAGAAAAGGCAACTAAGTCATGTTACTGAGAAACAGAAGACGCAAAGTCATCTTTCCTGAAAGCCCAATATGAAGTCCCACGGCAGAACATGTACACTCACAGCTTACCTCTGACTGACACTGGAGACTCCTTCCACAAAAACCTTACAGAAAGCTTCACATATTAACAATTTCACACTTTTCTTCATTAAATGCATACTACACAGTATGATTTTAATCCGTGTATCATTAGACTCTGAGCATACGGAGTGATAATGTATTAGAATGCGTGCATGAATATAAACCATGAACTAGAGTTGAGGGTTCACAAACTCTCCCAACTTTTAATCCTCTTTTAAAAATATTTTTTTTGTCTGAATGGTTACTATGATGCCAGTGACTAGTAGTTGTCATTTAACCGACCGACAAAAACAGAATTCAGTATTGGTGTCATTACTGCATTAACTACTGGGCGTTACACTATACTTGAGTTCCCTGTCAAAGATAAACGTTTGTGTATTTCCCCGTACATGCGTGTGGTATTTGCATTTATAGCGGTTTGTAAATAGTCATGAAGAAGCACGATTAGTGCTTACTTCATTGTGTGCACAATGTGTTTTTATAATGGGTAAAGAATAAATTATTTATACTGTGTGTCAGCGTAACGTATAATGTTCATATTTTCATCAAATTCTGTGGCTGAATTTTGTATTATTAGGCTATTGAGTGGTGTGTTGAGTGTGTGTAGGTGAGCCCTAGTTGTGTCCTTCATCCTGTGTGGCAGGGATGTGTGTGTGTGTGTGTGTGTGTGTGTATAAACAATGTTAAAAGTAAATAGATTAAATTATATAGTGCATGTCTTACTTGCGCCCGGTATGGCGGGTGAGTTTGACCATCAGCTGGTGAGCCTCCTCCCTGCTGTTCTGACTGTTTCTTATGAATGCAATTGGCTTCTGTAGGCCATGCTTCTCCAGTACCTCAGCAACACTGCAACACACACATACACACAGATAAACTACATCTGACATTCATACATCAATCATTTGTGTAGCTATCTATTTATCCAACAATTAACAATGAAAAAAAAAACATTAAATGTTGCCATTTATTTTCAGTCCAATTACTCCATACATCCACTAGTCAATCGTTACATTTTTCCTACCATTCATTCCTCCAGCCAATCATCCTACCATTCATTCCTCCAGCCAATCCTATCATTCATTTCTCCAGTCAACCCACCACACTCCTCCAGTCAATCCTACCATTCATTCCTCCAGTCAACCCACCACACTCCTCCAGTCAATCATACCACACTCCTCCAGTCAATCCTACCATTCATTCCTCCAGTCAACCCACCACACTCCTCCAGTCAAAACCTCCAGTCAATCCTCCAGTCAATCCTACCACTCATTCCTCCAGTCAACCCCAACCGTCAACCCCAACCGTCAACTCACCATTCACTCCTCCAGTCAACCCACCATTCACTCCTCCAGTCAACCCACCATTCACTCCTCCAGTCAACCCACCATTCACTCCTCCAGTCAACCCACCATTCACTCCTCCAGTCAACCCACCATTCACTCCTCCAGTCAACCCACCATTCACTCCTCCAGTCAACCCTCCAGACATCCCACCCAGTCAAACTACCATTCAATCCTCCAGTCAACCCACCATTCAATCCTCCAGGTGATCCAACATTCAACCCACCAGTCAAGCCAACATTCAATCCTCCACTCAATCTACCAGTCTATCCACCAGTCAAACCAGTCAATCAATCCGTCCAGTTAATTCATCTGTCCATCACTTTAATAAACAGACCTCTCATCCAACCAACACATCCATTCATTCATCAATAAATCCATTATCCATAGTATAAATTTATGAACAAATCCCTCAATCTATACTTTGTCAAATCCATCTATATAGCCACTCATTTATTCAATCACTAATCCGTTAACTAAACCAATTTATTTAACATTTAATTGATTCATAAACATCAATCAAATCCGTCAAATCATCCCCTTCGTCTGATAATCAATTGATCAAATGCATTAATTTATCCATCCATCTTCTCACAAACCCTTCATCAGTCTTCCCAGCCACCGTTAAATGACTGTATACTCCACACACATCCAGCGAGGAAAGCTTAACAGTGTAATTTGAGAAACTGCGATGCACAAAATGAGTCGACATAAATCAGAGTCTCATCAGTCAGAGCAGTCGGCCGAACAAACGCAGCACTTGGCTGGGATGCGCTCAGTAAATGGGGATCTTTCTTAGTGCACAGATGTTTTCTGCTTACACACACATTAGCACAGACACTTGTCTCTCTCGTCTTTACTGATACAGATTGGTTTCTGCCTTTTACGCTCTCTCTCCATCTGTCCCTCAGTTGCCATGAAAAAGCACAGGGCATGGGAGGATTTGATTTGATTTATAGGGACACATAATCTATCCACTAGTTATGATACAGAATGAATCAGAGATGGGGAAAAGGGAAAGTGTATCAAAGGAAATAATATTATGATATAAGGGATAGAATATGCAGTTCATGCAGAAAAATACTGTAGAAAAAAATTAGATTTGAACAATAAAGTGAGAAACAGAGCAAGAAAGGAAGATGAACTATATATATATATATATATATAATTTTTTTTTTTGGCAACACTTTAGGAGAAGCACATATTCATAAATTATTACGGGGCCAAGCACTAACTATGAACAAGCACTATGTTGTAATTGTATGTTTTTAGGGGGCCAACCACCGAAGGTGCATAGATTTTAATTTCTTGTTCTTCCACATGGGAGTCTATGAATTTAGTGGTGATAAAGAACAGTCTTAACTACCAACACAATGTATGCCACTCAAGCACTCTAGCACCACCAACAGTGCAAATTTGGACATACCTTTCAATAATAGTTTTTGCCATTGCAACTTCACACAATTCCACTTTCCACTGATTCTTTTGGTCAAGTTGAGTTCAATCATATGGCATGATGTTAATTTCCAATATATTGTATTGTCTGCCACTTTGGAGGTTTTTTTTCCAACTTTTTCTTATACAAATGTTGTCAAATCACCACCAAATTTGGTTTACAGCATCAGCGGACCAACCCAAACAGGGTTGGAGATGTTATATGTGGGATGGTTGGTCCATAACAAGCAAACAAATTTGATGGCGAAGTTGCTAAACAGCGTTTGAGAGAATATCTCAAAAAGTGTGACGTATTCAAACCAAACTTCCTAAGGACCATAGGGACTTCAATAGGTTTAGAATCAATTTACCTCTAGGAGGCATATTAATTCACAAATTCATAAATCTGCTCATAACTTAGGGTTAGGGTTAAATCACTCAACATCAATCAAGGTACCGAGTGTTCTTGATGTAACAAATTTGTTATGTGCCAAAATGGAAGGAGGCCATTTTAAGTTTTATCTAAACTGCTCCTTCACCTACAAACGTTGTCCAATCATCAGGAAATTTGAGTCACCGCATCATAAGACCAACCTGAACAAATGCTGCTTCTCAGATTTTGATAAATAGGACAATACATCCAGAACATGCAAATGAATTTGGCAGGATGTGAGGCCATTTCCTGGCAACACTTTTACATACATATTTTATGTACAGATTTGACAACTTGATGTTTTGGCTTCAAATTAAGGATATCCCCTGCCTTGTGCACGATGCTGGGATAGGTTCCAGGTTCCTCCGCGACTCTGAAGAAGGAGTAAGCGGTAGAAGATGGATTAATGGATGAAGGATATCGCCTTTCAAAGAGGTGCTGTTGGTCTCAACAGGTTCTGGTCTTCCTCTATCACTAAGGGGTAATAATGTGTCCTTCTAGGATTAGAGTATTTGTATTGTTTATAGTGCTTTTATACTGATTGATGCCTATTGCAGTTGCTATATAATTATTCATGTCATGAATAGTTATAAAGGTCATGCAGTACACCATGAGGCATTGTAATATAAAAGGTAATACTTTTGTTACAACATGCAACAAGTTATCAAGGAATTACTTACAGAACTATATGAGTTTATATAAATGCTTCAAAGGAATCATTACCTCCTTCCATGCACCCAGTTATAATGAAATATGAATATGGGCTTGTGTTACCTTGTTTCTTTTGGTTTTGAAATAAACTAAGAGTGTGTATCTGTCAAGAGAGCTGTCCCAGCCCGTTTACACACCACCTCTGACGAGAACACATGCACACACAAATACACACTGCAGCATGGATTTCATCACCACCCAGCATATAATTTAGCCTTCAAGAACAATGATAATTATACGCTGTGCGATGTGAAGGCCCGAAATGCCCCTTAAGAGTCACATTAAAAAGAAGAAGTGATCAGGTGGAGGACTTTGATGTAAGACACCTGCAAATTAAATGGGGAAACACTGTGGCAGATACAAAAATACAGTCAGTTTCACCCACGGCGTTCAGCCAAAACTAATTTCGGACTTTCGAACTTCTGGATAGGAAAAGGCCAAAGAAAAACCCCAAAGAAACCCTCTGTCTTTTCTCTCTCCATCTCTATCTCCAGGGCCTCTGTTTTTCACTTCGACTATGGCCTTCCCACCATCCTTCACTCAGCCATTACCTGAGATGTTTCTCCAGGGAGTCTACTTGGTCATGCAGGATTTTTGTGGTTTCAGTCTGTGGCCTGTAAGAGAGCAAGAAAGAGAAATTATAAATTCAACACTGACTGATTAAAACCTGATAAGATCCTTTAGTTGGTTATAATTCGTAAGAAATAAACCGCTATACTTCATGCTGGTTTGGTGAAATAATAAAATATGGGATGGTGTGATGCAGCCTGACGTGAAGCAGGTCATGTTCATTATTTTCCTATGAACAGCAATGTGTTATTACATTTTTTTTTAATTAAAGAATTACATAATTGATCAATTTACAGCTACATTTAATGTGCTATGTCCACAAAACAGCCATGTTATTGCAGCTATACAAAGTTGTACGCATTTAAACTTGTTCACTCCCAATCACTTTCTTTTTTTATTTAGCTTAGAAGTGACAAATTGTTTCGATGCAACATACAAATGTGCTGGACAGATCGGTTCGATTTTTTAACTCTTTGAAATTCTCATATAGAAAACAGAATTACGTAGTATATACATGGTGTTGCTTTTACATTTGCCTAAAATAAGTGACGGTCTAAGACAACCATCTGCACTACAATGCTGGATGAAATGCACAGGTACCACTGGCAAACAGAATACAGTCCCTACAAATAAGGTCAACATTGGAGGAACTCCTAATATAATGAACCACAATTGGAAAATGTAAAAATCTTGAGACTGACAAGACAGTTTAAATTCCATCACAATTTATCTGGGATGTCTTGGCATCATTTTGACTAAATTTGGCTTGAATCTGATGAATCCCCTAGGAGGAATATTTAAAAGTTTGGTACCTGTTAAAACATACAAAAACCCAAATCACTGACTTCCTGTTGGGCAGAGTCAATGGATGTGGAAATTGTTTGTCTTAAGAAGATCTCTAGGCTTACCAAATTTGGTGCAAGGTGACACCAGATGAGAAAAATGTCAAAAGGAGGCACTATTGAGCCTCCGGGGCAACGCCCTGATCCAAGCAACATGGCCAAGGTGTTGAAAAATAATAAACGAGCCAAAAAACAAGATATGCTTGGTGCCTGAACCTGAAATATGCCATTTTGACTCGGAAACAAATTTCAACCATACACCATTATGAAAATGTCTTTCCAACAGTGAAACATATACAGCATGTTCAGTCCAGTAGCGTACACTAAGCTTGCTGTGATAGCAGGTGTTACAGGTTTTCGGGCCACAGACCGATTACATCACTTGCGCACCGCCCCCACTGTTTTGCCATTTTATAGTAATAAAAATAATTTACTTCCAGTTAGAGAATGGACACTACAATTAAAATCTGAATGTGTCTGCTCAATTCAGCAGGAGCCAAGCCGCAGCATAAAGAAGTCAGATTTAATTTATCACGTGACGAGAGTGAGGCGAGTTGACCGACAAGACGATGGTGGAAGATTTGGATTCAAAAGTTCTATGTTTAACATAAGCGAGTTTGTCATTGGACTGTTTTGTAGTTGCTGTGTTTTTCATTAAGAATAACAATGACCCCACCCCCAGAATTAGGTGAACACGCTTGTATGAGTCTGCACTGATCAACGTTTTTGTGACGTTTCCTTTAAAAAAATTTTTAAAAACGCTGTTTAGGAATCATTGTGTTTCATTATATCGAACAATCGAGATGTGTTCATATAGCAGAAGAATGTCAGCATAAGTAGAATTATCATACATTTTTAATTCCAGTTAAATTGAAGAGGGCATTGATAATAAAAATCAAGAGGGTAATAAGGCAGTCTAATTAGGTTAGGAGATTTTGCTCTTTGAAGGAAGACAGAAGCATGCAGAGATAATCCTGAGTTCATTAGGAGGCAGCTTATACTGAGCTTTACATGCACACACATGCACTTACACACACACACACACCGAGCCAACCTAAGACACTGAGCCGGCATTCATTTACATGAAGAGTGTCAATAGATTAATGTAATGTTTTAGATTAATATATCTAAGATTATAATTTGTGTGTGATCATACTATATAACTTATAATGTTGGGTACACATTCATCTAAAACATTACATTAATCTATTGACACTCTTCATATAAATGAATAAAAACATCTACAATTGCAATCAAAATTATCCAACCCCCACTGCAAATCAGGTGTATTTTCAAAATGTGACTTTCAGCTGTTTGCAATGAACAAATCAAACAAAAGCTATTGAAATAGTTCAACACAACGAAGGCTTCAAGTGGTTTCCCCAAATTCAACTGAAAATGGAACTTATAAAGACTTCTGTGGTTTCAAAATTATTCATCCCCCTGAACAGAATCCCTCACAACAGCACAAATATGCAAAACGGGTGTTGTCTCAAGCACATCTGATACAGCTAATCAAATGCTTCATTCACATGAAATACCTTAACTGGCTAGGGGAAAAGAATACATGAAATACCTGGACAGGGCAGAAAAGGGAAGCTATCTACGGCTGCTAGCAGATTTCTGAGAATGCAGGTTGTGAAAAACCCTCGAGAGACTGCAAAAGACCTGCAGCAAACTTGGTAGAAACAGGCACTGTGGCCAGGACTCCAAGACGTACATCACTACTGATACAAAAGCAAAGAAATGTCTGCTCAAAATCATATAAACAAGCCAGAACTAGAACTTTTCGGCATGATGGATTAGCGGTATGTCTGGAGGAAGAAGAATGAAGAAAGAACACTCTGTCCAGTCAAGCACGGTGATGGCTCGGTGATGCTCTGTGGCTGCTTTGCATCCTCTGGCAGCGTGTGGAAGGCAGGGTGGATTCATTGAAGTATCATGAAATCCTAGAAGAAAACGTCATGCCGCCTGTGAGGAAGCTGAAGCTTGGGCATCATTGGACCTTCCAACAGGACAATGATTGAAAGCATACCTCATATTCCACAAAGGCTTGGTTACAGAAGAAGTCCTGGAAGATTCTACAGGTTCATCACAGTCACCTGACTTGAACCTCATAGAAAATCTCTGGTGGGATTTGTAGAAGTATGCAAACCCAAGAATATTACTGAACTGGAGGCCATTGCTTATGAGGAAATGGCTAAGATTCCTCAGGAGCGCTGCCAGAAGCTGGTGTCTGGCTAAGCATCTCGTTTGCAGCAGGTCAGCAAAAGGGTGCTCTTCTAAGTACTAAAATGCTTGCCATGAAGGGGTTGAATAATTTTGTGTGTTAAAAGTTGCATTTCCAGTTGAATTTGGGGAACCCACTTGAAGAGTTCATTGTGTTGAACTATTTCAATTGCTTTTGTTTGATTGGTTCATTGCAAACAGCTGAAAGTCTGTAAATTTTGACAATAAACCTGATTTGCAGTGGGGGTTGAATAATTTTGATTTCAAATGTAATAACTGATGTGTGTGCAAGCATATGGTGAGCAAATATTTATTTAGTTATTTTAAATATTATAAAAAAAATTAGGTTTTTTTGAGGTCAATAATTTTGGCACATATTTTGGAAAGGAAAAAAATTATTAAAAAATTAGAATTATTTTCTCAGAACAAAGTTAACTTTTGAATTACTGTGTGTAACATTTATGTGAAACCATCATTAAGCTCATTTATATAAAATGGTGCCAATAATTCACTGTAGATTTACTTAATAGGTAGAGATCTAGTTTGAGTGTCAACAGTTGATGGAAACTTAGCAAACAGAGCCAGGTTGAATTTTTTCCCCTTTATCACAGATCTGTAGCGGTATGAATAAAGAATCTCAGAGAATTATGATTTTCTCTATAGATAGCTAGTTAAATAGTTATATTCCTGTATTTAAAAAAAATAGCTAGGTATCACGGGATGAGGATAATTATTCGAGATGACATTACGTGTTAGCGAAATATTGTAAATTAAAGGGTTTCCTTGTCGAGAAGCAAAAAAACGACTATGCATTTTGCAAGCCAGCTGCTATTGTTAAGGCTACTATTATATTGGTCATGTTTTGATTTTAAAATGTATGTCAAATGATGAAAAATTAAGCTCTCTCAAATGTATTACATTTTGTATTTAAAATTATCCCTAGATAATCAAGAGTAACCATTTCTAAACATATCCGTAAATGAAAAGCATGTGAATTTATCCGACAGTAGCTACTCATTGAATATATTTTCGTGAATGCATTGAAAATTCAATACAAGTTCAGCCTAAGATAGCAAGTCCTTCATATCTGTGTGCTGTGTACGAGTCGTGATGCATACTAACCCAAATCCTCTCTGAGGCAGACACTCCAATATGTCGTAGCTGAGAGCGAGCTGGTCTTCTCGTTCACAGCTGTAGATACACTCCAACGCCACTGACATCAGCTGATCAGGATCGGCGATAAACTTCTGCTGACACTGAGAAACCAGACACACACACACAAACAAAGAAACCAAACCATAATTATCATATTCATTGCACGTTCTCTTGCAAATCATTAATATCTCAGCAGAGTCAAGGGTGAGCAGAAAGCAGTATATACACCACTGGAACTGAACAAATGATTGTATACCTCTCGAAGCCAGCAGGTAATGAAAAGACACACTCAACCACCTACACACTCAAGCTTGTGGCATTATGAAATTCAGAGGGGGGGATATGGAGCCCTTCCATAAGTCGTTCAAAGTACCTACATAATGATGAGACCAAGGCAATATTCTAGGTATTTAAAATAAAAACGACCACTTAAATACATTAATGTTTATTGTTCATAGTTAGTTAATAAGTTTGATATCATTATTAGTAGTAGTCGTAGTAGTAAAAGTAGACGTAGTAGTAGCAGCAGTAGAATTAGTAGTAATAACAGTAGAAGTAGTAATAGTAGCAGTAATAGTAGTACTAATATGAGTAGCGGTAGTAACAGTAGTGGTAGATGGTGCAGTAATAGTAGCAGTAATAGTAGTACTAATATGAGTAGCGGTAGTAACAGTAGTGGTAGATGGTGCAGTAATAGTAGCAGTAATAGTAGTACTAATATGAGTAGCGGTAGTAACAGTAGTGGTAGATGGTGCAGTAATAGTAGCAGTAATAGTAGTACTAATATGAGTAGCGGTAGTAACAGTAATTGGTAGATGTTGCAGTAATAGTAGTAGTAGTTGTAGTAGTAGCAGCAATAGTAACAGTAGAATTAGTTGTGGTAGTAGCAGAAGTACTAATATGAGTAGCGGTAGTAACAGTAGTGGTAGATGGTGCAGTAATAGTAGCAGTAATAGTAGTACTAATATGAGTAGCGGTAGTAACAGTAATTGGTAGATGTTGCAGTAATAGTAGTAGTAGTTGTAGTAGTAGCAGCAATAGTAACAGTAGAATTAGTTGTGGTAGTAGCAGAAGTACTAATATGAGTAGCGTGTAGCAGTAGTAGTGTAGATGGTGCAGTAATAGTAGCAGTAATAGTAGTACTAATATGAGTAGCGGTAGTAACAGTAGTGGTAGGTGGTGCAGTAATAGTAGTAGTAATAGTAGTACTAATATGAGTAGCGGTAGTAACAGTAGTGGTAGATGGTGCAGTAATAGTAGCAGTAATAGTAGTACTAATATGAGTAGCGGTAGTAACAGTAATTGGTAGATGTTGCAGTAATAGTAGTAGTAGTTGTAGTAGTAGCAGCAATAGTAACAGTAGAATTAGTTGTGGTAGTAGCAGAAGTACTAATATGAGTAGCGGTAGTAACAGTAGTGGTAGATGGTGCAGTAATAGTAGCAGTAATAGTAGTACTAATATGAGTAGCGGTAGTAACAGTAGTGGTAGATGGTGCAGTAATAGTAGCAGTAATAGTAGTACTAATATGAGTAGCGGTAGTAACAGTAATTGGTAGATGTTGCAGTAATAGTAGTAGTAGTTGTAGTAGTAGCAGCAATAGTAACAGTAGAATTAGTTGTGGTAGTAGCAGAAGTACTAATATGAGTAGCGGTAGTAACAGTAGTGGTAGATGGTGCAGTAATAGTAGTAGTAATAGTAGTACTAATATGAGTAGCGGTAGTAACAGTAGTGGTAGATGGTGCAGTAATAGTAGCAGTAATAGTAGTACTAATATGAGTAGCGGTAGTAACAGTAATTGGTAGATGTTGCAGTAATAGTAGTAGTAGTTGTAGTAGTAGCAGCAATAGTAACAGTAGAATTAGTTGTGGTAGTAGCAGAAGTACTAATATGAGTAGCGGTAGTAACAGTAGTGGTAGATGGTGCAGTAATAGTAGTAGTAGTTGTAGTAGTAGCAGCAATAGTAACAGTAGAATTAGTTGTGGTAGTAGCAGAAGTACTAATATGAGTAGCGGTAGTAACAGTAGTGGTAGATGGTGCAGTAATAGTAGTAGTAATAGTAGCATTAGTTGTAGTAGCAGCAGCAGTAGAAGTACTAATATGAGTAGCGGTAGTAACATTAGTGGTAGATGGTGCAGTAATAGTAGTAGTAATAGTAGCATTAGTTGTAGTAGCAGCAGTAGTAGTAGAAGTACTAATATGAGTAGCAGTAGTAACAGTAGCAATACTAGTGGTAGATGCTGCAGTAGTAGTAGTAGTTGTAGTAACAGTAGTAGCAGCATTAGTTGTTGCAGTAGTAGAAGTACGAATATGAGTAGCAGTAGCAATACTAATGGGAGATGTCGCAGTAAATGATAGTAACAGTAGTAGTAGTTGCAGTAATAGTAGTAGAAGTAGCAGTAGTAATAGTAGCAGCAGTAGTAACAGTAGCATTAGTTGTTGCGGTAGAAGCAGTCGTAATAGTAGAAACAGTAATAGTAGTAGTGATGGTAAAAGTAGAAGAATAGTAGTAGTAGAAGTAATAATATTCGGCAAAAAAAAGAGAAACATCCCTTTTTCAGGAGACTGATTTTTTTAAAGATAATTTAGTAAAATCCAAATAAGCTTTACAGATCTGTATTGGAAAGGGTTTAAACAATGTTTTTCATGCTTGTTCAATGAACCATAAACAATTATTACATATGCACCTGTGGAACCGTTTACAGGCAGTAGGCAATTAAGGTCACAGTTACAATAGCATAGGACGCTAAAGAGGCCTTTCTACTGACTCTGAAAAACACCAGAAGAAAAGATGCCTAGGGTTCCTGCTCACCCGCATGAACATGCCATAGACCTGCTGCAGGGAGGCATGAGGACTGCAGATGTGTCCAGAGCAATAAACTACATTAATGTCTGTAATGTAAGACGCCTAAAGCTGTGCGATTTTTAATAGTCCTTTGTGACTGTTGCTTGTCAGACCGCACGAACGTGATCCCCGCTGTAAGCCATGTCACACTGTAGGATCTCAGTTGTCATTAATGTCAGATTATATGACAGTCAAGACATGAAAAACGGACGCACGCACGGAGACTCGTACGGAGTAGGAGAAGCCACACTACAGGCCATTAATCGGCTGTCGGGGGATGCGTCAAACTAGCGATAAAAGACTAGAGATTTCGGCCTAGAATGTGAACCCAACTTAAGACAGTGCTACAGGGAGACAGGAAGGACGGCTCATCGTCCTTGCAGTTGGAAACCACATGTAACCATGTGTTCCCCTCAGACGTGATCAAGAAATTGAAAATGCCTTGGTGGAAGAGTGGAGTAACATCTCACGGCAAGAACTGACCAATCTGGTGCACTGTAGTACTTAAAGAAGCCTGTGGCCACACCAGACACTGACTTTACTTTTAATATTGACCCCCCCATTGTTCAGACACTCGTTATTCTATTTCTGTTCGTCAAATGTCTGGGAAACTTCTTCAGTTTATGTCTCAGTTGTTGAATGTTTTTATGTTAATACAAATATTTACACGTTAAGAAATCTGCTGGAAATAAAAGCAGTTGAATGTGAGAGGACGTTTCATTTTTTGCTGAGTAGCAGCAGGAATAACAGAAGTAGCAGAAACAACAGTAATAGTTGTTTCTATAATAGTAGTAGCAGCAGAATAAATAGAATTAGTCGAAGTGTTGTAGAAGTATTTGTAATAGTAGTAGAAGTAGTAGTACTATTAGTAGAAGTAGTAGCAGTACATGTAGTATAATAGAGGCAGATTATAGCAGAGTTTAAAGTATACAATTAGACTGTGGTTATATGATCTATAAGAGACCAAGGCAAAAGACGTCAAATCATGTCATTACTGTCCTAGTGTCCCATGCCTTACATAAGTCGCTGTATACAGCTAAAACTTTCGGTCGCTGTGTATCGACTATATAATGATAAAACGTAGAAATCCTGAGTGCACCGTGTGTGTGAGAAAATTAAAATTCTTAAAATAAATCAGTCTTGAAATGTAATGTCAATTCTGTCAGGGTACAGACGGTCATGTACTAAGCTCTGATAGGATGCTATTAGACTCATTATTCTGCCTTGTTGAACAATATAAAGATAGATGTGCTCACACACATTCCCTTTTCAACCGCTTTCCTTCTTTTATTTGAAGGAAACTACTGGCAGTCAGTGAGAGTGAATGACCCATAACTTTATTACAGATGCAGGAGCGCATCTGTCTGAGTGTGTGTGGGAGTGTGTCTGCCTTTAAAGGCACTCGTGCTAGCTGAATGATTCTACGGGGGAGCAGGCTGCAAGTTCTTAACCCCTTTCAATTTATTTGTGAGTGAGTGTGTGTGTGTGTGTGTGTGTGTGAGAGAAAGAGAGACACTAACGCCTGGTTTGGAATACTGGAAAATTTTAAGTGGGAGAGTCAGATCCTCCTTAGCGAGGGACACCAGGTATTCTCTGAGGAGAGCAACGGCTGATCCCTCCTTCTGACTCTCACACCGGTGGAGAAATGGTACCATCCACTGGAAGGCGTTCTTCACATAGGACTCCACACTTGACTGAGAGAGAAAAATCACAGAGAGACAGACGGAGAGTGAGAGTAATAATGAGAACAAGGATTTAACAGCAGTCATGAAACAAACAGAAAATCACTGGGGACGATTGATGTCACAGCCATCCGTGGCCAGGGTCCAAGAAAGAATAATTAGTTCGGCTCAGTGGGTGGCAAGGAAAAGATTCCTCTCTTGCGTGTATATGTGAGTGACACTAGCCAAATTGTTAAGACAGATGAACACATGAGCAATGTACACTGTATGCACACTGCAAGGCCAAAAGTATACGGACACCTGACCATCACACCCATATGTGGTTCTTCCCAAAGTTGGAAGCACACAGTTGTATTGAATGTCTTTGTACACTGTGGACTTACAATTTGCCTTCACTGGAACTAAGAGGCCCAAACCTGTTCCAGCATGACAATGCCCCTGTGCACAAAGCAAGCTCCATGAAGACATGGTGTGTTAAGGTTGGAAGAAGCTGGAAGAACTCAAGTGCCCTGCACAGAGCCCTGAACTCAACCCCACTGAACACTTTTGGGATGAACCGCAACCAGCGCCTCCTCACACATCATCAGCGCCTGACCTCAACCTCACTAATGCTCTTGTAGCTGAATGAACACGAATCCCCACAGTCGAATCAGTTCATTCAACTATTAAAATAGAATAATCACTATGGAAAGCTTTGAATCTGCTTACTTTTACGATCATATTTCTTACTACAAGTTGAAAAAAATAATAATTATGACAAACAAATATATGACAGTGAATGGGAGATTGAGGGACATAATTAATTAATTAATTAATTAACCAACCACCATATTCGATTATTAGAGTTACTTTATTATTATCTTTTTTTTTACTGTTGCTTAATTTAAATGTTTTGGCAATACTAGAAACAAAATATGGCTAGAAAGCTACTCTGAAAAGAAAAAAATCTTTTTAAAATTATTGACAAAAAAAAAAAGAAATATATTAAAGTGTGCGCGTGTGTGTGTAAAAGGGAAAAAAAGGGGAAAGAAACCAAGATGAAACAGGCCCAGAACAATGCAGACAAAAGAGCATCTGCATACATTTTTCATAAGTAGGCGGAGCTTGTCGAAGTCACTGAGCTGCCGCAGCTCCCTCAGGCCGAGGCTCAGGTCGCAAGATGTCTCGTACACTAGGGTCTCCATGGTAACCAGGTCGTCAACCAGCTGCTCCAGCCCGGGGATTTCCCGCTCTTTTCCCAGACGCAACAGAGACAGTGCACAGTCCACCTACACACACACACACACACACACACAAAGTGGTTGAAAAAACAAACAAGCAGCAGTGCACTAGAGTAAACTGATCTCTACAGCCAACCAAGAGCAAGCTGTTAGAAGACTGACCAAACAGATATCGCATGACAACAAAGAGCGCCAATCAGAATCAGAATAAACTCCCAAACCACACAGTACCACGTAAAAAGAGTTTCGGATGAAATGCTTTCATCTAAACATACAAAGCTGAAAAAGATTTGAAGTGGAAAAAAAAAGAAAAAATTATAATCTTCAAATGGACAAAGCACAAAAGCTGATCAACAAAAATCACCTGCTTGAGCAACTAGTCAACCTGTTCCACATGCTGACCTGCCTATAAATATCCTTCTACCTGTTGACAGACATCGCTGGTGGACAATCAATATGAGATCCATGTCTGGTAAGGAGAGAAATGGTAGCGATTCTTCTCTGTGGTTCATACAAATCAGGAAGTCTCAGAAATTGATCACAATGAACGTCCTCCTACCGACATTAACAACCAAACTCACTGATCAATACAGGCTGTAACGGATAAGACGCAGAGGATGCGGAGGATTACATACATCTTACTAGCCCTGCAGACAGCACAAACCACAACAGACAGCCAATTTTGCACACAAATACACACCTTGATCATTAGAGTCGAGTCTAATAGAAAATATTGATATGCACTTCCACATAAGCTGTTCTGAGGGTTGTATCAGGTGGAAACAGCCATGCAGAGATGAACAATCTTTTAATTACAGCTAATCAGTATTTCATCCGCTTATTTCAATCCTCACACTATCATTTTTTTTCCCCTCACACGGTGGAATGTTAGAAACTGAGACAGTTGACCAAGTCTTAATAATGACAACGTTTATGTATACTACAGTTTCTTAAAATAACTATTATTTCTTTTTAATAATACAAAGTACTACTTAATATCAGTACAGAACAGTACAATATTTAATTCCATAGTTTTTATTAATGTACAGTGTATTGACTAGTAATCATATTTAGGTTAAGTAAGTATTCAAATACATTCGTTTTTGTGGTTTAGTTTGTGAACCCTTTTGAATTTTCTACATTTCTGCATAAATATGATCTAAAACATTATCAGATTTTCACACAAGTCGTAAAAGTGGACAAAGAGAACCAGTTAAACAAACGAGACAAAAATATTATACTTGTTCATTTATTCATTAAGGAAAATGATCCAGTGTTGCAAATCTTTGAGAGGCTAAAGTATGTGAACCTTTGCTTTCAGTATCTGGTGTGACCTGCTTGTGCAGCAATAACTGCAACGAAACATTTCCAGTAACTGTTGATTAGTCCGACGCAACATTTGTTTAATTGGGTTCTCGTTATCTACTTCTAGGACTTGTCTGAAAATCTGATGATGCTTTAGGTCATATTTATGCAGATATATGAAAAATTCACAAAAGGGTTCACAAATCTTCAGGCACCATTGTACATTCGTTTATGAAAGTTATGAATTTGGGAAAATGAACTAGGTTGCACATGCTGAACCCTTATTTGTGTTGGTCTAAGCGAATACACAACTGGGAACATGTTTTCAGGTTCCCATTATGTGCTGTATAGAGCTGGGGAACACAGGACTCTGGAAACTGGGGAACATGGGACCCCTGGGGAGCATTTGTCAAGTGTTCATTTTGTGCCATATCAATCTGGGGAACACAGATACACTCCCAAGGTGAACTGCTTTGGAACAAAATGGGGACGCGAAAATAGAGATCCTTGGCAATAATTCAGCTCTGGGGCTGCTTCTTTGTAAACGGTACTTGGGCATTACACGTGGAAGAAAACACGAATGGGGAAATCAATAGAAAAAAACTGAATCCGAGGAGAAGATGGATGTTTCAACAAACTAAACTTTTAAACAGCCACAATAATTCAAAACTGACCCATTGGTCCATCAGAGTGACCCTCGTAACGATCAAGAGGATTGGGCCAAAATGTAACCACAATGCTAGTACAAGAGCATTGAATCACTCCTTACAGCAAATGACTATCAGTTTATTTATTTATTTATTTTTAAACATATTTGTTTACGCTTATGTATACATCCTTATATTTATGAGTAGAAAATCTAAATATATTCCCTCACTGTATATATTATATATTTAAGATGCTATTTGCATTCATGGTTCCTTCAATGAACTGGCTCCCCAGTGCCACTTAGGGGTGTACTCACTTTGGTTGCCAGCGGTTTAGACATTAATGGCTGTGTGTTGAGTTATTTTGAGGGGACAGCAAATTTACACTGTTACACAAGCTGAACACTCACTACTTTACATTGTAGCAAAGTGTCAGTTCTTCAGTGTTGTCACATGAAAAGATATCATCAAATATTTACAAAAAAGGTGACGGGTGTACTCACTTTTGTGAGATACTGTAGGTCAAATTCCCTTAGTCATTCATAACAATGGGTAAGACCAAGGAATATAGCTAAGATGTGCAGAAAAGGTTGTTGAGCTTCACAAAATGGGAAGTGGCTATAAGAAAATAGCACAAGCACTGAAAATGCCCATTTCTACCATCAGGGCAAAAATTAAGAAGTTCCAGTCAATTGGAAATGTTATGAATCAATTTGGAATTGGACTTGTGTCTATATCGTCTCAACGCTCTGTGAAGAGGATGGTTCGAGTGGCCAAAAAACCTCCAAGGATCACAGCTGGAGAATTGAAGAAATTCGTTGCGTCTTGGGGTCAGGAAGTCTCCAAAACTACAATCCGAAGTCACCTTCATCACCACAAGTTGTTCGGAAGGATTTCAAGAAAAAAGCCTCTACTGTCATCCAAAAACAAACTCAAGCATCTTCAGTTTGCCAGACACTACAGGAAAATGGGATCGGGTTCTATGGTCAGATGAAACCAAAATAGAGCGTTTTGGTAATAAACACCAGAGGTGGTTTTGGTGCACACAGAGATGTAGCCATATGGAAACGTACCTCATGCCCACGGTTAAATATGGTGGTGAGACTAATGTTTCGGCGTTGTGTTTTTCTGCCAGAGGACCTGGACATTTTGTTGGACCTGGACTCCATCAAATATCGACAGGTATTAAATGAAAACCTGACTGCTTCTGGCAGAAAGCTTAAAACGGGCCATGGTTGGAACTTCTAGCAGGACAATGATCGAAAATATACATCAAAATTAACACAGAAATGGTTTACTGACCACAAAATCAAGATCCTGCCATGACCATCCCAGTCCCCTGACTAGAAACCCATAGAAAACCTGTGGGGTAAACTGAAGATGAGAGTCCACCAGTGTGAACCGACAAATTTGAAGGGTCTGGAAAGAATCTGGATGGAGGAACGGTCTCAGATCCCTTGCACAGTTGTTGTCTTAACGAAACAGTGTGGCATATACAAGTTCAAATTCACTAGAACAAGTACAAATGACCGATAAATTTGTTAATCAATTGAAATTAGGCAACATCTGCTAACAAAAATAACAGCTGTTAAAAAGCACAAAATAAGAACAATAAAGATAATGGATAAATGTTCGTGCCATAGACTGGTTGCCTGTTGATAAAAGATATGGTGGAGCAATCCGGTGTTCAAAACAACTGGCTAACAAACTATGCAACATATTACTGGAAAAAAACAAAAACAGTCATAAAAGAAAAGGCAAATACTTCTGGTCTCTCTCTCTTTTTTTTTTTTTTTTTTAAATTCAGTCAAAAACCTTATTTAAAGATTGTAGAGAAATTTAAAAATTAAGCAAGGTCTATGCTAACAAGTTCACACTTCATTAACATCAACTCTCTCAGCAGCAGACCAGACAGGAGTGGGAGCTCAGATAAGGTCCTCTGCTACTTCACAGCAACACTTCAGAGTGCAGTTTTTACATTTGCCAATTTGCACAATGATTTCTCGCATCAACTCAAGAACAGAAAGTCCTCAATACTGTATTACAACCTACAGAACTCTTATGTTTCGCTGAAGCCTAATGAACAGAATAAGACGAGAGTTAGCTGATTGTGTGTGTATCGTGCCGAGTTAGGGTTGTTAGAAGGATCTTATCCCCAGAAGGATAGAAATATCGGACAGTTTTGACCTTGTGGGGACATTTGGTTGGTCTACGCAGAGAAATCAGCGTTTTTTCAGTGATTAAAATGAAGGCACGGTGATGATATGTGTGTTTGTGTGTGTGTGTATACCTGCCATGAATTATGGTTTCTATCTTGAGCATTGGTAAGGCACCATCCAGTGATTAGTATGACAGCATTGCAATGATGGATGTGGTTAGGCGTCTGTTGGTGTGTGTGTGTGTGTCTGTGTGTGTGTGTGTGTATATACCTGGCGTGAGTTGTACTCGATCTCCTGGGCTCTGCTCAAGTACCAGTCAGTAAGGAGTGTGATGGATGGAGTGGGGGTGCAAAATCGCTCCAACTCTGGCTGCTGCTCATACAGGAAGTTAGGATCATCCACCATGCATGTCTCCACTGCTGTCCTACACACACACAAAATCATGACACCCGTTCTTATTTCCCCAGGTACTACCTTTACATTTCTGATTAAAATCATCAAGTCTTGCCAACCCCCACCTGCACTGTGGATCTTCACACCAGTCCAAATCCCTGTGCCTCTGCTCGTCCCAAGGAATAAACACCACGCTGGACATCTCGTCCTTACTAGAAAGTGAGACAAACAGGGATTCAAAACCTAATTTACCAAAAAAAAAAGCCTGGCTAAAATGACTTCCCAAAAGAGCTGGAGTCCTGCTCAATGAACCAAATGCTTGTGACAACTTGCACGGTTTTGTGTTTTTAACAGCACACTGCCTTGCTGGCAGCATGTAAGAGCTAAACAACAGCCTGCCAAGTAAGCTTGCTCCCAACTGACGAACGTGTCAGAAATGCCACGAGCAGCTGGTGATGCGATTATTAGACAAGTGCTTGCTGCACAATTTCTCCCTTTTTAATTTTTTTTTGTGTTTACCAAAAATTCTCCCGAATTTGTCATGGGTGTTTCCCCCTGATAAGGTGCGTCTCATGACAGCTACCAATCTGGGACGGTGAAGGCGAACGCATGCTTCCTCCAACAAACTCGAAGCCAGACAATGCGTCTTTTCAAAATGCTGGCTCAAGCAACGTCATGCAAAGGCATCTAATGACACAGGGAGAGTGCTAACTGGGAGAGCGCTAAGTCTATTCCGTATACATCAGTCCGCGTGAAGTGCAGAGGTGTACACGAGACCTCAACGGGGCTGATCCAGACTTATTTTTGGGGGCTGCTGAGTACAGAGTTGAATATGGTGGGGGGAATAAAAGTAGCTTAAAACAGCACTGAAGCTGCAAATGTCATTTATAGTCTGTTAATTGAAATGCACTTTGGTGTGTTGTTTGCTTTACATGGAGTAAAACATACTAAACAAATAAAATGGTCTAAAAATAGCAAGGACTCCATTTGACAATTTTAGGACAGAAACATCTTTTAGTTATGCAAAATTCTCTGTAGACTACAGACTCGTGTTGATATTCTCTGCTGATGTTTCAGTTCCAGTGATTTTGTTGGAGTTAACAATGAATGAATGAAAAAAAAGCTTCCACCCTCATACTAATCTTAACGGTTATACAATGGGCAAGAAATTATGATGTAATGATGATGCAAATGCAAACCCCCTAGACTGCCTGAAAATGACAGTGTTCAACAGAAAGCTGGCAAAAAAAAAAATTGGCAAAATCCCCATTAAGCAGTCTCTAAACAGAAGCTATTTGTCCTGTTCATAATGGCCCCAGCTAAAAACCTACTGTGTGATTTTACGAGAAAGTTCTCTTTTCATTTTGAAAATGGAGCAAAATAGCCACAATGACAGGAACTAAAATGTACCAACTGGAACAAATGATTTCTTCCTGCTATTGTGAGAATGAAGGAGAGAAAGTAATACAGATGATGCCACATTCTATACACTAATAGTGTTCGATTTTTCTATATCTTTCACACATCTCCGCTCTGAGCTCAGCATACCTAACTGAGCGCAGACGTCCAAATCCTGATCACAAAATTCAATAAAGAATCTGATTCTTTCAAACGCACGAAACTCCATTTACCTTTCACAATTACTCAGTAATTCTAATCTCCCAATCTCTAATCAAAATCTTCTGAATTGAAGAAAAGGCATTATTTTCACGCTGGTCAGAAAGACAGTGATGATTGATTCGCAGACTTAATTACAAGAAAATAACCTCTTTCCTCTTTTTAAACTCAGCTTGGAGGAAAGTCATTTACATACACATGCAATCAATACAGCTGAGTTATTCTGCTCGTGTTCCCTATAATCTGGCCTGGGTTTGTGAGATGGAGAAAGAAATGAAGATGGCCTTAACTAATTTGTGTGTCCACCTATCTGCCTAGCGATCTGTCTCACTGTCTATCTAGCCATCTGAATTGCTGCCTATTGCTGCTTATGTCGGTCTTGCTGCCTCTGTCTAGCCGCCCGTCTCGCCGCCTCCCTAGCAATTTGTCTCACTGCCTTTCTAGCCAGCCATTCCATGACCTCTCTAGCCATCCATCTTGCTGCCTCTCTAGCTGTCCGTTTCGCTGCCTCTTTAGCCGTGTTGCTGCTTCTGTGGACATCCATCTCATTGCCCATATAGTGGTCCATTACACTGTCTCTCTAGCTGTTGGTCTCACTTCCCACATATCCATCCATTAGACGGTCCATCTCACTGACCCATAGCCATGTCTCTTACTGCCCAGCTAGATGGTTCTATCCATCCATCCATCCATCCATCTCAAGTCCATCAGGTTGACTTAATTTCCATTTTTCTGCTGCCACCTACTCCAGGTTTAAGATGTTATGCAAACTGTGCATGTTCATGATTATCCAAGAAGAAATTGTTACTTTTTTCTAATTAAATCCTGTGCAGGTAATCATAAAATCCTCAAACATATTGAAAAGACTTCATTTGGCTACAGTTTTCTCAGTAGCAGATGGCGAGAGACCTGCAGTTTTGCCTGTGAGGGAAAAAGCACAGCGCGGTTAAACCCTCTCGGACCTGCAAAAATGAGAAAGTGGCCTCCAGCTGTTGATCTATGATGGATGCTCACTACTAAGGCAACTGACCTCCAGGGAGAGAGAGAGAGAGAGAGAGAGAGAGAAGAGAAAAAGAAAGTGGGAGACCGCTGCGCTCAAAGTGCCCTAAATCTTCCACCACCCTCATTACGAAGATGGTAGGGGGAAAAGACAGATGCATCCTCTTTGTTTCTCCTCTACACACACACACACACACACACAAAACACCTCTCAAATACACGCTCACGCTGTCTCCTAAATCCACACTACCAGCAGTTAACTGTGTCTTCTGCAGTTGTATATCAAAAGAAAGCAATGCGCAAATGCAAAACGGACGACTAGGAACCTGGGCTTTATTGCTACTGCTGCTTTGACATTGGGTGTAAATTTAGGATGTGCAATTACACACATCTGTTTTAAATTCCGTGACTCGAGGGTGTCGAAGCAAACGCAGTGTTATAGTTCAGAGCCAGAGAGACTGTATATTTTCAGAGGTAGCCTGACACGACAACTGAAGCACAATTTAACACTTTATATAATATTTCAGCTCATGTTGTCAAGAAGGTCCTGAGCCATGCCATGTGACTAAGCATGTGCCAAAAAATAATATTCTTTAAGCCTGTTGACACGAGCGATTCAGCAGGGTTTTAAGATTGTTACTTATCACCCTGTACGACGTGATCCGATAATAACTTGGCTGAATTCCAACACATGCTCTGCATGTCAGATTACACTATGAAGATCCTCTAATGATAGAGCAGTGATTAGAGAAAATTTCTAGGTTCTGTTTATGTCAGATGGGGAAAAGTGCGGAAAACGGGCTTGCGAATACTGAAACGAGCCAATGATACAATACTAGTAATGTCATCCCGAGAGAACGCACTTGTAAAACACACTCGAAGGAAAGCGCCAGCTGTCCTCTTCTGCATACATGAGCTCACAGATGTCCATGATTGGCTAGTGTTGATGTGATTGACAAGGAGACAGTATGCCCCTCCTACCCAGAGAGCATGGCCAATTTAGCTCCCAAATAGGGACAGTATACATTAAGTGACGTTCATAAACGTACCCAAGTTAGCCCAAAGGCAAATTTTCATTGGTAGTCCCTTTGCCAGATGTTATTAGGCATACAACAACAACAACAACAATAATAACAGACGTTATAAACACCACTGTAAAATACAATTAAACAGCACAAGTATATAAAAAATAATAATAAAATAAAAAGACAGATAAAGTATTGACATGGGATAAAAAATAAATATTATAATGACTGACTGAAGAAGCCATTTCCTAAGATAATACTTAAATGAGTTAAAAGATAAACAGAAGGTAAACAGAAGGTTAACAGAATCCCAGTGATGTGATGCTCTGAAGGAAAAGACAGCCTGACTAAAAGAAGTTTTAATGCGCGGAATTATGCAATTCGCCCTAGCTGCACGTCTAGTTACTCTGTTTTCAAGAGGCTTAAAATTAATAAAGCCAGCCAGGGGAGGAGTTAAACCATGCATAATCTTATGAACTAAACAAATATTTTTAAACTTAATAAGGTTTTCCCAGCTAAGCAAGTTATACTCATTTACAAAAGTGTCAAGGGTGAAAACTGAAGAGTTTTCCTAAAAAGTACCCCTAGATATTTACATTCTGAAATAACCTGTAATCTCTCTCCCAAAAAAAAAAAAAAAATCCTGCTTTATATGAACACTAGATCTTTTAGAAAAGAACATACAAACTGTTTTTGACACATTTAACTTCACAGAGCACTGATTGTCAACTTATCTGCAAATTCTTCTGCATTTTTACCATGCGTGAAAATGACAAACATCAACATACACTAAGATGTTACATTGTTGACACACAGTGGGTAAATCATGCATGTACATGCTAAAGAGAACTGGGCCCAATATGGATCCCTGTGGAACACCAGTTGATAGACGTAATGAATTAGATTTATAATGATCAATTTTGAAGTGAGAATGGGAAGAAAGATAAGATTTAATTACATGTACAAGCTGTACTGGAAATTTTAAATTAAGTAATTTATGCAAAAGGTTATTATGGTTAACATCATCATTAACGTTATTATGGTTAACAATGATAAATGAAATGGTAAATGGTGCACTTATATAGCGCTTTTATGCAAAGCACTTTACACTGTCTCTCATTAACCCATTCACAAACACTCACACACCAATGGTAACAGAGCTGCCATGCAAGGCGCTAAACTGCCATCGGGAGCAACTTAGGGTTCAGTGTCATGCCCAAGGACACTTCGGCATGTGGAGTCATGTGGGCCGGGAATCGAACCACCAACCCTACAATTAGTGGACAACCCACTCTCCCACCTGCACCACAGCCGCCCCATGATAGTGTGAACAGTCTTCTGTTGCTCCTTTTCCAGAATGATCTTTAATAACTTATTTGAAAATCAAGTCAAATAGAAGAGATGTTTCAAGGCCAAATGAAAAAAATACATATACTTACCACTGTATAGGAACATTTCTACCAGGATCCCTTTTCTGTGTACTTTAATTGTTCTTGTTTGCGCAGTCCCAATTCTTTCACTAATCATGTAATCGTGTAATGTAATCGTTTTTTTCACTGAGCACACTGCACCGAAGACCACATCCTTGACCAAGCCACTTTTTACCTTGATCAAGTATTCATTTGTGTCTTTTAATTGCTCACCAGAAGATAAATGATTTTATCAATGCTTTGCTTTGACAATCATCTTGCATGTGATCTAATTAATTGTGAGGAAATGCTACAGGTTCGTGCACCATCCCTACTGACAGCTTGACAAAGCTCGCCGTCAAGGCTGAACATTAGAGAACTAAAAGTGAAAATAAAAGCCCGCCACGGGGCGGCTGTGGCGCAGGTGGTAGAGCAGGTTGTCCACTAATCGTAGGGTTGGCGTTTCGATTCAAGGCCCACATGACTCCACATACCGAACTGTCCTTGGGCAAGACACTGAACCCCAAGTTGCTCATGATGGCAAGTTCGCGTCTTGCATGGCAGCTCTGCTACCATTGGTGTGTGAGTGTGTGTGAGAATAGGTGAATGAGACATAAAAGGGCTATATAAGTGTGCCATTTACCATTTTCAAAAAGCAAAGGAATGCGGTATAGAGCTGGTTACAAAACTTAAAGTCTCAACCTCCAGACACCTCTCCAAGCATGTATGGATATGTGCGTGTGAGAGAGAGAGAGAGAGAGAGAGAGAGAGAGAGAGAGAGTGATTCGTACCAGGCTTCGGGCAGCAGCACTGTATACTCATGTGGAGAGGTGGTTTCTGGGAAATTGCACAGGATAGCTAGTCGATGCTGGAGCAACTCAGAGCCGTGATAAGTAAAGAGAATATCCAGCGCCTGAACGTTACTCTCCTAGGAGAAAGAAAGGGAGAGAGAGAGAGAGAGAGAAATAAATGAATAATTAATGCAAGCCAAATTCATGGCTGTGTCCATTTCCCCCTGCAGCTATTTCTCCACTAATAGTCTTGGTAAGTAACCATATTTCAACCTTCAAGACTTAGAAATACTTTCATGGTATAACGGAGAATCCATATTTTAGACAACACACACACACACAATGAGGTTACACCAAGATGTATAATTCACACTCACGGACTCACACACACCCAGAAAGAAGAAAAGAAGTGAGATTTACCCTGGCGTAGGTTCTCGCTGACAGCACGATATTCTGACTGCGGAACTTTTTGAAGAATTCTGAGTCGTACCTCTCCTCCGCTGCATGGGGTCCACCCAAAATCTCCTACACACACACACACACACACACAAGCTGAATGAATCCTCTAAATAAGCACTAATGATATTTGTCTCTTGTAAATAATATGCAACAGTCTCACTTTAGAGTCATGTGACACTACTGTCACTTTTAAAAAGCCACCATTTTATCTCTCCGTTAATAATGTCTGCTCGATACAAGTGATGTGTATACTGAAACCTTCTGTTGTGCATTGTGATTATTTTTCTTACCTCTACTGCCATTATTATGCTTTATGTGCCTTTACATTGTCTGCATTTTATTGCATATAGTGGTTTTAACACGTTTACTATGTCTGCCTTGTGGAGTGAAGGTATTGTATCCTGTCTTTTATTATGGAGTTTATGTGCTGATTATAGTGTCTTGTCTTTTATTCTGTTTTGTTGTGCACTTTGATGGTACCCTGTCCTTTATTGAATATAGTGCTCTTATTGTGCTTGCGGGTGGAAATGTGCTTTAGAGTGTATATTCTGTCTGAGAGTGAATGAGTGAGTCATATCATATAACATCATCCATTAATATACCCTAATAAAACACTGGTAAAATTATCAAGAAAGAAGTTAAACAGGATGGGCATGCTGCTATAGGAAAATAATCTGCAATACGATGGTGTGATGTGGATATGAAGCGATACGAAGAGCAGTTGTCCTTACCAATGCAAAGTGAATTATTTTCCGATAACAGCAAATTAACATCAACGGAATTTTTTTTCCCTATTATTATTCATTTTATAATTCAGACTTTTAATACATTTATAGTTCAATTTAATGTTGTGGAAAACAAATTAGCTCATTGTTATTAACTTCCATTAGTACCTCTCGTTTAAATTGTATTTTTTTTTTATTTTTTAGTTTTCATCTTTAAACGAGAGAGAGAGGGAAAAAAAAGCAGCTTGTCATGTTAACAAGAAACCACAAATCTCCATTGTGAAGACTTTCCTGTGTTGGAAAACCTAAAGTTACAGCTTTACGTTCGACTGTTCGAAAGTGCTGACACTGGAGACTCCTTCCAAAAATGTTAAACAAACATCTCACAGAAGAGGTTCTTTTCACCACATCAACAAATCACACACTTAAAAAAAAAATCTGCTCATGTGCCGTAAATTTGCCTGCATAAGTTGTTACTATAGAAACAATAACATTAGATCGAGCGCAATGATATAAACTTTGCAGCTGGAACTACCTTGAGAGCAGCTGTTATAGAGAATTAACCAACATCTTCTGACCAAGTCGAGTGTCCAAGCATCTAAGGATGTTTGAGGCTGACTAACCAACCTGCATTTCAATGATTGGTTGCGGCATTTATAAATTTACTCATGTTTCTTAGAGAGAAAAAAGATCCCACTCCTAATACTTTTCCTCAAACACCTTGGGGTCAGAGCTGATGGCAAGAGGCTGGTGCCTAATCTCAAACCACCTTGCATCGCCTCCATTATGAAGTGATAAAAACTAACAAAAACATGATTATCTCAAATCAAGCTGTTAGACTAAGACTAAGGACTAATTAGGCGAACGTATATACTAATTAAAAAACGGACATTAATAGTAAGAAAGATTTTAAGGCTTCGTTTTGGAAAACAACAACAACAACAACATTATCACAAAAACGGATCAGTGATCCTTGGGGGGAAAAAAGCAGTAATGGAGTCCACACATTTGAGAGAAGACTAGAACAGTCACAATGATGATAGTTATAGTAGATGTGTCATTACAACACTATTGTTAAGTTCAACAAGAAAGAAATCAGCACAAATCAGCAGCTGTAGTTGCACGTAGGTTTGAAATTCAAAGACTGAAAATAAACCCTACCTCCTAACACTTCTTTTGTTTTTTTGTTTTGTTTTTTTCCCCAAAACAAAAAATGACCAGGTTTTAAACAAGTATAATAAGAAAGTGAAGAAAACTTTATTTTCGTGAAGGAACAGCAAAATGAGCTCTCACAAATAAATTCACAGCTGTTACTACGCTACAGGGATCCATCCATCCATCCATCTTCTACCGCTTATTCCTTCTTCAGGGTCACGGGGAACCTGGAGCCTATCCCAGGAAGCATCGGGCACAAATCCATCGCAATGCACAGTCATACACCCTCACACACCCGTTCATACACTACGGACACTTTAGACACGCCAATCAGCCTACCATGCATGTCTTTGGACTGGGGGAGGAAACCGGAGTACCCGGAGGAAACCCTCGCAGCACGGGGAGAACATGCAAACTCCGCACACACACGGCCCTGGCGGGAATCGAATACCCGGACCCTGGAGGTGTGACACAAACGTGCTAACCACTAAGCCACCGTGCGCCCTATACTACAGGGATATGGTAGGGAATTTGTAAACATGCAATCCTACGCAGTCTGTATGGTATGAAGGAAGGCTACAGTAACTCAACATTCTCTACAACAGAGCTTAGCCGAAAAGCATCACCGAACTAGGTGTAACTTGAGGTGGAGGGGGCGGCTGTGGCTCAGTTTGTCCACTAATCGTAGGGTTGGTGGTTCGATTCCCGACCCACAGGACTCTAAATGCCGACGTGTCCTTGGGCAAGACACTGAACCCCAAGTTGCTCCCGATGGCAAGCTAGTGCCTTGCATGTGTGATTTTGTGAATGGGTGAATGAGAAACAGTGTAAAGCGCTTTGTAGAACCGCTAAGGTTAATAATAATTAAAAAAGCGCTATATAAGTGCAGGCCATTTAACATTTACCACAAGAGCAGAGGACTGCACTGCAAACAGGATTTTGGAAGCTCTAATAGGCACAGAAACCAGACAGTTGAAGAAAAACCTTCACCTGTTCTGGGTAATGTTAGCCTGTTCAGACGGCGTCGACAGCATGAAACCATGAGCAAAACCTGCTTTGGGTCAACAGCTCCTGGTGCAATGGTGTGGGAACTCTTTCTTGGTGCACATTTGGCCCCTTAATACGAAGCATCATTTGAATGCCACAGCCTATCTGAGGATTGATGCTGAATACGTTCATCCTATTACGTTTGAGCAAAGGTCACCTCAGACTGATCCCATGAACATGACAATGAGTTCAGTGTACTTTTAAAGGCCTCCAGATCTGAATCCAGTAGAGCACCTTTTGGATGTTTTGGTGGAACGGGAGATTCGCAGCATGAATGTGTGACTGAGAAATCTGCAATCACGATGCAACAGGACCACCATCTCAAAGGAACCTTTCCGACATCTTGTAGAATCCTTGGCACAGTGAACAAAGACTGGTCTGACAGATAAGCTGAGTTCTACCCAGTATTCCAGTGGTGGTCCTAATAAAGTGGCCGGAGGATGCATATCCATTTTATATTATGCTACTTCAATATGATCCTTATTTTTGTCGTTCTTATGTATAATTATAATGCATAGTGTCATGATGGTAACCATGCACTGTGTAAGATTACACATTAACAAATTCCTTAACATGTCGTAACCATAGTAACTGCTGGGGTGGAAGTCCTTTGTTGTTTGAGAACACGTTTTACTGTTCACAGTCAAATCCTTCGGCTCCTACACACTGGTGCAATGCTACAAGATCCACATGTAGATTTAATAGGTTTAAGTATTTTTAATACTTAACAATACTTAACAATAATTAGGAGAGGAAATAACACAAAAAAAAGTCAAATAGAGTAATAAAAAATTAAGAAATTTGGATTGTTGCAGTTCGTGATATTAAAAGCAACTGCACTGCTTTATTTGTACCTCTACACTTTAACGCTAGATCTGAGCATTGACGGGGCGTGCGCCGAGCGTTGAGAGGTGATCCGGTGTGCGCGGAGTGGTAATGCGGTGTACACTGAATGTTCAGTGTTGAGCGGTGATGCGGTGAGAACCGAGCGGTGATATGGTGTACACTGAGAGTTCAGAATTGAGCGGCGATGCGGTGTGCATTGAGTGTTGAGCGGTGATGCGGTGTGTTCTGAGTCTTGAACGGCGATACGGTGTGTCCCGAGTGTTGAGCGGCGATGCGGTGTACGGTGTGTCCCGAGTGTTGCGCGGCGATACGGTGTACAGTGTATCCCGAGTGTTGAGCGGCGATACGGTGTGTCCCGAGTGTTGAGCGGCGATACGGTGTGTCCCGAGTGTTGAGCGGCGATACGGTGTGTCCCGAGTGTTGGCGGCGTAATGTGTCCGAGTGTTGGCGAGCGTACGGTGTGTCCGAGTGTTGAGCGGGACGGTATGTCCCGAAGTGTTGAGCGGCGATACGGTGTGTCCCGAGTGTTGAGCGGCGATACGGTGTGTCCCGAGTGTTGAGCGGCGATACGGTGTGTCCCGAGTGTTGAGCGGCGATACGGTGTGTCCCGAGTGTTGAGCGGCGATACGGTGTGTCCCGAGTGTTGAGCGGCGATACGGTGTGTCCCGAGTGTTGAGCGGCGATACGGTGTGTCCCGAGTGTTGGCGGCGAGGGCGTACGGTGTCGCCAGTGTTGACGGCGTTACGGTGTGTCCTGAGTGTTGGCGGCTACGGTGTGTCCTGAGTGTTGGCGTCTACGGTGTGTCCTGAGTGTTGAGCGGCGATACGGTGTGTCCTGAGTGTTGAGCGGCGATACGGTGTACAGTGTGTCCTGAGTGTTGAGCGGCGATACGGTGTGTCCTGAGTGTTGAGCGGCGATACGGTGTGTCCTGAGTGTTGAGCGGCGATACGGTGTGTCCTGAGTGTTGAGCGGCGATACGGTGTGTCCTGAGTGTTGAGCGGCGATACGGTGTACAGTGTGTCCTGAGTGTTGGCGGATACGGTGTGTCTGGGTGTTGGTGTACGGTTGTGTCCTGAGTGTTGAGCGGTGATACGGTGTGTCCTGAGTGTTGAGCGGCGATACGGTGTGTCCTGAGTGTTGAGCGGCGATACGGTGTACAGTGTGTCCTGAGTGTTGAGCGGCGATACGGTGTACGCTAAACCTGTCTTTATTCTCACCTCATATGTGGCCAGTCGATCCAAATAGCACAGCAGCTTCAGTCTGCTTCTACACAGCTCCTTCTGCTCCAGCGTTAACCTGTACAAAAAATAAATAAATAAAAAAAAACGTTTTAGGTTATATTATATTAAACATTTACAACTGTACTGAAATCAAATCAAACCAGAAAACCACCAGGCATATACAACATGACATCACTTCTAATTATTATAATTCGTATAATAATAATATAATTTGTAATAATTCGTATTTGACTTGGTAAGAAGTAGTAAGTACTTCACTTTCACCCAGTTGTCCTCTGGTGGTCAGATGAGACCAAAATGGAGCTCTTTGGCATCAACTCAACTCGCTGTGTTTGGAGGAGGAGGAATGTTGCCTATGACCCCAAGAACACCATCCCCACTGTCAAACATGGAGGTGGAAACATTATGCTTTGGGGGTGTTTTTCTGCTAAGGGGACAGGACAACTTCACCGCATCAAAGGAACGATGGACGGGGCCATGTACCGTCAAATCTTGGGTGAGAACCTCCTTCCCTCAGCCAGGGCATTGAAAATTAAAAGTAATTACTAAGTCATTACCAAGTACTAAGTCATGTTTTGCAGAGGGGTCAAATACTTATTTCCCTCATTAAAATGCAAATCAATTTATAACATTTTTGACATGCGTTTTTCTGGATTTTTTTGTTGTTATTCTGTCTCTCACTGTTCAAGTAAATCTACCATTAAAATTATAGACTGATCATTTCTTTGTTAGTGGGCAAACGTACAAAATCAGCAGGGGACCAAATACTTTTTCCCCCTCACTGTACTTACACACACATATATATACATATACATATATATATATATATATATACACACACACAGACATACAGTATCTCACAAAAGTGAGTACACCCGTCACCTTTTATGTAAATATTTGATGATATCTTTTCATGTGAGAAATGAAGAACTGAAGAAATGACACTTTGCTACAATGTAAAGTAGTGAGTGTTCAGCTTGTGTAACAGTGTGAATTTGCTGTCCCCTCAAAATAACTCAACACAGCCATTAATGTCTAAACCTTTGCAGCAATGCTGGCAGCACTCACACGTCTATTTCCCAAAGACAACCTCTGGATATGACGTTGAGCACGTGCACTCAACTTCTTTGGTTGACCATGGCGAGGCCTGTTCTGAGTGGAACCTGTCCTGTTACGCTGTATGTTCTTGGCCACCGTGCTGCAGCTCAGTGTCAGGGTCTTGGCAATCTTCTTATAGCCTAGGCCATCTTTATGTAGAGCAACAATTCTTTTTTTCAGATCCTCAGAGAGTTCTTTGCCATGAGGTGCCATGTTGAACTTCCAGTGACCAGTATGAAGGAGTGTGAGAGTGATGACACCAAATTTAACACACCTGCTCCCCATTCACACCTGAGACCTTGTAAAAAGTCACATGACACCGGGGAGGGAAAATAGCTAATTGGGCCCAATTTGGACATTTTCACTTAGGGGTGCACATACTTTTGTTGCCAGCGGTTTAGACATTAATGTCTGTGTGTTGAGTTATTTTGAGGGGACACCAAATTTACACTGTTACACAAGCTGTACACTCACTACTTTACATTGTAGCAAAGTGTCAGTTCTTCAGTGTTGTCACATGAAAAGATATCATCAAATATTTACAAAAATGTGAGGGGTTTACTCACTTTTGTGAGATATTGTATATATAAAAACACATACACACATATACACACAAAATATATTTTCAGAGGAGCATGTCCCTGAAACCCCTAGCATTTAAGCACCCCCCGGGTTCAAAATTGTTCCCACGCCCCTGAAAATTTATTAACTATGTCACTGGCCAGGGGTGCCCAAACTTTTGAATCTAAAGCAAGACCTAAACGGCTGAATTTATCCGAGTGTACGCGGCCCTTGTGAAACTCCCTGTGTATAATTGATCATTACGGTGCTCATGCAGCCAGAAGCAGGACGTCTCCATGCTGACTGATGTTGCTGGACGACAGAGTCGCCGTTTTGTGTTTTAACTCTGAATTCAATTTTTCTCCATTTCAGCACTTCAGTATAAAACCCTTATTAAGGAAGTGTTATATATGAGCTCGGAGTGTGAGGCTGTGAACATTAACAGCTTCAGCATATTTTGATTTGCATTCTTCAGTTAAGTGCTGCACTTTCAGGGCTAGGAAGGGTGAAACTGATGCAGTAATGTGCTGTGGGAGTAGTCAACTGAGAGAGAAGGGTGGGTGTGTGTGCGCGGGTGTGTGCGTGTAATGGAGGTCACTAACTCCAGTTTTACTTTCACAGTTCTGAACAGCAAGTTTAATGGTAATTGCACCGTGTTGAGCATTAGTTGTGTGAGAAAACAAAGCCTGGGCCAGTGAACAGCCCTGCCTGGCTACACACACACACACACACACACACACACACGCACCCCCATTGTGATCGATAGTGTTTTGCCGCTGTAATGGCTACGCAGTTAAAAAGGAATTAACAAAACGATGGCCTTTGGTTTTCCACTCCATAATCACAACAGCAAACTGCGCTGAGCAATCTGTGTGTGTGTGTGTGTGTGTGTGTGTGTGTGTGTGTGTGTTAAACGGACATTAATGGAGTTGTTCTACTGCACATTAAAAAAATACAATAAAAATGGCCCAAACGCTTTGGCGTTGTATTTTTTTTTTTAAACAAACATGAACCAAAGCGAGACGCAACAGCATCCTCATTAACACCACTCTGACATCCAGGGAGCATGGATTAACCATTCTGTGTTAAGTTACTTAACGTCCTGCATATATGATTAGACAATACTGCAATGAAAAATGACATCAGCCCCAAACTAAATGAAGTAGGTAAAAGAATAAATGTTGAAAGAAAGAAAGGAAGAAAGAAAGAAACAGTGAAGTAATCACAGGTGACATATGCTACAGTCCTATTTCTTTTCTACTGACCGCCAGAGGAGGTGCACCTTTCAGCAGCTGGATATCCATCATGTGTATGTGCAGGTCAAGTGTTTATATCAATAAAGTCACCTGTGGCCTGGGTGACGTGTGCCTTTTGCCCTGGTACTAAAGGCACGTTCACACCGGAAACGACCTCGTTATCTTCTCACGTTGGTAAACAGGTTTCAGGAGTGCAGGTACCGCTGCTTGTAGTCTTGTAACCGGAAGTTGGGTTGGAGCTACGAACTTTCATCATCCAAAGACTGTGGTTAGCCTTTATTGTGATTAGTTAACTTCAGATAGTGCGCTATCCAGCAAGAGGCAAGTGGCTCTGCCATCAACGCCATTTAAGAGTGGGCACGCTCTAAGTCGTCAAGCAGCAGTGTACAGTTTGTGATCAGTTTGGTGTTTCTCGTTTTAAAGCCGATACAACGCTAAATACTTCAGGTCAGGTTAGAATCCCCTCCCGTAGTTTTCTGTTTATACGCACCATGGAGTTATTCCCCACGATTTTGGTCATTTAATTTTTTTAAAGCCCGCTGTCGGTAAGATTTAGTTCATGGATTTGTTGAATTACTGGCTATAGTGTGAACGTGTTCACTCTTAACTGCACCATACTGCATCATAGAGAGCTCATTCCCCAGTATTGTTATTGCTTAATTCTCATAAATGACTCTGTGTGGTAGGAGGAGCTACATAATGCAGCCTGAAAGGAAAGGGGGGGGATTTTCCCCTTGATTTAATATGAGGATTTCTTTAAATTATTTGCAGAGTGTACATATTTATCCTTTTCGTGCTCAATTACCACCTGGCAAGTGCTCACACGTGGAAAACTGGAAAAATTACTGCTGGTACCCATGTTTATTATTGATTACCTGACCCCTCTGGACCGAGAGGATGGCCATGAGAGATGACCCTCTTGCCTGGGGGTTGCCCATTTAAGAGAGGGATTGACTGAGATGGCATGCATGAATTGCAGCTCCATGAGCTTAGCAGCACAGGCAGCCAGGCAAGCCCAACTAGAGGGCAGATTGGGCACTCAACCGCATCCTACACAGGCCATGTCTCCCAGCTCTCACAAGTGCCGTAAGACTGATTCTCAGGGGGCCCCTAGTAAGGGGAAATGCAGAAAGGTACACCCCCTAGCCCAGAAGGTAGACACCTTGGCTTCCGAGTTTGCAGAGATTAAATCTCTCCTTCTTAATCTGCAACCACCCAGTGCATAGTCTGCGAGTGGTCCTGCTGCAGCTGCACTGCAGTCTCCTCCCAGAGTGCTGCCTCCAATACGGTCACCAGCCTTTGACACCTAGGAGGAGGACGCACTCTCCACTAGAGCCTCGGAGAGCCTAGATATCGGGGGAGGTTATGACAAGGAGGGGGCAGGTAAGAGCTCCCATTCATCTCATCCCAATTCACCGGGGACGAGCCACAGTACACTGAAGGGCTCCGAGACCAGACAGACATCAGCTAGGCCTGTGGTAAAAATGGCCTTGGCATGTCTGGGGATAGATACAGCACCTGTCTAGGTGACTCCTCAGAGAGCTTTTTTTCAGGAAGACCTCTCAGTCCACAGCTCTCTGTGTCCCACCCTCAGCTCCATATATTGAGTAGCTGCAGAGGTGCTGGGCAGACCCCAGACGTTTCTCTCACCTACTGACATACTCTAGAGCACTAAATAATATATGGGATGCATCCAACCATGGCCTTGACCGCATACCCAATACAGAGCCAGCTGTTGCTGCACGTGTGCTATCGCCTGAGGAACAACTTCAGTCCAATGCATTCTGCCCCTGTGCCACAGTGCCGGTTGACAGACGACTTCATTGGGACAGCTGTGGCTCGGATGGTAGAGCGGGTTGTCCACTAATCGTAGGGTTGGTGGTTCGATTCCCGGCCAACATGACTCCACATGCCGAAGTGTCCTTGGGAAAGACACTGATTCCCAAGTTGTTCCCGATGGCATGTTAGCGCCTTGCATGGCAGCTCTGCTACCATTGGTGTGTGAATGTGTGTGTGAATGAGACACAGTGTAAAGCGCTTTGGATAAAAACGCTATACAAGTGCAGACCATTTACCATTCATTGTGAGAAGCTACGACACAGCAGCACGAAGAGCCGAAGTGACGCCTTTTTGCAGGCATTCGCCTATATGACCAGGGAGTTGGGGAGGCTAATGTCTTCATTACCCTTCGCCCGATGCCAAATATTGCTCTACCAAGCAGGAGAGCCCTCTGCTCTCTTCCTGTTATCGCTGGGGAACTGTTTGGCCCAGATGCACAGCAAGCCCTGGAGCATAGCCTACAGGTTACAGAGGCCAGATAACAGTTTGCTAGTCTGCGTCGTGAACACCCCACTAGACAGAGACCCACTAGGGCAACAAATACGGCTCAGTACATACCACATCCAACCCTCACCTAGCCCCTTCGCTTGGCACAGTGAGGACAGACTTTGGGCCATCACCCCTCCAGAAATTAGAAGTGGCGAAGGGGTAGACAATGACTGTACCGTTCCCGTGATTGGGTGCCTTACCAGCCAGCAGCTCAGATTCTGGGAAGCGCTTACGTCAGACCCCTGGGTTGCATCAAGTCTGTCACAGTGCTACAACGTTCAATTCAGATGTCGACCACCGAGGTTGTAGGGAGTCAAAATGACCTTAGTCAAAGACCCAAACAAGGCTCTGGCCCAACACCAGGAGGTCTGGGCTCTCCTGAAGAAGGGTGCCATCAAGCAATTAGCCAGCTTTTTACAGAACAGAGGATTCTATTCCACTTATTTTATTATCACAAAGAAAGATATCAAACACTGTCTGACAATGAGTGGAGGCTACAGTGGAGGTTCAGCACTCCTAAACGCATGCGCACACACACACACACAGACAGACGCACGCACGCACGCACACACCCCTTATACTCTGAATGCAAGCATTAGTTTAAATTCACTGATATGATGGCAGTCCAAAAAGATTGATTAAAACCATGAACATGTGAATAATTATTACTGACATTAGGCTACATTTAGCTGACAGGACACGGGCTGAATGGTGATGCATGGTGGTACATTAGGAGGTAGTTTATAACATTGCAATGCGTTAGCGTCGTTAACAAATAACTGGCTATCGCAAACATTACATGGAGCATAACGTTAGCTGGTTTCACTGCCACAATGCCAGCTGCCTCAAACAAACATAATATAGGGCTCGTCTTTCAGGTGCTTCGCCAAATTCCAGGTGTTTCCTCCCTTTGTTTGAAATGAACAATAGCATCGGTTACACACCGGCTTCAGAGCATCAATTATATGTTTGTTATCATCCGTCTCGATTTCCATATTCCGTACCACCTTTCCTCTCAACGAGTCGCAGTGGAGCAAAAACTTCTCTAGTTCTTTTTCACCACTTGTGGACCGACTAAAACACTTGCGTGTATTTACTGCCCCCATCAGGTCCGGAAGAATTGCAACCTCGCTACCTCCATTAGAATCGGTTCCAACGATACTCCAGAAAAACAAGTACCGTCACGTTTTAAGAATGTTGGAATGTTGAAAGTTTCGGTTCTCGTGACATCCCTACCGCTAAATAAACAAATGTAAATGTGATATAAACGCCCCTATAGATGAGCACTGCCTGTTTTCATTGTCCCACGCGCTATACTATTCCACAACATCAACATCGCTTGAAGAAATCATTTGGAGACAGTAAAGCATTGTTTTGATGAATCTTCTCATTATTAAAGCCTAGTGAATGGTGTAATTTTGTCTTAAACTGGCAGAAACAGGCTTATGCAAACGTAATACCTGCTTTTCGGTCGTATTCATTTGCACCATAAAAGGTTTAATACATCGTAATGTGGGTTGCTACATGAACATATTTTTCATTGTACTTTACGTACAAAAAGAAGAAGAAAAAAAGACAATGAATGACTCAATTCTCAGTAATAGACCCGGATATTAAATCAGCACATTGTTTTCAGGTGTTTTTACATTTGCACATACAAATCTTTAGTAAATCAGTGACTGTTTAGCAGACAGCACATGTTAAGACACCATACAAATCCATAAATACTAACACACACGCAGCAGGAGTGGAATTGGACGACTGCTGGGACCGAGCTGTAATTAAGTGGATGCAGTTCATAAGGCTGTGTGAGGCGAGACATTAGGGAGCGTGTTAAGTGTCTGGAGCACGTTATGGGCTGAAAAATCGTACAAGCATTCCAGTGTGTAAACAAGACTGCTTTGATTGGTAATGTTTACCGTGTTAGCTTTTCCTGTTCCACTTTCTGTGTGCATGTGTGTGATTTGTTTGAGGTCCCCCCACCCCACTTCACTCCCACCCATTCTTTCAGGCTCTAGGCTTGGAGTATAAATGAAGTCATGCAGATTAGAAGCAAATATAAAGCACTTTAATTTCACCCTCCACCTCTCTCCTCCTTTAGGACCTCCTCTCTATCTCTTTTCCTTTATTACTCTCTAGAGGAAGGGTATTACTGCGCCTCTCTTAATGTGCTGTGTGTGTGTGTGTGTAGGCATATTAGAAGAAACTCACTTGCTGAAGTCTACTTTCTTAAGTAGATCTTGTCTTTTCTGCGCTTCTCTCTCTCGTTTTACCTCCATTTCTTCCTGCATCGACTGGAACTCTTCGTATGGAGCATCATCGATGTCCACGTCGCCCGGTAAGATGAACCTAAGCAGGAGAGGAAGAAAGGAACACTCGCTGTGTTAATCAGCTGGGTGTTCCTTCCACCAGTTTTTATACAAATTCTGTATTTGTGCCTGAATAACAACGGTAGAGAGGTAAAAAGTATTAAAATATTTCTATACAGGTGCATTGCAAAAATATGAGTATTCCGTAATTTAATTCAAAAAGTGTAACGTTCATATATTCTAGATTCATTACACATAAAGTGACATTAAAAAAAAAGAAGTTTTTTTTTGTTTGTTTTAATCTTGATGATCACGGTTTACAGCTCATGGAAATCAAAAATCCAGTATCTCAAAATATTCGAATAAAGAATTTAAAATACAGAAATGTTGACCTGAGAAGAGCTCTAATCAGATAATTAACTGAAAACACCTGCAAAGGTTTCCTGAGTCTTTAATCTCTCATTCTGGTTCAGTACACAACAACAATCACGGGGAAGATAAAAGTAAGTTTTGCATTTCATTTGGAAATCAAGGTCCCAGAGTCTGGAGGAAGAGTGGAGAGGAACAGAATCTATGTTGTTTGAAGTTTAGTGTGAAGTTTCCACAGTCAGTGATGATTTGAGGTGCCATGTCATGTGCTGGTGTTGGTCCACTGTGTTTTCTCAAGTCGAGAGTCAATGCAGCATCTACCAGGAGATTTTAGAGAACTTCATGCTCCCATCTGATGACAAGCTTTATGGAGATGCTGATTTCCTTTTCCAGCAGGACCTGAGCACCTGCCCACAGTGTCAAAACTACTAGTAACTGGTTTGTGACCGTGGTGTTACTGTGCTTGATTGGCCAGCCAACTCGCCTGACCTGAACTCCATAGAGAATCTATGAGACACCCCAGACTCGACAATACAGATGAGCTGAAGGCCGCCATCAGAGCAAGCTGGGCTTCCAGCACACCTCAGCGGTGCAACAGGATCATTGCCTCCATGCCACGCCGCACTGATGCAGTAATTTGTGCTAAAAGAATTAAAGCCCCGACCAAGTATTAAGTGCGTAAATTAATATACTTTTCGTCAAGGTCAACATTTCTGTATTATAAATTCTTTATTCTAATATTTTCAGATACTGGGTTTTTTATTCTATGAGCTGTAAGCTATAATAATCAAACTTAAAAAAAAAAAAAAAAGATTTGAAATATTTCGCTTTGTGTGTAATGAATCTACAATATATGAACGTTCCACTTTTTGAATGAAATTACAGTGCTTTTCTTTTTTGGGACAGACCTGTATATATATATATATATATATATATATATATATATATATATATATATATATATATATATATATATATATATATATATATATATATATATAATATATATACTGGGCACACTATTACAGGGAAAAATAATCAACATGAGGGTGCTGTGATGTGGCCTAAGTTAATATTCTCACATCAAAGTTGTTTATTTTCCAATAACAGCACATCCTGACGCGTTTTATTCCTCTTAAACACTATAGAAAGTTACCGTGGAACGTCCACAAAACAAGTCATCACTTATGTTACAGTAGCTATAAACAGTCTTTCCCTCACCAGCTTCTCTTTTCTTTTTCTTTTTTCCCTTTCTCTTCAAAACTTCCACTGTCGTGGTGAAAAACCTCAGACTGTTACAAAGCACTGACGCTGGAGACTCCTCACAAAAAACCTCACCATATCGGCATTTTAAGTTTTTAAATCAGATTGTGTGGAGCGTCTGCTGTACAAGTCCCTGTGTATGTAGTTACTATAGAAACAGATTAGGAGGAGTGCAGTAATATAATATACGCCTTGCAGACCTTTTTTGTCCGATCCGATTCGCGAATTAAAAAGTGTGGTTGCATGAAAACGCATTTAAGAAGTACTGGACTATTTAGTGGCCTAAATGGAATCTGAAGAGACTGGTTGTTAAATGAAATGAAATAAAATCACTATTTTTATTTATTTGCGATCATGGCGTCATCTTCAAGGCATCTTTACTTGCTTTTATCTCGCGTCAACAACAGACTAAAGATTGAAAAAGGGCAATACTGAATATGCACCAAGGGAGTACATTTTTAGTGACTGTCATTAAGCCCAGTGCATCATGGGTTTATTAGCACCCTGTTAGGGATGGACTTTAGAACCACTGTACATGCATAAGTGAATTAGAGCACTAATTTTTTGGAATTAGCCCTGGCATGAAGACGCAAATTGGACTGTGTTTGTGTGTGTGTATGCGAGAGGCACACACCTGCCTCCATCCTCTCCGTTGCCAATAGCGATAAGGGCCTCTAGGTCGGTTCCTTTCAGACCGTACTGTAAGAGCTCCTTGGCAGCGTCCACGTTCTCTGGAACCCTCTCGACACACTCGTGTAGCACCCAGGAGCGCTTCTTTATCTTACTCTAAAGACGTACACACACTTTAAAAACATTGTTTTTTTAAATTTACAAATGGACAAGATCAACAAGCCTTTGACAGATTTAACATATACACATATATTTTATATATATATATATATATATATATATATATATATATATATATAAAACCGCAGTGAGACAAACAAGAAAACAAAAACAATTACAGTAAACAGTTAAGAGATGCTAATCCTGAATGGTTGAATCTGACATCTGATGTGTGGAGAACATTTTTTTCTTCTTTTTTTTTTTAACTTGTGAGATCCAATGGCTCGGACTTATTGGTGTACCCCAACATAACAGTGATTATTTACCAATAACAGTGTGTCCTGAAATGTTATATTCCTCTTATACTACAGCAGTCGGCCAACTCTACTAGGAACGACACATCTTATCACACTTATCAATTTATAGTTACATTTTAATGTTGTGGAACCTCTACGTCTTCATAAAAAAAAAAAAACATGCTTGCCATTCAAGTCCTTGTGTAATGATTCTATATAAAAATCTTGTGACGTAAAAAGTGCATGTGATGTGAATCACAGAACGCCGAGCCGGTTTGAGAATTCGACAGTGCTGTAGCTCCGTTGAAGCGTGACTGCTGAAATAAAGCCAGTTTTTGATAGTGGACTTTGTTGTTCACCTTCTTACTTACCAGATAGTCCTGTATAGAGGCAATGCTGACCGACGACTTCCTCCACTGCCTCTGATACACCAAATCTGAGTCCAGTCCATAGACCTGAGCCAAAGACAAAGCTTCCCCATATTCCTCATTATCAATCTGCGCACACACACGAGAGAGAGAGAGAGAGAGAGAGAGAGAGAGGCAGGTTAATGTCTCTGCCCAGCTCCCATGGCTCCTCATTAAGTCGCTGTGTCGTAAACAAAGCATTATCACCTCTGTTCGTCCAGCCACAATAAAAGCTTCTGCACTCACAAATCACTGTGGGGACCAAAACCACAGAGCCTTTCAATATTCACAGGCCACTCGACATCCTGTTAGACTCTGAAGCTGTCCTGTAGTGCGTTAATGGGGTATTGTGTGTTCTGATAGGCATCGATGAACTATGCTGCGCCTGCTTTTCTGACAGGACTACTAACAAGGGCAGCATGCCAAGACCGGTTCTCCTTCACCCACCTGTTTAACTACTAACTTATCCGTTTTCACTTAACCTGAGAAAACAAATGAACGACTAACATATCGAGATGTTGCGCACGGCTGATTATCCGTGGTGCGTTCTGCTCCAGAAAAAAAATAATAATAATCATCACACCACAATCTCCAGCCTGGTTGATATGCTGTCTCTGAAAGAGCAAAAGGACCACATGGGCGATACCTGAACGACGAAAAGTCATGTCAAACACCTGCTAATGTACAAATTCAGACACGGGTCCCCGCCCACCTCACCTTCCGCTGGTAGAGCTCCTCGGGCGTGGTCGACCTCAAGCTGAGCAGTCTGTAGTTTTTCAGGACGGTGCGTGGTCTCTTCCTCGGAGGAGCAAAGCGCTCCATCTCGGTCACGTAGTACAGGCCCTGCTTCACGTAACCGAAGTAACGCGCCTTCGCGGACGACTCCTCGTCAGAATCAGAGTCTTCCTCGGCGTCGTCGTCCTCGCCGGAGGCGCTGCTCTCCAGACGTGAACGCTTCGGAGCCAGTTTAATCTCGCACTGCGGGACAGAGAACGAGTCTTAAATCGTCCTTTGCAAGATGAACAGTAAACAAACCAAAATTCTCCTACAAAAAACACCTCACTTGTACGAATCTCGCCCACTCTGCATTTTACAGCTATTTCCAATCATTAGAAAAAACCTTCAGCAAGGCATGCATCAGCAATAAAAACACTTTCTCTCACACACACACACTTCTCTTTCGCCACTCTCCATCACTCATTCCTCCCCTCAAGCTCCATTCTTTTTCACACCCATCCTGCACAAAAAAGGCCAACACACACAGAGATATGCAAGATATAATAAAAGAAGATAAGCGAGTAGGTATTTTTTTTTTAAGAGGATGCAGGGGTATGAAGCGGCTTTATGAAGACGGCCTGCAGATAAAAGCAGGATATCAGAGGCGCATCACTTCCTTTACGAGAGGTGTGATGAAAAAGAACCTGCCGAGGGGGAGAACACATTTTTACCGCACGCACACGTCTCCGTACTCCATCTGTCCATTTTTGTCTCTCTTCCCCAACGTAACAGGTGTGCACAGCATCCAGCAAGCACTATTCATCCCATATGCCTGCGGCTTTCGATCCGAACGTTACACAGGACTGTTAAAAGTCTGAGGACATCTTGCCTTTCATTTACATCTGCTGAGCAAGGTTGGATTTTTACAACAACCCCAGGTAGACCTCGAAGCTGTGGGAGACATACAGTAACTGGAGAGAGAGGAAGAACTCGGCGCTGTCTAAAATTGAATGTCCTTTCCCGTCGCCCGACCTTAACCAAATCAAGGTATTCACAGTGGAGTCGGATCAAATGCCCGGAAAAACTGTTTGTAGGAAGATAAAGTGTGTCAGCAGTTATAGCTGCTCGGGGAGGGTTTTTTTTTCTTTTCTTTTACCCTCCCAGATATTTACAAGTGTAATATTATCTTTAATAAAAACATTTTTTTTAAAAAGCAATCCGAAAATAAAATGATCATTTATTACAAAAGCCCGTCGTCTTGTAGAGTGTAGATTTCGTCCCTGTGGGAAAGTTCAAGTCAATACAAGACAGTTCCTCAAACAAATGAAAAGCCTAGGAAAAATACACAGCTGCACACCCAGTCTCTGAATGACCGACAGTGAGACACTCACCTCAAACTTATTGCAAACGTTATTATTATTATTATTATTAGAAGTAGTATTATTATTAGTACTGCTTTTATTGAAATCACAGCGGTGGCTCATTTCCATTTTTTACAATAATTACTACTACAATTATTTGAGTAGTAGCAATACTGATAGTTGTTCAGGAGTCCCTTGTTTGTCCTGAGCAGTTGAATTGCCCACTGTTCTTCAGACAAATCCTCCAGGTCCTGTACATTCTTTACTTTTCCAGCATCTTCTGCATAATTGAGCCCTTTCCAACAGTGTCTATATGATGTTGAGATCCATCTTTTCACACTGAGGACAACTGAGGGACTCGTACACGACTATTACATAAGGTGCAAACATTCAGCGATGCTCAAGGAGGCAACACTATGCATCATGGCCCTGTTTCGACAAGAGTGTTTTCGTTTTAAAACGCATAACTTTCACTACAGTTACGCATGTCGTCTACACTACTCCGGCGTTTTTGATGCTCGAAAACAGACTTTGGAAACGTCGAGGATCCCGTTTTGGTTTGAAAACTCCGGGCTCGCGTTTCGGTGTAAACAGACCAAAACAAAGACGTTTGAAAACGAAGGCGTGGCCACCCACATTCGCTCGTGATTGGGTCTTCTAGATCACTACGTATCCTTTCCCTGATTCGTCAAGCCCTTACCATATGACCATTACGCTACTGTGATCGTATACAACAACAACGAGGAGATGAACCGCAAGCTTGGCTGGCTTTGTCGTCATTCTTAGCAGCCATTGTGAAGTTAAATTCTGTATTTTATAACACTGCAGCTGCCGACATGTGCAAGAGGCGAGCTACGATTAGAGCGATCGGCAACAAATCTCATTTCAAGTATAATTATAGGTATAATTAAAAGTATAATTAAACAGCTGTGGTTCTATAGTAGTAGAACAGCAATAGAGCTAGTGGTACATTTACAGCATTTGGTTGATGTACTTATCCAGAGCGACATTTTACATTTACATTTATTATGCAACTGAGCAGCTGAGGGTTAAGGGCCTTGCTCAAGGGTCCAGCAGTGACAGTTTAGCAGCACTGGGATAATAACTAGAGATGCACCGATGTATCAGCCAATAATCGGTATGGGCCAGTAAAGGCAATTTTTCACACCATAGGCCATCGGCCGTTAGTTTAAAAACATCCGATTCATAGGGCCGATTTTATCCCGTCGATCAAAAGAGTGCGGGAAAACATCGATCTCGTGCTGTGTGTAAAGGTGCCTCTTATGTGGAATGAGGAGAAAAGTGCAGTTTGTAATGTCTGTAAGCTCTGCACAAATGTTACAGCAGACGCTGCAGCAGTGAAGCGGGAGTTTCAGCGTCGAATCAATTTTTACATCTTTTTGCTGCGCTGCTCGTGCTGAATTAAAGCGCCAGTACACCGTTGAAAGATTTAAATAAATGCGAGTTGACAAAAAGTATATATTAAAAGTAAAAATATATTTGTAGAATAGTATATTTCATATCCAGTTAATGTTAATAAATAAATAAATAAATAAATATATATACAGTGCCTTGCGAAAATATTCGGCCCCCTTGAGCTTTTCAACCTTTTGCCACAGTTCAGGCTTCAAACATATAAAAGATATAAAATTTGATTTTTTTGTGAAGAATCACCAACAAGTGGGACACAATTGTGAAGTGGAACGAAATCTATTGGATATTTTAAACTTTTTTAGCAAATAAAAAACTGAAAAGTGGTGCGTGCAAAATTATTCGGCCCCTTTACTTTCATTGCAGCAAACTCACTCCAGAAGTTCAGCGAGGATCTCTGAATGATCCAATGTTGTCCTAAATGACTGATGGTGATAAATAGAATCCACCTGTGTGTAATCAAGTCTCTGTATAAATGCACCTGCTCTGTGATAGTCTCAGGGTTCTGTTGAAAGCGCAGAGAGCATCATGAAGACCAAGGAACACACCAGGCAGGTCTGTTATACTGTTGTGGAGAAGTTTAAAGCCGGATTTGGATACAAAAAGATTTCCCAAGCTTTAAACATCCCAAGGAGCACTGTGCAAGCGATCATTTTGAAATGGAAGGAGTATCAGACCACTGCAAATCTACCAAGACCTGGCCGTCCCTCTAAACTTTCAGCTCAGACAAGGAGAAGACTGATCAGAGATGCAGCCAAGAGGCCCATGATCACTCTGGATGAACTGCAGAGAACTACAGCTGAGGTGGGAGAGTCTGTCCATAGGACAACAATCAGTGCTACACTGCACAAATCTGGCCTTTATGGAAGAGTGGCAAGAAGAAAGCCATTTCTCAACGTTTGGTGTGACGTTTGGTGTGTCTCCCAGGTGGCTTGTGGCAAACTTTAGACGAGACGTTTTATGGATATCTTTGAGAAATGGCTTTCTTCTTGCCACTCTTCCATAAAGGCCAGATTTGTGCAGTACCTGCCTGGTATGTTCCTTGGTCTTCATGATGCTCTCTGCGCTTTCAACAGAACCCTGAGACTATCACAGAGCAGGTGCATTTATACAGAGACTTGATTACACACAGGTGGATTCTATTTATCACCATCAGTCATTTAGGACAACATTGGATCATTCAGAGATCCTCGTGAACTTCTGGGTGAGTTTGCTGCACGAAAATTAAGGGCGAATATTACTTGCGCGCACCCTTTCATTTTTTATTTGCTAAAAAAAAGTTTAAAATATCCAATAGATTTCGTTCCACTTCACAATTGTGTCACACTTGTTGGTGATTCTTCACAAACAAAAATTTTTTTTTTTATATCTTTATGTTTGAAGCCTGAAATGTGGCAAAAGGTTGAAAAGTTCAAGGGGGCCGAATACTTTCGCAAGGCACTGTATATATATATATATATATATATATTTCCAGTTTGATCTTAGTGATGAAGTAGAAATGCCTGTGTTTGTGGAGAGTGAATGTGAGACTAACACGAGATTTTTTTAGAATTCAGTCAATGTTAATATGAATGAATAACATTCAATAAGTTAAGAAATCTTACTTTAACCTTCAGAATTTAGTTAATGTGTTAATGTTAGAGTAAGGTGTTTTCTGTTTATGAGACCAGTTACTGTGAAAGAACTTGATGAAATGGAGAGAATAAAGTTTTTATTTCCATTTCCTCCAGAATTGTGGAATTAATTATTATTAATTTAAAAGAAGGCATAAAATGCAGAACTATTTTGTCGGCTATTTTGTCTCGATATCGGCTGAGAAATTTCGTATCGGTGCATCTCTAATAAAAACTCGTGATTTATAGTAGCACATAGGCCAATGCCTTAACCGCTGAGTACCTGCAGTAATATTAGCAGTAGTCAGTAGTAATGGTAGCTACAGTGATAGAGGAAGGAACAGTTTTAGTACTACAGCAGTAGAACAGCAGCAGTAGTAGTAGCACAACAAGCAGGAATAGTTGTGGTATAGTGTTACCACATAGTATTAGTAGTAGTAAAGGCAGGAGTAGATGTAGTAATAATACATTAGTCATACCGTGATAGTAGTTAGACTAGTGAAACAGTGACAGTGAAAGTGGTAGAGGTGTTGAATTTAAAATGAATGCTGTGGCAGAAGTAGAAACAGTATTTGTGCAATTAAACGTGCTGAATAAGAGCGATTAAGTGCGTTGAAACACACACATAGCCGTACCTCCAGGCTGAGAAACCCGCCATCGTGAGCCGATGTGACTCGGGGTGAGGGCTCGAACCATTCACACGATTTCCCCAGGAGATTGGTGAGAGCTCGGACGGAGGAGACGGTGAGAGAACCGGAACAGCGGGCCAGAATCAGAGCCTGATCGCTCCACCATCCCACGTCCATCAGAGACTGATACTGCTCTTTATCTACACACACAAAGCGAGAGAGAGAGAGAGAGAGAGAGAGAGAGAGAGAGAGACCAAGTGAGGCATAGTGAGAGAGAGAGAGAGAGAGAGAGAGAGAGAGAGAGAGAGAGAGAGAGAGAGAGAGAGAGACCGAGTGAGGCATAGTGAGAGAGAGAGAGAGAGAGAGAGAGAGAGAGAGAGAGAGAGAGAGACCGAGTGAGGCATAGTGAGAGAGGGAGAGAGACCGAGACAGAGAGAGAGAGAGAGAGAGAGAGAGAGAGAGAGAGAGAGAGAGAGAGAGTTATAAACACTTTTTTGACTAACACTCTTACCAGACATTACCAATCCTCCACTAACACAAAATAATCTGACGTTAAACGTTTCATTATCAAAAGAACCGAGACCAAGGATTGGTCTTTTATTCTAAAACACTTCCACCTTCTCAGGCTTCACCTCTCGCATCAATCAAACACTGTGATTGGATACAAAGTGCTCCTTTGTACCAAGACTGAAACGTGAGCGAAATAGCCAGATAACGGAAGCAAAAGAAAAACGAATGAAATGGGAACAAAAGGATAAGCGGGATCATTAGAGAAAGAAATCATTTCAAATTTCTAGTAAAGCTTTCGAACAGGTCGAATGCTTTAAAATGCTGAGAGACACGGAATGAGCCATGAGTTGTGAGGTAAATAAAGTTTTTACTTTCTTACCACTTTAGTAGTACAGGCAATGGCTAACATACCGCCATGAAAAATGCGTCAATTCTAACAACTAACAAGTGGTTTTCTCTCGCACTTCACTACTTACCATTATTTAGATTGAAAGGCGCTCCGTGAAGAGAGTTTTATTAAATACATAACTCAGTCAAGGTAGAAACCCAGTAACCAGATGTACACAGAAATGGGTTCTCGAATGTCACAAGCACATCAAGAGCACGACGTACCAACCAAAGCAGCCCGTTTTTATTTTTAATCTGCACTTATACAGCGCTTTTATCTTAGAGCTTCTACAAAGCGCTTTACACTGGTTCTCATTCACCCATTCACACACACACCAATGGTAGCAGAGCTAGCAGCGCTAACTTGCCATCGGGAGCAACTTGGGGTTCAGAGTCTTGCCCAAGGACACTTTGGCACGTGGAGTCATGTGGAGTCAGTTGCCAACCCTACTATTAGTGGACAACCCGCTCTACCACCTGAGGCACAGCCGCCCATGTATTGTCCGTCTAATCACGCATTTGAAGCATTCCATGCTTAAATTAATACAATTATTCACCCCCTTGAACACTTCCAAATTTGTTTGGTGTGTCAATCTGGGACTAAAATGGATTTCACTGGGATTACGTCATGAATCTACACAATATTTACTTAAAGCTGCAATAGTTATTTTTTTCCCCCCCTAATGAAATAAATAAAGTGTCAAAGAGTGAGTAAAATGTGATTTAAAAAAAAAAAAAACAACAAAAATAGTTTAAGCCATGAAAAGTATTACATAGCTGAGAAAACCCTCATGGAAAACGGTCACAGTCCAAATGCAGGTTTGTGTTTACATGGCCGTCATTTTATAGACACTCCCTCACACTCCGTCGCTCCATACCCTGCTAACGTGCTAATACCACTTAATACAAAGAAGAACAACAAAAAAAAAAAACGACAGCGACTTGCCGCTTGTGACCGTTCTCATAAATAATTATCAGCTGGATTTTAGGGTTTTTTTATAGTGCGCTCCAAAGTGATGTCATGACAACCCTTGCTAAAGCTAACTCAGCATGCTAACTCGACTTGAACCATCACTTTGTGTTCATGGGTGGGGACAAGGTGGGTGGGCTAAAACAGTAAATTAATAATAATAATAATAATAATAATAATAGTAGTTTGTCGTGACAAAAACAACTAGTGGTGCTAATTACCTTTTTCCATAAGTGAACATACGCAAAAGCACAAAATAAAAAAAATAATAATCTAGAACACGTTAGATGAGAGAAGCAAAACTCCAGTTTTTTGTTCAAAAAACATGACATCCCAAAGTGATCTGAATCTATGCACAGACTCAATGCCCTATTTATACAGTGTTACCTTATATAAGATAAGATATATAACAAGAGCAAGTTTGCAAAATGTGAGCGAAGCCGCAGTAGAACGCAAGAAAAATCGAACGCTAGGCCTGTTCTGACATGGGAGACTTTATTTACTCGTTTACTACTTCAATTATTAACACGTGATCCATGTTACCGAGCTCGCAATTCGTCTTTAGCCTTGACCTTGTTGATGGCACGTTACTAAGTGGAATGTTAATTTCAGATGCGCATTGTGCGGGCACGCGTCAAACAGCCTCTAGCGCCTCCTAGCGAACAGTCGGGGCCATAAGTATTGGGACAGGGACACAACTTTCATAATTTTGCCTTTGTACGTCACCGCAATGGATTTGAAATGACACAATTGAGATGGGATTGAAGTGTAAACAAAAATACAAAAATACTGCGTTAACCGTTTAAGAATGAGTCCGTTTTCACATGCTCAAAAGTAACCGGACTAAAGACCGATGAGCAGTTTCACGGCCAGGTGTGGCCAGTTTCCTCGTTATTTCTTGACAAATTAAGGAGATTAAGGTCTGGAGTCGAGCCCAAGCACTGAATATGCACTGTATGTACTGTATGTGCAGCAGCCGGTTTACTTTTGGGGAACTAAAAACCCACACATTGCAAAAGTACTGATTTTAGGAGCTGGCCGAAAGTAACAGAGGTTTGTTTTTGGGTTGTTTTGTTTTTTTTTGCTTTTTTATGAAAAAGGTACAATTTAAAAATTGTTGCAGGTGTTACCATCATGTCTCCGACTTCAGCATATATTTGGTAGTAACCCCCACTACATTTCACCTGTCAAACATAATTGTTAAAAAAAATATATAGTGTAGGCTTACATTTAATTCACTAATGATGAGGTACAAAAGCTCTATTTGAAGTATCCGAGTAAATCATATTTCTCATCATCATATTTATACTGTTCTTATTCGATAATAATCAATATATTCATGTCGCCTTGGTTCCAAACCGTCCAATCATGAGACCACTATTAGACAGACTATGATTCAGGGAAACATAGCAACAGGCCGATGTTTTTTGATCAAAAGTAATAAACCAGAACATGATTGAGGTCACAAGGCCTTCTTCAAGTTATCCGTGTTTATGCGAATCCTGAATGGCTCGTGACTCAAACACTACATGGGGTGTATCGTTTCATTATCGTTCCTTTGCCTATTAAGTGCAATTACATCAGGAGAAGGATAGCAACACAAAGATACAAAATACTTGAGTCTTCAACGTATTCACTTCCTTGTCACGGTTCTCGTGTGGTGTTAACAAAAGTTTAGAAAGAATAGAGAGTTCCGAAACAAATAAAGAACATAAAAGGCAGAAAAAGGAGTGTGGGAAAAGGAATCATTGCGTACTAGTCGATGCAGGAGAGCAGAAAATAAACACGGAGACAGTTATGATCTAAAAGACGTTTTTGCACTCCGCTTGCGTGCTTGTAGCGAAGCACTCATCTGCTTTTGAGTTAGGAGTAAAGTATTGCTCAAGTGTACGCTTTCAGTTCACACTCCAACCAGAGAGAGAGAGAGAGAGAGAGAGAGAGAGAGAGAGAGAGAGAGAGAGAGAGAGCGTGAGCGAGCGAGAGGGAGGAAGCGTGCAAGTGCTAGAGCTGCATTATGAAAATGTTCAATATAAAACGTCTAATCAAAATGTCATGGTGTGAATTTAACACCTCTGCCATCAGAACGAGGGGTTTTATTAAAACGCTCCGTTCTCTCCTTCACCGTTCGTCTGACATTACACAGTGGTTTCAATGTGTGTGTATGTGTGTGTGTGTGTGTGCATATTAAAAGGTACGTTATGGTGAGGAGAAACATGCGAGCCATCCCTTATTTAATAGTACATGTTGTGCTTTAGGTGTGAATGCTCCTGCTGAGGGAAATGTGCTGAGTGCTACTGAAAAATATGAAAATGTAAAAAATATATATATATTGTAAGTGTAATTTCCATCCACCCTACACTGGTGCACATTATGTATGTGTGTGTGTGTGTGTTCTGCTTCTAATAATGTGTTAATGAAACATTATCTGAAATCACTGTCCGTTACCTCTGATTTTCTTTCTCTTCTCTAGTGAGGTCTTCCACTCCGGATTAATCTCCTCAAAGCCAGGCTGCAGAGGGAGAAGAAAGAAATTAGAGAGGAAAAAGGAAATGATGTGGGTGGGTGGGAGGAAGGAAGACAGACAGACAGAACAAAAGAACAAAAGAATTGCAACAGAAAAAGAAAAAAGAAATAAAACAGGAAATGAAGGACAGGAAAGAACAATAATTGGAATGAAAAAAGGACTAAAAGAACAGGAAATAAAGGACAGGAAGGAAGGATGGAAAGAAGGAAGGAAAAAACAAAGAGAGACTTAGTGTGACACACACACACACAGAGGTCTGAGGTTCTACCTGCTCTTCCTGCTTCCAGCTGCTCCTCTGTTTGAGTGATGGAACGTCCCACACACTGAGAGCGCCCGAAAAATGGATGACAGCCAACATTGCTCCATCAGGAGACACACTCATCCTGTACACACCATCCTACACACACACACACACAGCTTACTGAGTGCGCACACACACACACACAAGTCCTTAAGATTCCCATGAGTTCAGTAACCCAGACTAACATCTGCAATACAAATGATCCAGATGCTAATCATCTTCATAGAAGCTTCTGTAAACATTTATTTTAAATTGCCTTTCAAGTGCCTCTGAAATCAAAACGAGTACCTTACAATATCTGAAAACAACAACAACAAAAAAAATAGTTCGCATTTTAATTTTACACTCCATCAATTCCAAGAAAGCAATCCAAAAACTTTAACGACTCGTACATTGTCAAAACTTTATGATCGTCCAATTAAATGCTCTCTAGAACATATATGCCCCGCCCCTGGAGGCGAGCCATGCTCTACAGTAGAAATTCATTAGCAGTAAACACAGCTCTTCATGCACACTGTTCCCTTTTCCAAACAAAACCGGCTCATGTGGCAAGCGTCTCGGAGTTGTTTTACCAATGTGGGGCTCCTCAGACTGAGTAAGAACACGATTCTGTCGCTTCCCCATAACAGAAGGCTCGCTAAACTCTTCGCTGTTCTCCACATTTAGCTTTTTAAGCTACTGTCAGGTTTGTTTTGGTGTTTTTGGTGTTGTGATTGATGATGCATCTCGAACACTATTGGCTGTTGTGGAAGTCAGTTAAGCAGTTCAACACACCACTTCCGCTTTCAGAAGGAAATATGCCAACATATGGATGGCATCAATTCACAAGTAAGATGGCATTTCGTTGGGACTTTAAATCCAAAAGTATGTAGATCTGATGGAGTACAATTCAATGTTGGGTAGGTCCAGGAAACCCATAGATCTCAGGGGGAATTGTAGATCTAAACCTGCATATACGAATGGACAGCATTGCGCCATTTGCTCCCACTCCCAAGTTCGTGCAGGAGGTGAAAATTGAAGACTCGGTAGATACGGCCGGTCAGATAGCTTGTCCGCTTCTTGCCCACTCATACTGGATGTTGAGACGCCGCTGCTTCTTGGCTGGATTGCGCACAATGAAAGGGCATGTGACAATTTCTCAAATCCTTTTGGAAAATTTTGTCCCACTCTACTTTACAACATTGCTTCAGTTCATTGATGTTTGAGGGCATTCGTTTATGCACAGCTCTCTTAAGATCCCTCCACAGCATCTCAATGGGGTTGAAGTCTGGACTTTGACTTGGCCATTCCAACACCTTGATTTTATTTTTCTTCTTTAGTCATTCAGATGTTGATGTGATGGTGTGTTTGGGATAATTTTCCTGCTTCATGACCCAATTTGAGCCCAGCTTAAGCTGCTGTTCAGATGGCCATGATATCTGTCTCAAGAACATTCTGGAGTTCATCGTTGTCTCAGTGGCTGCAAAACAAGCCCAAAACATCACCCCACCATGACCATGCTTCACAATTGGTATGAGGTGTTTTTGGTGATGTGCTGTGTTTGGTTTCCACCGTGGCCTAATCAGTCCAAAGGATATTGTTCCAGAACATTTGTAGTTTGTTCAGATGCAATTTTGTCACCATATTGTTTTTGGAGGGAAGATATTTTTTCTAGCCAGCATTCACACATGTGAAAGCCATACTTGTTCAGCCTTTTTCTGATTGTGCTGTCATGAACAAACACTTAAACACTTTACAGAGGCCTGCAGTGCACATGATGTAGCTCTTGGGTTTTTCTTTACATCCTCGCGCATTCAAATTTCTGACCTTCAACCGAATTTGCTGAGACACTCACTCCTGGGAAGATTGGCAACTGCCTTCAAGGCTCTCCATTTGTAAACAATCCTTCTCACTGTAGAATGGTGAATTTGGAGATGGCCTTATAACCCTTCCCAGAAAGATGAGCAGCAACAGTTACTTTTCTGAGGTCATGGCTGATGTCCTTTCTTCTTGACACGATGTAGACACAGACCTGAGTGCTCCAGAGTACCAAACTGTCACAAATTCTGCTTTTATAGAGGAAGTCACACTTTTTTTTTGATGATTAACTAATCCTGTGCATTTCATTAGTAGCAGCTGGCTACTAATTACTCTCCTAATGATTGTGGAAGTAGGAAGGGTTTACATATTTTCTCCCACCTGGTTTCTAAATGTTGGTTTACTTTTCTGGGGAAAAATTTATTTTAAAATCTATGGGTTTTTGTTGTCACTTGAGGTTATCTGTTTGTTTGTCAAAAGTTGATGGGGACCACGCAATTGTTGTTTAGGCCCTGATGCATAAAAACATACAATTGAAGGAGGGTGTACTTTCTCTTTCCCAAGATTATATCCAGTATACAGTGATTGTTCTATAATGATGACCTAGTAACAGAGTGGCTTGGGTTTGGTTTCTGGATTGGTGGATCAGTACATGTTGGAAATCCACAAAGTAGAAGTTAAGCCAAGGATTTCTACAAAGTTCTTCAAGGAACCTGATAAACAATAGCAAAACAGGCTTCAATGTTTCCACTTCAAGTCTCAACCAGAAGGGTAAGGAGTGGACTTTTCAGTGCAGGAGAAATCTGAGAGTTGAGTTTGAAAAGTGGAACTGAACTCACGTTCAGTGCTTGAGAGGTAATTATTTTTGCTTGGTGGGTTTTAGTGTAATTACTAATAAGACAGAAAAGCCCAGGAGATTGAGCTGTCAAGAAGCACTGACAACAAACAAAAAACAAAACCTGTTATCCACTCAAACGGTAGCACAGGAAAAGTTAGTAAGATGAAAAGACTTATATAAACAAGACACTGTCTGGTGTTTAGCAGTGGGTCGTTTAGTGGTAACTAAAATTTATTATTTTTATTTTACAAACACAGGGGTACGTTAAGTCCATCCAGGATTTTCTGATTTTGCGTTCGCAGAAATGAACGCAAAAGCAGGCAAACTCGGAAATATTTGGAGGAGCTTGCGATTTTTTAAAAATTACCGCAGATTTGGGTCAAGACACGTCATGTGATGTAATCACAACACGCATTCATCCAAAGCCCTCTTCAATTCACATTCGTCAAACACGAGCACTGCTAAAAGCTCTCACTTACCATCAAACATCACTGTGCAAAACAATTTCACGCAATTGTGTTTTGAAATGCAAATTTTGAAAAGAAGGCGGAGCAATATCAAGCATTTTTGGCTTCAACGATCACAAAAAAACTCAAAATCCTGTATGGACTGTTAAAGAGACCGAAGGAGTGATACAGCAATCAGATAGTTCGGCATCTAACAAAACTGGACGGGTTTAGAGCGATTCCATGTTTCTACAACAACCTAATACAATAAATCTGTGCTTCGTTAAAGTTCTGAGAATGGTCAAGTAGATGTAGGAAGTTTGCAAACTATAACTATCAGCCCACTAAGACCATTAGCTAGCTATAGCCGTGAGGAAACCTTAGCTAGCTAGAGCTAATTCGCCGGATAACCATGTTGGAATTCCGCAAATAATATTTAAATGTGTAACTTCTAAACCATAATAAAGGGCAACGTATAGTATAGTGTATAATTAAACGCGAGATATTAGGTAGTTAAACTTTTCCAATGTACACGGTCTGCCATGTTGAATTTCACGTGATTTCCAGGACTTGGGAAGGTGGTAGATATGGATGTAACTGCAGGGGTGTACTCGTCTATGTTTTATATCACACTGCTGCTGAATTCTCAAATCTGATTGGTCAGAAGCTGTTGATTCATTTTCTGTAAAGAGCAGCTCTGACTGCATCACAGGCTGTAACTGAAATCGCAGGATTAGTGTTAACGTGCTCGTTCCAATATTCTTTATTTTTATACCAACGGCGCACCCGAAGGGGCTTGTATGGTGGATGCTCCACATAATCCAAGCTTTCAGGTATAATAATCCTAACCGAAAGAATGTGCTTAATGATCAAGCTCCTTCTTATCTCAAAAATCGTCTTGCACCACATTCATCTAGCAGATTTTTAAGATCTTCTCATAGGTGTTCTCTGCATGTCCCTCGACCCAGTTTTAAAAACTAAAGGGGATAGAGCTTTTTAAGTTTCCGCCCCTTGTTTATGGAATCAACTGCCACTGGACATCTGCCTTGCACCCTCATTTATCAATTTTAAAGAGAAGCTGAAAGCGTTTCTCTTCTCCAGGGTGGTTTAATGTAATCTTTACTATAGTCTGTCTTTTTTTTTGTTTTGTTTTATTCTGTTTTCTATTTAACTTTTCTTACTCTGTTCAGCACTTTGGTCAGCTATGCTGTGTTAAGAGTAATACATAATTACAGTTTACTTACTTACTAAAGGACACACAGACAAGAGAAATTTGTTAATGTGGTGGGTTACGTTTTCGATATGGAACGTCTGTTTAAGATTTATAGAAGGAGGCTCCAGTGTGAGTGCAAAGACTTCAGGACAGAGGAATAAATCTATATATTATAGTATAAATCGCTGTGTTGGAAGAGGAATAAAACACTCGGGGACATACTCAGAAGCCAAGTCTAATGAATGTGTTAAGCATTAGAGTGGATTAAGATAGAAAGAAGAAAAATGCAGAAGAAAAATGACTGATGATCTTTACCTGTTCGTTGTTTTGCCTGGAAAAGAGTCGAAATGCGGGCATTCGGAAAAGCCCTCTCCTCTGGGACTGGACAGAACCAAGAGACTGTGATTAACATCTGTGCTAATTAACAACCACATTCATGCCTAAAATGATCAGAATGCTTATTCTCCTGAATTAGACAGAAGAAATATTAGACGACTGTGAAAGTTGAAATGAAGCCGTCAGTAGGTGAAATGAGAGAGACAGAGAGTGTGTGTGTCTTACTGCAAGAACATCATCTTCATAGCTGGTGACCTGTTTATAATATGGTGAGCCTGACAACACCCTCCACGCCGTTACGCCACAGCGAGCAGCCATGGAGGCGGCGCCCTCGTCTGACCGGCATCCACCCACCAGCAGCAACCTGACACACATAGATATTAAATCTCTCAATATCCCTAATTCAAAAAGGCACAACTAATTAATAAATGAGAGAAAATCCCAAGAGACTAGACTGTCAGAAAGCATGAACTATTCAACTATTCACCATAAAGTTTTTTTTTTTAAATATATAATTAAAAACAAATCAGTACCAGATCTCTGAAATGCCTTGCCACATGGCATATAGTTTATGAAGAGATATGATGAAAGTTTTACATTGTATTATTTCATAAAATTTATACTATATCCATCTCTCTAACTAATATATATATATATATATATATATATATATATATATATATATATATATATATATATATATATATATATATATATATATATATATATATATATATAAAAAAAAGCTGAAGCAAAATAAGAGAATCACACTCATTGAGGCTACATCTCTCTCCGTACTAAAGCTGCACCAAATGGGCTAAAATATTATATTGTCATTAGGGCTGGGAAAATATATCACGATACTCGTAGACTTTTTTACGATACACAATAAGTGTCATGATGTATAATTTAGCCGACAAACAGTAGTAAAAATATTTTTTGAAAACTTTAAACTGAGATTGACGATACTTTCATTTAAGAATAAAATTTTGATTTTTTAATGATGTAAAATCAATTGCATCCGTTCAATACCAATAAATAAAAGTTTTTTACATCACTATTAGAACGATATCTCAGAAAAGTGCATCACGTAATCATTTAGCACCATATCAATACATCACTCAACCTTAATTGTGATCATGATACATCTCGGATAATAAGCAAGACACTTAAATACACCTGTGTCACATTTTAAAATAATACAACCAGAAAGGGTTTATTGAATTATTCACTTGCGTATGTCATGTTCCTGCGAGATCAGTATTCAAAAAGTCATTTTACAGGAAAAATATCTGGTCTTTTTCCAATCTAATTTTGGGGAACCTATGCATTGTACTCCTCTGTTTCTGGTGGTCAGAAGTGGAACCTGATGTGCTTTTCTGTACACCACGGTTGTAAAGAGTGGTTATTTGAGTTATCGTAGGCCTTTCTGTCAGCTTAAACCAGTCTGGACATTCTCCCTGACCTCTCTCATCAACCAAGGTGTCAATAACCATAAATGCTAAATGCTTAACCATAGATGTTGGAGCCGCCAACGTCTAATCTAACAATTCAGACAGAATGACTGAAAAATCATTGCCGCTTGGCGGTTAAGGCTCTGGGTTATCGATCAGAAGGTCGGGGGTTCAAGCCCCAGCTGCCACTGTTGGGCCATTGAGCAAGGCCCTTAACGCTCTCTGCTCCTGGGGTGCCATATCATAGCTGACCAAAAATGGGTTCTGCTGTGCTGTAACGTATATATGTGGGCAATAAAGTCTCATCATCAACCATCTGATCAATAACGCAGAGCCTTTAGGAGTTGGTAACCAAGCCTATTAGGCTGGTGATATAACAGTCACTTCACATCCAACAAGCAGAAAAAGACATTAAACATAACACACTCCAACTGGTTCATATATTCCTCGGTGGAGGAATTTGAAGGAACCTTGAAGCTCTGAAGCGTGCTACTCGTCTTTTTTTGCTGCACTACACAGCTGAAGCAAGGAGGCAGTCGGAATGAACTATTTCAACTAGTTACAGTGGTGTGAAAAAGTGTTTGCCCCCTTCCTCATTTCCTGTTCCTTTGCATGTTTGTCACACTTAAGTGTTTCGGAACATCAAACCAATTTAAACAATAGTCAAGGACAACACAAGTAAACACAAAATGCAATTTGTAAATGAAGGTGTTTATTATTAAAGGTGAAAAAAATCCAAACCATCATGGCCCTGTGTGAAAAGTGATTGCCCCCTAAACCTAATAACTGGTTGGGCCACCCTTAGCAGCAACAACTGCAACCACGCGTTTGCGATAACGTGCAATGAGGCTTTTACAGCGTCCTGGAGGAATTTTGGCCCACTCATCTTTGCAGAATTGTCCTAATTCAGTTACATTAGAGGGTTTTGCGAAAAAACGCCAGAACGGCCTTTTTAAGGTCATACCACAACATCTCAATAGGTTCCAGGTCAGGACTTTGGCTAAGCCACTCCAAAGTCTTCATTTTGTTTTTTCTTCAGCCATTCGGTGGTGGACTTGCTGGTGTGTTTAGGATCATTGTCCTGCTGTAGAACCCAAGTTCGTTTCAGCTTGAGTACACGAACAGATGGTCGGACATTCTCCTTCAGGATCTCTTGGTGAGCCGCAGAATTCATAGTTCCTTTTATCACGGCAAGTCTTCCAGGTCCTGAAGCAGCAAAACAGCCCCAGACCATCACACTATCACCACCATATTTTACTGTTGGTATAATGTTCTTTTATGAAATGCGTGTTCCTTCTACGCCAGATATACTTGGACACACACCTTCCAAAGAGTTCCACTTTTTGTCTCATCGGTCCACAAAATGTTGTCCCAAAAGTCTTGGGGATCATCAAGATGTGTTGTGGAGAAATTGAGACGAGCTTTGATGTTCTTCTTCCTCAGCAGTGGTTTTCTCCTTGGAACTCTGCCATGCAGGCCATTTTTGCCCAGTCTTTTCCTGATGGTGGAGGCATGAACGCTGACCTTAACTGAGGCAAGTGAGGCCTGCAGTTCTTTGGACGCTGTTGTGGGGTCTTTTGTGACCTCTTGGATGAGTCGTCGCTGCGCTCTTGGGGTAATTTTGGGCGGCCGGCCACTCCTGGGAAGGTTCACCACTGTTCCATGTCTTCGCCATTTGTGGATAATGGCTCTCACTGTGGTTCGCTGGATTCCCAAAGCTTTGGAAATGGCTTTATAACCCTTTCCAGACTGATAGATCTCAATTACTTTCTTTCTCAATTGTTCCTGAATTTCTTTGGGTCTCGGCATGATGTGTAGCTTTTAAGGATCTTCTGGTGGACCTTACTGTGTCAAGCAGCTCCGATTTAAGTGATGCCTTGATTGTGAACAGGTGTGGCAATAATCAGGCCTGGGTGTGGCTAGAGAAATTGAACTCAGGTGTGGACAACCACAGTTATAGTATGTTTTAACAAGGGGGGCAATCACTTTTTCACACAGGGCCATGATGGTTTGGATTTTTTTTTCACCTTTAATAATAAACACCTTCATTTACAAATTGCATTTTGTGTTTACTTGTGTTGTCCTTGACTATTGTTTAAATTGGTTTGATGTTCCGAAACACTTAAGTGTGACAAACATGCAAAGGAACAGGAAATGAGGAAGGGGGCAAACACTTTTTCACACCACTGTATATTAATTAGCTTGACTAGATTTTCAGAATCAAAAATAAGGCAGGATGGCAAAACCGAACAAGTTACAGTACAATTCGGCACAAAAACTGCTATGTAACACTAACGCTAGCACAACACACGGTCATGCAAACAAAGATGCTAGTAGAACAGCGCAGCTCATAGCTAAAGTGCTTAGGAAAACATGACATGTTTCATCACTAGAGACATGAAGATTACAGCTACTGAAATTCTCTCAGGGGTGTAAGTACTCGTCTGTTTAACTGCATATCATTAACTGCTTATGAAATGAGTGAGTTGAGCAGCCTAATTAATTAGACTTGCACAACATGGGACTGCGCAGGACAGAACAGATTTCACTTGGGCTAGCTAATGAATTTATGATCCGTTCACTCCTAAACACCATCAGTCTGCTGTGGCTGTGCGTCAATCCACACTCTATCCACTATATACTATGCATGCTACCAGGGGCGTAACCACGCACTCTTTGGGGGGGTCGTGTCTCCCCCCCCTAATGTTGAGGAAATACCAACCTGCCCCCCCATTACACAGGAGAAAATACTTTCTATATATCCCGCTTTAATTTTCCCAGCCAACGGATCTGTCTTTTCTTCATCTATTCTATTTATTTTATTTATATCTATTCTTTTTTAAATACATTTCCGTTTGTTAAGGAAAATCGGTGTCCTCCCCCCTCCAATTGTACACTTGGTTGCACCCATACGCAACGCAAGTTGGTTGATATATTTCAGCCGCTCAATCTGTAAGAAATGGAGACAGTAGCCAGGTGTAGAAAAGTGCAGCAGAACATACGAGCTTTTTTCAGACAGTCAGTAACTAGATACCTAAATATCTAGGCTAACGTCAGTTCCAGTTTTTGACCATTAACGTTACATCCTCCCGCCGAGTTCGGTGTGAACCCTCACGTTGTGACAGACGAGTGAAAGTGAGGAAAGGTTCACACCATTTCGTTCGCAGAGAATACATCTGCCCACAGGACGTCCACAGCACCCTACTATTTCCACATGCTGTGGGAGCTTCTATCACTCAGAAATCAAGTGAATTCAAAAAGAGTGGCCCAGTAAGATACCAATAGTCTGAGAGAAGATTATGTAATTAAAAAGTCTGACATCTGGATAGCTGGCCAGCCTAACAACTTCCAATTAGAGCCATAAAGAACAAAGCAAGCAGTCAACTGACAAAGGACAAGCATCCTTCAGCAGAGGAGCAGGACCCCAGCCAGAAAAAAGTTCAAAACCAAACTAATCAAGAGAATCTCCAGAAACTCTCAGAGCAGACTTCATACACACAAATGAGAAAAAATAAAATGAAAGCAGACCTAGTCTTCTATACAGAACACCCAAATCCCTGGCACTCAGCACTCCGCTCAAAAGCCATAAGACAACTATACCTGGACACTTCACCAAAATTCTATATTAATGATCCAGGGCTCAGAAGATCGTCTTGAACAGTTTGAGAGAGACTTTGAAGGACTGAAAGCTCTAACTGAGAAGGAGAAGGCCTCTCTCTCCCTGACAACGGCAGCAACAGAAGAGGCCACAGTCTCACCTTCACACATACACACAGCTCCTCTCCCCCTACACCACACCTAGATCAAGTGTCCATTCACTGCATCCAAGAGTGCCTTTCAGAACTGGAAATGGAGATTGCTGAATTCCAAGAACGCAAACACCAAGAAAGACACTGTTGAACAGCTATGGCCCTGTTTACACTAGAGTGTTTTCGTTTTAAAACGCATAACGTTTGCTACGGTTACGCCTGCCGTCTACACTACTCCAGAAACCTTTGGAAATGCCGAAGCCCCCGTTTTAGTTTGAAAACTCCGGGCTCACGTTTCAGTGTAAACAGACCGAAACGAAAACTTTTGAAAACGAAGGCATGGTTCCGCCCACATTCGCTCGTGATTGGGTCTTCTGGATCATTGTGTATCCTTCCCTGATTCGTCAAGCCCCTACCATATGACCATTACGCTACTGTGATCGTATACAACAACACGGAGACTGAACCGCAAGCTTTGCTGGTTGTGTCGTCATTCTTATCAGCCATTGTACAGTTCAATTCTGTATTTTAAAACACTGCAGCTGCCGACATGCTCAAGAGCTGAGCTAGGATTAGAGCAATCGGCAACAAATCTCGTTCCAAGCAGCGTACACCCTACATGGAACACCGGTTTTGGGGTTAGACCAAAAGGAAGTGAGACACGTGGTGATAAGGTTTCTTGACCCATAAGCCATTTGAGCAGCCCACATTAAGAGCATTAAAAAACAGCCTATAATAAAACCAAAAAATATCCCTTATTGTTTATTTCATCACGAGTTTTCGACTGCTTACGTGACCTATGCGTCTGTTTTTACCATGATGTATCGTTTATGTTTTCACTGCAATGTGCCAGTGTACTAATGTTACAAATAAAGTGAACTTTTTGAATTTGCATTGAGTTTGATTAAGTACACACGAGCATATATGCTAGCCTCGATTATCCATATTTATAAAGAAATAGCATCTCCATCCATCCATCTTCCACCGCTTATTCCTTCTTCAGGGTTGCAGGGAACCTGGAGCCTATTCATTGGGCACAAGGCGGGGGTACACCCTGGACAGGGTGCCAGTCCATCGCAGGGCACAATCACATACACACTCACACACCCATTCATGACAAGGAAAATAGAACGACTAGAAACGAATAAATCCAATGTTTAAAAAAGACGTCCTTGTTTTTCCTCGCCCTCATGCTCATTGCTGTGCATGCCGGTGACTAGCAACCAACTTCCTCTTTACACTTGGATGCGCACGTCCATGTGCATGAATGGTCACGAGACATGCGTTTTCGGTCGCGTAGTGATCATTTCAGAAACACAGCAGAAACACGGAGATCATTTCAGAAACACAGCAGAAACACGGAGATCATTTCAGAAACACAGCAGAAACGCCAGTGTGGACGAGGAACGTTTGAATTTTGAAAACGCACTAGTGTAAACGGGGCCTAACGGACGAGTTGAAGGCTCTCAACGAAGAGAGCAGCAACAAAATAAGCCTACAAGAGTTGAGCCTAAAAGATCTTCAAAAAGATAATAAAAGCGGTAAATGACATTGTGTGCAAAATAAGAAAGAAAAAAAAACTCCAAGAAACAGCCTATTGCACAGCATTAATGCAAAACCGGAGAATCTAAGCAGAACATCCAATCAAGCTCCCCCCAGTCACCACTCTACAGACTCACTGACAGTGAGCAGCCTGTCTTAGAGAATGGCCAGGAGACCAGAAGCAGCACTGTCACACAGCCAACTGAACACAGTCCTCCTCAAGCTGACAACCATCAAACACGCCATCAAACCCCACAACGCTCTCGGAAGGCATCCCCCAAAACAGCCATTTTAATAGACTCAAACAGCAAGTTTTTACACCACAGAAAGCTCTTCCCAACAGACAGAGTTGGCAAATTAACACAACCAAAAATGTGCTCCAGCTACTCTGCCTGTTCACTCGGAACAACCCGCAGAACATCCTCATCATCCACACAGGAACCAACGACCTGTGGTTGTCATAAGAATGGACAAACAGCCTGGCAGCGAATTTCCAGAGGCCAACATCACCATTTCCACTCTGCTGCTCAGGAGGCACTACCCTGCCAACCTCTCATTAACACCATCAACCAGAGGATCAGATTCTGCAATCTGGAATAGGGGGAAAAAATGTATGACATGAAATCCATGTACTCAGACAACAGGCGCGAAGTAAATATTGGGAATAAAAGAACAGATTTCTTCCCTTAAAGATGTGGAGCTAGACAGGGCTGCAATTTGAGTCCGACCGAAATCGTCTTTATTGTTCAACCTTTTTATCTCTTGTTCAAAAGATTCACAAAAATATTCTGCTCTCATGGATATCAAACATTTACAAACACAACACAGGTTTATCAAAAAATTAAGTAAACTTTGTTAAATATAAGTGTGCAACAATTATTGGCACCCTTTAAGTCAATACTTTGTGAAAGCTCCCTTTGCCAAGATAACAGCTCTGAGTCTTCTCCTATAATACCTGATGAGTTGGGAGAATTGAGGCAAGGGACCTGATACGTTCCTCCATACAGAATCTCTCCAGATCCGTCAAACTTCAAGGTCCACGCTGGTGGACTCTCCTTTTCAGTTCCCTCACAGGTTTTCTATGGATTTCTAGTCAGGGGACTGGGATGGCCATGGCAGGACTTTGATTTTGTGGTCAGTAAACCATTTCTGTGTTGATTTTGATGCATGTTTTGGATCGTTGTCCTGCTAGAAGATCCAACTACAGACCATTTTAAGCTTTCTGGCAGAGGCAGTCAGGTTTTCATTTAATATCCGTTAATATTTGACAGTCCATGATATGTACCCTAACAAAATATCAGGTCCTCTGGCAGAAAAACAGCCCCAAAACATTAAAGAGCCACCACCATATTTAACCGTGGGCATGAGGTACTTATCCATATGGTTAGTTCTCTGTGTGCACCAAAACCACCTCTGGTGTTTATTGCCAAAAAGCTCTATTTTGGTTTCATCTGACCATAGAACCCGATCCCATTTGAAGTTCCAGTAGTGTCTGGCGAACAAAAGACGTTTGAGTTTGTTCTCTGCAATTCTCCAGCTGTGATCCTTGGAGATTTTTTGGTCACTGGAACCATCCTCTCCACAGTGCGTTGAGACGATATAGACACGCGTCCAATTCCAGGTTGATTCATAACACTTCCAGTTAACTGGAACTTCTTAATTATTGCCCTGATGGTGGAAATGGGCATTTTCAATGCTTGTGCTATTTTCTTATAGCCACTTCCCATTTTGTGAAGCTCAACAACCTTTTGCCACACATCACAGCTATATACTCTGGTCTAAGGGAATTTGGCCTGTGGGTTACCTCATAGTTATCCCCCCCCCCCAAGTTAAACAATAAAGACAATTTTTCACAGCCTTCTTTGCTCATATATACCAAGGGTGCCAAAATTAGTGGAGGGCACTGTAGCAGTGTTACTGGAACAATCCGCAACACCTGGCCTCACTTGAGGTGAAATTCCTCTTCTATGCAGATGACCTGGTGCTGCTGTCAGCCACTGCACAAGGGCTCCAGCTGCAACTCGACCTGCTGGAGAACTACTGCGACAACTGGGCCCTGACAGTCAATCAGACAAAAACTAAAATAATGCCCACCCCCCCCCCCCCACCCCCAAAAAAAACAACCCAGATTACAGGAAACCAGGCACAACTTCACTCTGGGAAACACCACATTACGACCACCTTGTCTTAAAACTCAGCGCTTCAGGTAGCTTCGGTCTGGCAGTGAACGCATTAAAAGAGAAAGCAAGAAGAGCTTTCTACACTATTAAAGGGACATTTACCCAAGTAGACATCCAGTCGCAATTTGGTGCAAGCTTTCTGACAGTATTATTATGCCTATAGCTCTTTATGGATGTGAAGTGTGGGGCCCATTCTGTCAGGATGACCAGTCTAGATGGCCCAAAACATCCCGTAGTTTCCCTGCATGCAGAATTCTTTCCAAACGTTCTGAGAGTGCAGAGAACACCACCAACTAACGCACACACAGCTGAATTAGGCAGATACCCCTTACTTCTAAATATTCAAAAAAAATAATCTCTTCTCTTCAATTCTGGACTCATCTTAAATCAAGCTCCTCTAATACACTTCAAAACGAAGCCCTTAAAACTCAAGAGCTAGTCCCTAAAACCAGTCCCCTCCGTCGGCTGGCTTTGAAAATCACAAACCTACCAACATCTAGCCATCAGTTTTAGAGCAGCTCAACTAAACAAAGCCAATTTAGAATAAAACAAATCCTAAAAACTAGTAAAAAAAAAATGCATTTCTGGACCACCAGGGAAAGTGAAAGTAAAAACCAAAGTAAACTAGAATGTTATCGGGCCCTAAACAGAAAATACGAGCTGGGAGAATACCTCTTAAGCGTCAGAGATACAAAACAGAGACGGATGCTTACAGAATCATAGAGAAAGGCAGACACAAACAAACATGGCTTCCAAAGGAAAAAAAGAGTGTGCTGTCACTGTACGACTGGTGAGGCTGAGACGGAGCCACACTTTCTCCTTCACTGTAAAACCTTCCGTGACACAGGAGAAAAATACTTTGAAAATTTCTCTAAGCTCTTACCACAGTTTTCCAAACGAAGGCAGGTGCTTGCTTGAGTCATGCACCTGCTGCAGCAAAGTTCATCTCGGAGCTGCACATGCTCAGAAACCAACTACTGTTCTAATCACAGCTCACTGGACAATCGTACACACTCATACTGCTCATTTACTCAGTTCTAATTTACTTTACTGTACTTTATCATAAATGTACAGAATCATCATAACCTTTATACTTTTGTCCTACACTGGCACCATGCATTTTGTCACTTTATTTATTTTATTTGCTTATTTTTGCAATTAATATTTTTTATTCTTTAAAAAAAAATCTTTTATTTTGTTCTATTACTATTATTATTATTTTTTATTCTCCGTTCTTATCTATATTGATGCTTTGGCAATATTGTATGTAAACAACCATGACAATAAAGTACTCTGAATTGAAAGAGAGAGAGAGAGAGAGAGAGAGATGAAGACCGTCTCAAAGCCAGAACTTCCAGAAACTTCATCAGTTAAACCAAAGACCAGTGTGAGAAGATGATAAGAGAAGAAAGCAGGCAGCCACACAGCTAATCTCAAACTCAAACACACACCACACACACACACACACACACACACACTTAAACACAAGTTTAACACTGCCCCCTGGTGACAGTCTAGAGCAGAGTGCTGTCCTTTCTTTCTCTCGGTCTCTCTCTCTCACACACACACACACACATTATTGCACATCAAAATGTCTTTCAGCAGGAACAATCAGGAGAATCACTAACACATGTTAATAATCTTAATAAAAAAGAATAATAAAAAATGATGATGATGACGATGATAATCACAATGCGTCACAATATGCTTTCCTAATACATCATAGATACCATCAAATCTGTTTATGAATTTTTTCAATATAAATGTAATTACAAACTGATCATAGCAGCTGATGCGGTATTAAAATTATGTACTTAATCTTTCACACGGCAAAGTGATCCAAGCCGCAAAAAAACGTTAAAAAAAAAAAAATAGAAAAACAGTACCGTAATTTCTGGACTATAAGCCGCTACTTTTTTCACACGCTTTGAACACTGCGGCTTAAACAATGATGCGGCTAATTTATGGATTTTTACGGGCTAACGAGTTTCATGCCGCCAAAACATTTAGCCTCGTCACATCGGACAAATGAAATTACCCAACAGGTCACAGTGGACCAATGAAACTGTTCGAATGAAATCTAACGCCCTCACACTACATTCTTCAGATCAGTGGTTGCGCGTGCCGTGCACAACCCCCTCATCAGGGAAAACACACGAGAAGAATGCATATTGGTGATGTCATGTCTCCGCCCTGTCTTGTCATGTGTTGTTGATTCACGTGTGTTTTGGTATTGCCCGCAGCTGTTAGCAGTTTGGCTGGTGTGTATATATACCGGGAGCCATGACACACACAACGCGGTAATTAGATACAGAGTTAGAATTAGATAGCGAATATAGTTAGTCTTTGTTCTTGTTCATGTTTCCTAGCCATTTCTGAGTTCATGTCAAGGCTAGTTAGCTAATAGCATAGCTTATAGCTTAGCCTGTAGCCTAGTAGCTTATAGCATAGCTTATAGCCTAGTAGCTTGTAGCATAGCTTATAGCCTAGTAGCTTATAGCATAGCTTATAGCCTAGTAGCAGATAGTATAGCTTAGAGTTGTATAGACTTAGTTTAGAATATAGATGTAGAAGTGGTTTATAGAGTATAGATATAGAGTCTTTGTTTCATATCATAGTTAATGTTTAGGTTAGTTGGTTTAGTTAGCTTAGTTCATTGAGTTGGTCATGTTTTGTGTTTCTTGTATCTCTTGAGTCTGCTCTCCTCTGTTTCAATTAAAGCTCTCGTCCTAACTGCACTTGCATCCGTCCTGCTTCGTTTACGTCACGAATCGTGACTGTTACAACGTGGACACCTGCGGCTTATAGACAAGTGTGGCCTATATATGTTCAAAATTGTTTTTCTTTTCAAAATTAGCGGGTGCGGCTTATATTCAGGTGCGCTCAATAGTCAGAGAATTACGGTAAAAGTAATAAATTCGAAAATATTTGTGGCGTCGGTCAGCAAATCACATGTTTTAATATCACTGTTAAATATTTTATAAAAAATAAATAAAAATAAAACAACTGTACTGCTGTCAGTCTGTAAACAAACCGATACGGTATATCGTGATACTCATCACACATCGTAGCAATGTCTTAAAGCACTTCTGCGTAAAAATGTTCCCCTCAACCGGCCTGAACTTTAACCATCTTCTTGCTACACTGGGGTAGTTAGTAAAGAAAATAAAGTATAGGAGCACAAGAATAACGTAAAACAACCAAGTGCTGCGGTTGATCCTAGCTAGCCTAGCTATAGAATAAAAGGATGGATAGAAGACAGATTAACTCGCACTGTGCGCTTAAAATACACAGCTATAGCCTTTAACTGTAACAGTGTACCTAATAAACCGAGAGTGTACGATCAACGGAAAGCTCTGGAACAGCCATTTTGAATAATGGGCACTTTAAACTCCAGGTCATACCTCGCGGTCCACAATGAATTAGAAAACGGAGAAACAAATTGATTTCTACATCTGTCAGCGTGTGTGTTATTACACACCCTTCAGGCCTTCAGTATAATGTTAGAAACTGGCAACGTGGAACAGGAATGTTAAAAGCCTAGTGGAAGTGCATAACTTTTTTTTTTTTTTTTGACATGGCTTTCAAACGTATTACTGTTTAGTAGTTTAGCTTGTCTGATAAAACTATATTCAGAAACAAAAAACAAGAAGGTTCATAAGGAACTATAACACTGAAGTAGAGTGTATTAAAGCTGTATACGTGTGTCTGAGTCTACTCACCTGTGGCCCGGATGATAGATGGCCGCCGTGACGCCATTGCAGTAGTGGGTGGAGAAACTGAAGGTGTGACTTTCCTGGAAGCCCTGGTTGGTTCCGGTACTGAAAGTCAAACAGTTATGGGAAGATTGTTAGCCAAGTAGAAGACCACCTCATCTGATATATACAGAGTGAGAGTGAGTCAGTGCTCAAATGTTGTTGAATTTTTTTACATTTTTTTTTTAAATTAAGTTTTAGGCACCGTAAAAAGATGCGGCCAAGAAGGAGGATCTCATTTACTCACCGCTACCCGTTCCAATCTAAACTTCTTTAATAACTTAACTACTCTATAAACTCGGGCTTGTGCTCAACGTAGTGATTTTATCATCTTACAAAATTCACAGTTTGTTTTCCCCATCGAAAACAGCATGTAAGTAAGATCCTGAAACTCGTGGCCAGAAAAGGGTACAAAAGATATCATCCGCTCCAATATCCCATAGACGGAGCACCTGAGGCTGGCTTGACTTAGTCTTAGACAATGAATAGCACTTTCAGTGTGATTATTATTATTTGAACTGGGAAAAGTACAGATCTAACATGACGGTTAATGTATCCCAAAAGTATCGTGTGGCGACGATTTTTGTAACTTCAGCCCCAATAGAATTATGCCTGTAAAATCGACAGTATCCACATGAGACAAACTACACTATTTAAAAGATCCACTCAAGCACCGTGACTAAGGTTAAATGAAAGATTTATACACTGACAGATGTATAGTGGAGTGTAGAGACGTATAGCCGTACAATGTCCTTAGACAGAAACCAGCTGTATTTTCCCCGAGCACCAGTAAAACGGTTCATTAAAATAGCCGAGATTCCCGCTTTTCTTTAGCTGAATCTGCTGATGCTGATCTCGGTGCATAATAGAAAAAGAAAATTATGTAGCGTTAATGTTTGCCTCTTAAAATAAGTCCAGAGAAGAACCTGATAATTGGAATGGAGGCTCAGTTCATTAGCGTGTCTTTGCCAGGCATCAAATAATCAGAAACATGTTTGAGCTGCTGAGCGGCGTTTCGTGCGCGTCACAGTTTGGCGGCTTTCCACATCAATTATATGGCATTACGGTCGACAGAAGGGGTCGAACACGCCATAAAAACAAATTGTCATCAACACAGATTGTGTTTTTAAGCCTCATTTGATTCATGCCCAACAATACACTATTCATACACCTGACAACCCTCTTAGATCTTTAAACACGTCAATAATACATTTCGAGCAATAATGAATTAATCTTATGTTGGCGCTAAGGATTGTTTATGAGATCGCAATCAAATAAACACGACTTGGCCTTTCAAATCAGTTGTCTAGCTATTTTTATCTGTCGACTCATTTCTAAGATTGATCATCAGCACGTACTGTAGCTGAGTTGACACACCATGACGTTTTAGTCCAAGATTTATGAGGTGTATGAATGTCTTTATGAGGTGTATGGATGTTTAGATTCTAGAACTGTATTATCCAAAATAATGCTGCATTTAAATAAAGGTCATCGGGAACTGCAGCAAGTGACGTCAAATTATCACGGCTACTCACGGCATCAGCAGTAAACAAAGCGGCACTTCTTACCCTTACCGTATCTGCAATTATCAGCTGTAGCGCGATCGGCGTACGGACACACGCGCTTGTTAAATCTGTAACACTGACTGTAGAGTTCACTATACAGTTCGCAGCTGGAGAGCTTGTTGCTAATAAAGGACGAGTACGTCCGCCTGTCCCCCCCCACTTTGTCAAAAGCACACAGAGTTCAAAAATGACATTATTCTGAACTAGGATTTCCCCCTGAGGTAAGCAGTGGTAAATCAGAATAGAAATAAGACATGAATAAAACATGAGAGGGACCAAAATCATCTTTTTTTTGTCCCAAAGTTGTTTTGGTGTTTTTTTTGTGCCACTTTTACCTGACCAGATAGCTCTTGAGCTGGCCACTGTAGGTGATCACAAGCAGCTCTGCAGACCACTGAGCACTAGCTGTGTATTCCAGGAAGATCAAGCCAGCGGCAGCGTAGCTGAAATCTCCAGGAAAACTCACAGCCTGAGGGAAGACGAAGACAAGACAGACAGACAGAGAGAAAGAGGTAAAGAGAAAGATGAACAACAAGCTCACGGTGATGCGAGTGAGACATCAATCCAAAACTCAGTGTGCAGAGAAACTAGAGCGTGTTGCGGGCACTTCATTTCTGCGAGCACTGAGCACTCGCGTGCGCCCTTTCCTCTCGCTCGGCAGGGTGTACACCACAGGCAACTGCTTTTACATATGCGGGAAGCCTGGGTACCTTTAAAATTTCATTCAAAATGTCACAAATGCCTCCGTCATTCATCAAACTTTAAAATTTGAGCAAATTTCGTGAATGATCAAATATCTCACTGCAATATCACACTGTTCGTTCATTAACCTCAAACTGTATTCAGTGAACACCACAGCCTGAGTGAAAGTCAGTTTTAAAAATAGAGAGAGAGAGAGAGAGACAGAGAGAAAGACAGAGAGGTAAAATAGACAGACAGGTACAAAGAAAGAGACAGAGAGATAGAGACAGAGAGAGACAGGGAAAAGCGGATAGAGAGACAGACAGGGAGACAGAGGTAAATAGAGATCGAGGTAAATAGAGGGAGAGACCGAAAAAATAGAGAGAGTGGGAGACACAGAGAGACAGAGAGACAGGAGCAAAGAGAGAGAGGTGCAGAGAGGGAGAGAGAGAGAGAGAGAGAGAGAGAGAAGAGAGAGACAGGAGCAAAGAGAGAGAGGCACAGAGAGAGGGAGAGAGAGACAGGAGCAAAGAGAGAGAGAGAGGAAGAAAGAGAGAGAGACAGGAGCAAAGAGAGAGAGGCGCAGAGAGGGAGAGAGAGAGAGAGAGACAGGAGCAGAGACAGGAGCAAAGAGAGAGAGACAGGAGCAAAGAGAGAGAGGCGCAGAGAGGGAGAGAGAGAGACAGGAGAAAGACAGAAAAAGAGAGAGAGAAAAAAAAGAGAGAGACAGAGCAAAAGAGAGAGAGGCGCAGAAGAGAGAGAGAGAGAGACAGGAGCAAGAGAGAGAGACGCAGAGGGAGAGAGAGAGACAGGAGCAAGAGAGAAAACGCAGAAGAAAGAGAGAGACAGAGCAAAGAGAGAGAGGCGCAGAGAGGGAGAGAGAGAGACAGGAGCAAAGAGAGAGAGGCGCAGAGAGGTACAGAGAGACAGGAGCAAAGAGAGAGACGGGAGCAGAGACAGGAGCAAAGAGAGAGAGGCGCAGAGAGGGAGAGAGATACAGGAGCAAAGAGAGAGAGACAGGAGCAGAAACAGGAACAAAGAGAGAGGGGGAGGGAGGGAGGGAGAGAGAGAGAGAGAGAGAGAGAGAGAGAGAGAGAGAGAGAGAGACAGTGAGAGGTACAGAGAGACAGGAGCAAAGAGAGAGAGACAGGAGCAGAGACAGGAGCAAAGAGAGAGGCGCAGAGAGGGAGAGATAGAGACAGGAGCAGAGACAAGAGCAGAGAGAGAGACAGGAGCAAAGAGAGAGGCACGGAGAGGGAGAGAGAGAAGCAGAGAGAGCGGGAGAGAGGTAGATAGAAAGAAGCAAAGAGAGAGGGAGAGGTAGATAGAGAGAAAAGCAAAGATAGAGAGAGGGAGAGGTAGATAGAGAGAAAGAAAGGTAGATAGAGAGACAGAAGCAAAGAGAGAGAGAGGGAGAGGTAGATAGAGAGAAAGAAGCAAAGAGAGAGAGGTAGATAGAGAGACAGAAGCAAAGAGAGAGAGGGAGAGGGAGATAGAGAGAAAGAGAGAGAGAGAGAGAGAGGGAGAGATAGAGAGAAAGAAGCAAAGAGAGAGAGAGAGGTAGAGAGAGAGAAAAAAGCAGAGAGAGAGAGAGAGAGAGGTAGTAGAGAGAAAGAAGCAAAGGGAGAGAGAGGAGAGGTAGATAGAGAGAAAAAAGCAAAGAGAGAGAGAGGGAGAGGTAGATAGAGAGAAAAAAGCAGAGAGAGAGAGAGGGAGAGGTAGATAGAGAGAAAAAAGCAGAGAGAGAGAGAGAGAGAGGTAGATAGAGAGAAAAAAGCAGAGAGAGGGAGAGGTAGATAGAGAGAAAGAAGCAAAGGGAGAGAGAGGGAGAGGTAGTAGAGAGAAAGAGAGAGCAAAGAGAGGAGAGGTAGATAGAGAGAAAAAAGCAAAAGAGAGAGGAGGAGAGGTAGATAGAGAGAAAAAGCAGAGAGAGAGAGAGGGAGAGGTAGATAGAGAAAAAAAGCAGAGAGAGAGAGGAGAGAGGTAGATAGAGAGAAAGAAGCAAAGAGAGAGAGAGAGAGGTAGAGATAGAGAGAAAGAAAGCAGAGAGAGAGAGAGAGAGGGAGAGAGTAGAATGAGAAAAGCAAAGAAGAGGGAGAGGTAGATAGAGAGAAAGAAGCAAAGAGAGAAAAGGAGAGGTAGATAGAGAGAAAAAGCAGAGAGAGAGAGGAGAGGTAGATAGAGAGAGAGCAGAGAGAGAAAGAGAGAGAGGGAGAGGTAGATAGAGAGAAAGAAGCAAAGAGAGAGAGAGAGGGAGAGGTAGATAGAGAGAAAGAAGCAAAGAGAGAGAGAGGGAGAGGGAGATAGAGAGAAAGAAGCAAAGAGAGAGAGAGAGGTAGATAGAGAGAAAGAAGCAAGGAGAGGGAGGTGTAGATAGAGAGAAAGAAGCAAAGAGAGAGAGAGGGAGAGGTGGATAGAAAGACAGAGCAAAGAAAGAAGGGAGGTAGATAGAGAGAAAGAAGCAAAGAGAGAGGGAGAGGTAGATAGAGAGAAAGAAGCAAAGAGAGAGAGGGAGAGGTAGATAGAGAGAAAGAAGCAAAGAGAGAGAGAGGGAGAGGTAGATAGAGAGAAAGAAGCAAAGAGAGAGAGGGAGAGGTAGATAGAGAGAAAGAAGCAAAGAGAGAGAGAGGGAGAGGTAGATAGAGAGAAAAAAAGAGAGAAAAGAGAGGTAGATAGAGACAGAGCATAGGGGAGGGAGAGAGGTAGATAGAGAGAAAGAAGCAAAGAGAGAGAGGGAGAGAGGTAGATAGAGAGAAAGAAGCAAAGAGAGAGAGGGAGAGAGGAAGATAGAGAGAAAGAAGCAAAGAGAGAGAGAGGGAAAGGTAGATAGAGAGACAGAAGCATAGGGAGAGAGAGGGAGAGGTAGATAGAGAGAAAGAAGCATAGGGAGAGAGAGGGAGAGAGGTAGATAGAGAGAAAGAAGCAAAGAGAGAGAGGGAGAGAGGAAGATAGAGAGAAAGAAGCAAAAAGAGAGAGAGGGAGAGGTAGATAGAGAGACAGAAGCATAGGGAGAGATAGATACAAAGAGAGAAAGATAGACAGATAAAGAGAGCTGATGCAACGACAATGCAAAAGTGCTACTCAAAAAACAAAGCAAAAATAATCTCTCAATGTAGAGTCTGCAGCTCTCAGTACAATTGCTTCAGACACGTATATGACATTTCTCCGAAATAAAAAAGAGAGCTCGAAGACAGAGTGTATCTCTGAAGATCCAGCACTGATACAGTGCGACATGAAGGACAGAATGGTAAAAAGGAACACAGAGAAATTGCCTACAATGATAATATGGTGAGATTAATAGGTCATTTATTCTGGCAGATATTCAACGAGGGACAAAAGGAGGACTGAGTCCCACTGGGAGAGAATTGGCAGCGAGAGCTCGCCCTCTGTGTCCAAAATGCCACCTTATTCTTACACTATTCCCTACATCATTATACTGCCCTGTCCAATAACAGTTACAGAAAAGTAATCAACAGCTCCCGGCCAATCAGATTTGAGTATTCAGCAGCGCAGTGCTATATATGGTAATCCGCCTTTCTGAGAATTTATGAACAACTCCAGAACGTTTTGCCCTGTACGAATGATGAGCACTTTCACTGCGAGGCTGAAGCAGTACTACGGTATCGAGACATGTCTGAATACATGAATAATTCCGTCTATTCTGCATGTTTGTAAATCCAGCATACTGGATATATACGTAAATCTCAAACAATATCAGGTTCTGGCTTTGGTCATCTTTTGGAGAAGATGGTTGACATCAAGGAGGGCAAGAAAATGAGTGTATGAGACTCTAGCGGCAAGTTCAGCCTCAATATCTGCGTGCATCGTAAGCTCTGCTAATCGAGACATGCAAATAATTCGCTGCTCGACTCTTGTAACTAGCGAGTCGTATATGAAGGCGAATCTGATCAGTCGCGCTTCGGAAAGGTTAGTGGACATTTGAACAAAGTTGAATTTGAGGGAACTCTGACTCCAGCAACAAAATGCATCAGATCCAGGTGGTCAAGGCGGGGTCACCTGAGACAAATCAGCACCGCTCTCTCCATAGCGGATTGTTCACTGATCGTATGTAGGTGGCCTTACACCTCCTTCTGAACTGGCTTCTGGCACATTCAGAGCATGCACAATCATTTCAAAGAAGGACAATTTATACAGCCGATGCATAGACAATGCAACCCGGAGTGGAAATTCAAAACAATTCTGTTCCAGCAATCCAACGTTCAGTACGTCAGGTCTCAGAAGACAAATAGGGAAACCAAACCATCAAGCTGAAGAAATACAGAGCTAAGAGAGACGCAGAGGGGAGAGGATTAGGTTCGAGGTGCTTACTGGCGGGATGATGAAGAGTTCACTGCCCATCAGGTCAAAGACTCGCACAGTGCCCGTGCTATCAGCATACGCCAGCAAAGCGCAGTCATGACTCCACGCTACCTTCTTCCACTGTGGAGACGGGTCCTTTGGCACTACAAATCCAAAAATCACAAAAGCGGTCATTAGTATAGGTGTTGAAGTCACTGCCTAACGTGTCGGGTCACACCGAGTTTTTACATTTTAGCGTGAACATCCGGCGCGGTTCATAAAATGTGCTGCTTGAATAATTGAAAGTGATTTTTAAAGTCTGTGACGCTGTGGAGCATCACATTCACAACTAACATCCAATCACTTAATAGTAAAAGAAGGTGAGAAAATGATTACATGTCGTTATCTCTATGAACGTTCGTTTCTGTTAGAAAGAGGCTTGTCCTTCCAAAACCTAAATTTACAATGAGTAGGTGCTCAAAATAAAAAATAAACACATGATTGAGTCAAATACATTGTCATGTCCCAAGTTTAGGCATGAAAGAAGTCTGACTACAGGGTGACGGACAAGAACTGACAGCCAATCAGAGCTGAGAGAGCACAAACAAACGAGAGTGTATTATTATGCAGTTGACGTGTTTTAGTTGGAGAGCTCATGATAGCTAATAAGAAGTCAGTAGATAACAGATAATAAACATAGATTGGGTAATAACACAATAACATAACACTGAATTTTAGCTGGCTAGAGTTAGCTAAAGTCTGACACATCTGATACAGTAAGATGTGATCCTATAGACATTAACTGATTAATACAGTTGATTACAAGCACCTTCAGTTAAAATGCGATTTACCAACAAATTCTATAATGTTTTGCACCAAGTCGTGTGCCTTTCTCAAGACCTAAAACTAGAGGAGGTAAAATAAATCATGCTGCCAGGATAATGGAGTAATGGATTATTAATGTGAACATGTGGCTGTTAGAGCGCAGCATTATTCATTTTCAAAAGTTTCCTCAACCATATGGTGACTCCTGCTATTCAGAGAGAGAAGGAAAGAGTATGAGTGAAGAACAACAACATCATCATCATCAGAGTGAGTGAGAACATGCGGAAGTGCATAAGCTCAGCAGGTTTTATTAAGTTTAATCCAAGAACATCGTCCACAGCTGGAGTCAAAACCAGGACACAAGGATAATCCACAATCAAACCACAAAAACATGCAGGGATCAAACTAGTCAGTACTAGAAGAAATGAACAAGTACCACAGGAAGATTAGGACAAAACGAAACAAAAGAACAGTCAGACAACATTGCAGAAATAGCTAAATCTATTAAAGTGAAACACAGTACAGGTGAATACATTAGGGTTATCAGCCAACACAAATGCAAGGGTCAGAGAGATAAACAAAACTGAATCAAAAGCACATGGAGTAACCTTAAAACAATACTACATGAGAGGAGGAAGAGGAGGAAAGAGTGAGCAAGTAAGGAGTAACGTGGTGAGTGAGTGAGTGAGTGAGTGAGTGAGTGAGTGAGTGAGAAAGGAGTAAGTGAGCGAGAAAGGAGTAACCAAGTGAGTGCGTGAGTAAGGAGTAACCGAGTGTGTATGGAGTGACGGAGCGAGTAACGGAGCAAGCGAGCGAGTAAGCTACCAAGCGAGTGAGTAATGAGTAACTGAGTGAGTGAGCGAGCAAGTAAGGAGTAACAGAGTGAATGAGTGCGTATGGAATTACGGGGCAAGTGAGCAACTGAGGGAGAGAGCGACTGAGCGTGAGAGAGCAAGAGAGAGCGAGCGAGTAAGCTACCGAGCGAGTGAATAGGGAGTAACTAAGTGAGTGAGTGAGTGAGTAACAATGAGTGAGTGAGCAGTAACAGAGTGAGTGAGTGAGTGAGTAAGGGACTAACTGACAGTGAGTGAGTAGAAAGTGAGTGAGTGAGTAGTAACTGAGTGAGTGAGTGAGTGAGTGTGACTGAGTGACTGACAGTGAGTGAGTGAGTGACTGAGTGACTGACTGACAGTGAGTGAGTGACTGACTGACAGTGAGTGAGTGACTGACTGACTGACAGTGAGTGAGTGACTGACTGACTGACAGTGAGTGAGTGGTGACTGACTGACAGTGAGTGAGTGAGTGACTGACTGACAGTGAGTGAGTGAGTGACTGACAGTGAGTGAGTGAGTGACTGACTGACAGTGAGTGAGTGAGTGACTGACTGACAGTGAGTGAGTGAGTGACTGACTGACTGACAGTGAGTGACTGACTGACTGACAGTGAGTGAGTGACTGACTGACAGTGAGTGAGTGACTGACTGACTGACTGACAGTGAGTGAGTGACTGACTGACTGACAGTGAGTGAGTGACTGACTGACTGACAGTGAGTGAGTGACTGACTGACTGACAGTGAGTGAGTGACTGACTGACTGACAGTGAGTGAGTGACTGACTGACTGACAGTGAGTGAGTGACTGACTGACAGTGAGTGAGTGACTGACTGACTGACAGTGAGTGACTGACTGACTGACAGTGAGTGAGTGACTGACTGACAGTGAGTGAGTGAGTGACTGACTGACAGTGAGTGAGTGAGTGAGTGAGTGACTGACTGACTGTGAGTGACTGAGTGAGTGAGTGAGTGACTGACAGTGAGTGAGTGACTGACTGACAGTGACTGACAGTGAGTGAGTGAGTGACTGACTGACAGTGAGTGAGTGAGTGAGTGAGTGAGTGACTGACAGTGACTGACTGACTGTGAGTGAGTGAGTGACTGTGAGTGAGTGACTGACTGACTGACAGTGACTGACTGACAGTGAGTGAGTGACTGATTGAGTGACTGCGAGTGAGTGAGTGAGTGACTGACTGTGAGGTGAGTGACTGACTGTGAGTGAGTGAGTGAGTGACTGACTGACAGTGAGTGAGTAAGTGACTGACTGACAGTGAGTGAGTAAGTGACTGACTGACAGTGAGTGAGTAAGTGACTGACTGACAGTGAGTGAGTAAGTGACTGACTGACAGTGAGTGAGTAGTAACTGAGTGAGTGAGTAGTAATTGAGTGAGTGGGTGACTGAGTGAGTGAGTAGTAACTGAGTGAGTGAGTAGTAATTGAGTGAGTGAGTGATTGAATGAGTGAGTGAGTAGTAACTGAGTGAGTGAGTAGTAATTGAGTGAGTGAGTGACTGAATGAGTGAGTGAGTAGTAACTGGGTGAGTGAGTAGTAATTGAGTGAGTGACTGACTGACAGTGAGTGAGTGAGTGAGTGACTGACAGTGAGTGAGTGAGTGAGTGACTGACAGTGAGTGAGTAAGTGACTGACTGACAGTGAGTGAGTAAGTGACTGACTGACAGTGAGTGAGTAAGTGACGACTGACAGTGAGTGAGTAAGTGACTGACCAGTGAGTGAGTAAGTGACTGACTGACAGTGAGTGAGTAAGTGACTGACTGACAGTGAGTGAGTAGTAACTGAGTGAGTGAGTAGTAATTGAGTGAGTGGGTGACTGAGTGAGTGAGTAGTAACTGAGTGAGTGAGTAGTAATTGAGTGAGTGAGTGATTGAATGAGTGAGTGAGTAGTAACTGAGTGAGTGAGTAGTAATTGAGTGAGTGAGTGACTGAATGAGTGAGTGAGTAGTAACTGAGTGAGTGAGTAGTAATTGAGTGAGTGACTGACTGACAGTGAGTGAGTGAGTGAGTGACAGTGAGTGAGTGCGTGAGTGAGTGACAGTGAGTGAGTGAGTGAGTGAGTGACAGTGAGTGAGTGAGTGAGTGAGTGACAGTGAGTGAGTGAGTGAGTGAGTGACAGTGAGTGAGTGAGTGAGTGAGTGAGTGACAGTGAGTGAGTGACGGACTGACAGTGAGTGAGTGACTGACGGACTGACAGTGAGTGAGTGACTGACGGACTGACTGTGAGTTAGTGAGTGACTGACTGTGAGTTAGTGAGTGACTGACTGTGAGTTAGTGAGTGACTGACTGACAGTGAGTGAGTGAGTGAGTGACTGACTGACAGTGAGTGAGTGACTGACTGACTGACTGACTGACTGAGTGAGTGACTGACAGTGAGTGAGTGAGTGACTGACTGACAGTGACTGACAGTGAGTGAGTGAGTGACTGACAGTGAGTGAGTGAGTGACTGACAGTGACTGACTGACTGACTGTGAGTGAGTGAGTGACTGTGAGTGAGTGAGTGTGACTGACTGACTGACTGTGAGTGAGTGAGTGACTGTGAGTGAGTGAGTGACTGACTGACTGACAGTGACTGACTGACTGACTGATTGACAGTGAGTGAGTGACTGATTGACTGAGTGACTGCGAGTGAGTGAGTGAGTGACTGACTGACTGAGTGACTGACTGACTGACAGTGAGTGAGTAAGTGACTGACAGTGAGTGAGTAGTAACTGAGTGAGTGAGTAGTAATTGAGTGAGTGAGTGATTGAATGAGTGAGTGAGAAGTAACTGAGTGAGTGAGTAGTAATTGAGTGAGTGGGTGACTGAGTGAGTGAGTAGTAACTGAGTGAGTGAGTAGTAATTGAGTGAGTGAGTGATTGAATGAGTGAGTGAGTAGTAACTGAGTGAGTGAGTAGTAATTGAGTGAGTGAGTGACTGAATGAGTGAGTGAGTGACTGACTGACTGACAGTGAGTGAGTGACTGACTGACTGACAGTGAGTGACTGACTGACTGACAGTGAGTGAGTGAGTGACTGACAGTGAGTGAGTGAGTGACTGACAGTGAGTGAGTGAGTGACTGACTGACTGACTGACTGTGAGTGACTGACTGACAGTGAGTGAGTGAGTGAGTGAGTGAGTGAGTGACTGACTGACTGACTGTGACTGACTGACTGACTGACAGTGAGTGAGTGACTGACGGACTGACAGTGAGTGAGTGACTGACGGACTGACAGTGAGTGAGTGACTGACGGACTGTGAGTTAGTGAGTGACTGACTGACAGTGAGTGAGTGAGTGACTGACTGACAGTGACTGACAGTGAGTGAGTGAGAGTGAGTGACAGTGACTGACTGAGAGTGAGTGGTGACTGACTGACTGACTGACTGACTGACTGACTGACAGTGAGTGAGTGACTGATTGCTGAGTGACTGCGAGTGAGTGAGTGAGTGAGTGGTGAGTGGTGAGTGACTGACTGACTGACTGAGGTGAGTGGTGAGTGGTGAGTGGTGACGAACTGACTGACTGACTGACTGACTGACAGTGACTGACTGACAGTGAGTGAGTGACTGATTGACTGAGTGACTGCGAGTGAGTGAGTGAGTGAGTGAGTGAGTGACTGACTGACTGACAGTGAGTGAGTAAGTGACTGACTGACAGTGAGTGAGTAGTAACTGAGTGAGTGGTAGTAATTGGTGAGTGGTGGAGTTGAATGGGTGGTGAGTAATAACTGAGGTGAGTGAGTAGTAATTGGTGAGTGGGTGAGTTGAATGGTGAGTGAGTAGTAACTGAGTGAGTGAGTAGTAATTGAGTGAGTGAGTAGTAATTGGTGGTGGTGGTGGTGACTGAATGGTGAGTAGTAACTGGTGGTGAGGTAGTGGTGAGTACTTGACTGACAGTGAGTGAGTGAGTGAGTGAGTGACAGTGAGTGAGTGGTGGAGTGAGTGACTGACGGACTGACAGTGAGTGAGTGACTGACGGACTGACAGTGAGTGAGTGACTGACGGACTGACAGTGAGTGAGTGACTGACGGACTGACAGTGAGTGAGTGACTGACGGACTGTGAGTTAGTGAGTGACTGACTGACTGTGAGTTAGTGAGTGACTGACTGACAGTGAGTGAGTGAGTGACTGACAGTGAGTGAGTGAGTGAGTGACTGACTGACAGTGACTGACAGTGAGTGAGTGAGTGACTGACTGACAGTGAGTGAGTGAGTGAGTGAGTGAGTGACAAGGTGACTGACTGTGAGGTGGTGAGTGAGTGAGTGACTGACTGACTGTGAGTGAGTGACTGACTGACCAGGTGAGTGAGTGAGTGACTGACTGACAGTGAGTGAGTAAGTGACTGACAGTGAGTGAGTGAGTAGTAACTGAGTGAGTGAGTAGTAATTGAGTGAGTGATTGAATGAGTGAGTGAGTAGTAACTGAGTGAGTGAGTATTAATTGAGTGAGTGGGTGACAGTGAGTGAGTAGTAACTGAGTGAGTGAGTAGTAATTGAGTGAGTGAGTGATTGAATGAGTGAGTGAGTAGTAACTGAGTGAGTGAGTAGTAATTGAGTGAGTGAGTGACTGAATGAGTGAGTGAGTGACTGACTGACAGTGAGTGAGTGACTGACTGACAGTGAGTGAGTGACTGACTGACAGTGAGTGAGTGAGTGAGTGACAGTGAGTGAGTGAGTGAGTGACTGACTGACAGTGAGTGAGTGAGTGATTGAGTGATTGAGTGACTGACTGACAGTGAGTGAGTGATTGAGTGACTGACTGTGAGTGAGTGACTGACTGACAGTGAGTGAGTGAGCAGTAACAGAGCGAGTGAGCAGTAACAGAGTGAGTGAGTGAGTGAGTAAGGGACTAACTGACAGTGAGTGAGTAGAAAGTGAGTGAGTGAGTAGGAACTGAGTGAGTGAGTGAGACTGACTGACTGACAGTGAGTGAGTAACTGAGTGACTGACAGTGAGTGAGTAGTAACTGAGTGAGTGAGTGAGTGAGTAGTAACTGAGTGAGTGAGTAGTAATTGAGTGAGTGAGTGATTGAATGAGTGAGTGAGTAGTAACTGAGTGAGTGAGTAGTAATTGAGTGAGTGAGTGACTGAATGAGTGAGTGAGTAGTAACTGAGTGAGTGACTGACAGTGAGTGAGTGACTGACTGACAGTGAGTGAGTGACTGACTGACAGTGAGTGAGTGACTGACTGACAGTGAGTGAGTGACTGACTGACAGTGAGTGGTGGTGACAGTGAGTGAGTTTGACTGACAGTGAGTGAGTGAGTGATTGAGTGACTGACTGACAGTGAGTGAGTGATTGAGTGACTGACTGACAGTGAGTGAGTGACTGACTGACAGTGAGTGAGTGAGCAGTAACAGAGCGAGTGAGCAGTAACAGAGTGAGTGAGTGAGTAAGGGACTAACTGACAGTGAGTGAGTAGAAAGTGAGTGAGTGAGTAGGAACTGAGTGAGTGAGTGAGTGACTGACTGACTGACAGTGAGTGAGTAACTGAGTGACTGACAGTGAGTGAGTAGTAACTGAGTGAGTGAGAGAGTGAGTAGTAACTGAGTGAGTGAGTGAGTAGTAATTGAGCGAGTGAGTAACTGACAGTGAGTGAGTAGTAACTGAGTCAGTAGTAACTGAGGTGAGTGAGTGGTAACTGAGTGAGTAGTAACTGACAGTGAGTGAGTGAGTAGTAACTGAGTGACAGACAGTGAGTGAGTGAGTGAGTAACGGACAGTGAGTGAGTAGTAACTGAGTCAGTAGTAACTGAGTGAGTGAGTGGTAACTGAGTGAGTAGTAACTGACAGTGAGTGAGTGAGTAGTAACTGAGTGACAGACAGTGAGTGAGTGAGTGAGTAACGGACAGTGAGTGAGTAGTAACTGAGTCAGTAGTAACTGAGTGAGTGAGTGGTAACTGAGTGAGTAGTAACTGACAGTGAGTGAGTGAGTAGTAACTGAGTGACAGACAGTGAGTGAGTGAGTGAGTAACGGACAGTGAGTGAGTAGTAACTGAGTCAGTAGTAACCTGGTGAGTGGGTGGTAACTGAGTGAGTAGTAACTGACAGTGAGTGAGTGAGTAGTAACTGGTGACGGACAGTGAGTGGTGAGTGAGTGAGTAACGGACAGTGAGTGAGTAGTAACTGAGTCAGTAGTAACTGAGTGAGTGAGTGGTAACTGAGTGAGTAGTAACTGACAGTGAGTGTATGAGTAGTAACTGAGTGACAGACAGTGAGTGAGTGAGTGAGTAACGGACAGTGAGTGAGTAGTAACTGAGTGAGTGAGTGAAAGTGAGTGACAATGAGTGAATGAATAGTAACTGTGTGAGTGAGTAGTAACTGAGTGAGTGAGTGAGTGAGTAGTAACTGAGTGAGTGAGTAGTAACTGAGTGAGTGACTAACTGACTGAGTGAGTAGTAACTGACAGTGAGTGAGTGAGTAGTTTGAGTGAGTGAGTGAGTGAGTGAGTGAGTAGTAACTGAGCGAGTGAGTGAGTGAGTAGTAATTGAGTGAGTGACTGACAGTGAGTGAGTGAGTAGTAACTGAGTGAGTGAGTGAGTAGTAATTGAGCGAGTGAGTGAGTGAGTAGTAATTGAGTGAGTGACTGACAGTGAGTGAGTGAGTGAGTAGTAACTGAGTGAGTGACTAACCGACAGTGAGTGAGTAGTAACTGAGTGAGTGAGTAATTGACAGTGAGTGAGTAGTAACTGAGTGAGTGAGTAGTAATTGAGTGACTGACAGTGAGTGAGTAGTAACTGAGTGAGTGAGTGACAGTGAGTGGTAACTGAGTGAGTAGTAACTGACAGTGAGTGATTGAGTAGTAATTGAGTGAGTGACAGTGAGTGAGTAGTAATTGAGTGAGTGACTAACTGACAGTGAGTGAGTGGTAACTGAGTGAGTGAGTGAGTGAGTAGTAACTGAGTGAGTGAGTGAGTAGTAACTGAGTGAGTGACAGTGAGTGAGTGAGTGAGTGAGTAGTAACTGAGTGAGTGACAGTGAGTGAGTGGAGTGACTAACGGACAGTGAGTGAGTAGTAACTGAGTGAGTGAGTAGTAACTGAGTGAGTGACTAATTGACAGTGAGTGAGTAGTAACTGAGTGAGTAGTAACTGAGTGAGTGAGTGAAAGTGAGTGACAATGAGTGAGTGAATAGTAACTGTGTGAGTAGTACTGAGTGAGTGACAGTGAGTGAGAAGTAACTGAGTGAGTGGGTGAGTGAATAGTAACTGAGTGAGTGGTAACTGAGTGAGTGGTAACTGAGTGAGTGGTAACTGACAGTGAGTGAGTGAGTTGTAACTGATTGAGTGAGTGACTTGTAACTGATTGAGTGAGTGAGTAGTGACCGAGTGAGTGACTAACTGACAGTGAGTGGTAACTGAGTGAGTAGTAACTGACAGTGAGTGAGTGAGTAGTAACTGAGTGAGTGACAGTGAGTGAGTGAGTGAGTGAGTAGTAACTGAGTGAGTGACAGTGAGTGAGTGAGTAGTGACTGAGTGAGTGACTAACTGAGTGAGTAGTAACTGACAGTGAGTGAGTGAGTGAGTAGTAACTGAGTGAGTAGTAACTGACAGTGAGTGAGTGAGTGAGCGAGTAGTAATTGAGTGAGTGGCTGACAGTGAGTGAGTGAGTGAGTGAGTGAGTGAGTAGTAACTGAGTGAGTAGTAACTGACAGTGAGTGAGTTAGTAACTGAATGAGTGAGTAGTAACTGAGTGAGTGACAATGAGTGAGAAGTAACTGAGTGAGTGAGTGAGTGAGTGAATAGTAACTGAGTGAGTGGTAACTGACAGTGAGTGAGTGAGTTGTAACTGATTGAGTGAGTGAGTAGTGACTCAGTGAGTGACTAACTGACAGTGAGTGGTAACTGAGTGAGTAGTAACTGACAGTGAGTGTGTGAGTAGTAACTGACAGTGAGTGAGTGAGCGAGTAGTAATTGAGTGAGTGACTGACAGTGAGTGAGTGAGTAGTGACTGAGTGAGTAGTGACTGAGTGAGTAGTAACTGACAGTAAGTGAGTTAGTAACTGAGTGAGTGAGTAGTAACTGAGTGAGTGAGTGACTGACTGACAGTGAGTGGTAACTGAGTGAGTAGTAACTGACTGAGTGAGTGAGTAGTAATTGAGTGAGTGACTGACAGTGAGTGAGCAGTAACTGAGTGAGTGAGTAGTAACTGAGTGAGTGAGTGAGTAACTGAGTGAGTGAGTAGTAACTGAGTGAGTGAGTGACTGACTGACAGTGAGTGGTAACTGAGTGAATAGTAACTGACTGAGTGAGTGAGTAGTAATTGAGTGAGTGACTGACAGTGAGTGAGCAGTAACTGAGTGAGTGAGTAGTAACTGACTGAGTGAGTAGTAACTGAGTGAGTGAGTGAAAGTGAGTGACAATGAGTGAGTGAGTAGTAACTGAGTGAGTGACTGAGTGAGAAGTAACTGAGTGAGTGAGTGAGTGGTAACTGACAGTGAGTGAGTGAGTAGTAACTGCGTGAATAGTAACTGAGTGAGTGACAGTGAGTGAGAAGTAACTGTGAGTGAGTGAGTAGTAACTGAGTGTGTAAGTGAGTAGTAATTGAGTGAGTGACTGACAGTGAGTGAATAGTAACTGAGTGAGTGAGTGAGTGAGTGAGTAGTAACTGAGTGAGTGAGTGAGTGAGTAGTAACTGAGTGAGTGAGTGAGTGAGTGAGTAGTAACTGAGTGAGTAGTAACTGAGTGAGTGAGTAACTGACAGTGAGTGAGTGAGTGAGTGAGTAACTGAAAGTGAGTGAGTGAGTAACTGACAGTGAGTGAGTAGTAACTGAGTGAGTGAGTAGTAACTGAGTGAGTAACTGACAGTGAGTGAGTGAGTGAGTGAGTGAGTGAGGAGGTGTGAGTGAGTGAGTAGTAACTGAGTGAGTGAGTGAGTGAGTAACTGACAGTGAGTGAGTGAGTGAGTGAGTGACAGTGAGTGAGTGAGTGAGTGAGTGACAGTGAGTGAGTGAGTGAGTGACTGACAGACAGTGAGTGAGTGAGTGAGTGAGTGACTGACTGACAGTGAGTGAGTGATTGAGTGACTGACTGACAGTGAGTGAGTGAGTGACTGACTGACTGACAGTGAGTGAGTGAGCAGTAACAGAGCGAGTGAGCAGTAACAGAGTGAGTGAGTGAGTAAGGGACTAACTGACAGTGAGTGAGTAGAAAGTGAGTGAGTGAGTAGGAACTGAGTGAGTGAGTGAGTGAGTGACTGACTGACAGTGAGTGAGTAACTGAGTGACTGACAGTGAGTGAGTAGTAACTGAGAGTGAGTGAGTGAGTAGTAACTGAGTGAGTGAGTGAGTAGTAATTGAGCGAGTGAGTAACGGACAGTGAGTGAGTAGTAACTGAGTCAGTAGTAACTGAGTGAGTGAGTGGTAACTGAGTGAGTAGTAACTGACAGTGAGTGAGTGAGTGAGTAGTAACTGAGTGACAGACAGTGAGTGAGTGAGTAACGAACAGTGAGTGAGTAGTAACTGAGTGAGTAGTAACTGAGTGAGTGAGTGAAAGTGAGTGACAATGAGTGAGTGAATAGTAACTGTGTGAGTGAGTAGTAACTGAGTGAGTGAGTGAGTGAGTGAGTAGTAACTGAGTGTGTAAGTGAGTAGTAATTGAGTGAGTGACTGACAGTGAGTGAATAGTAACTGCGTGAGTGAGTGAGTGAGTGAGTAGTAACTGAGTGAGTGAGTGAGTGAGTAGTAACTGAGTGAGTAGTAACTGAGTGAGTGAGTAACTGACAGTGAGTGAGTGAGTGAGTGAGTAACTGACTGAGTGAGTAGTAACTGAGTGAGTGGAGTGAGTGAGATAACTGAGTGAGTAACTGACAGTTGTGTGGTGGTGTGAGTGAGTGAGAGTAGTAACTGGAGTGAGTGAGTGAGTGAGTAACTGACAGTAGTGAGTGATGACGGGAGTGAGTGAGTAGTGAGTGAGTAACTGACGGTGGTGTGTGAGTGAGTGAGTGAGTAACTGACAGTGAGTGAGTGACAGTGAGTGAGTGAGTGAGTGAGTGAGTAACTGACAGTGAGTGAGTGAGTGAGTGAGTGAGTAACTGACAGTGAGTGAGTAGTAACTGAGTGAGTGAGTGAGTAGTAACTGAGTGAGTAACTGACAGTGAGTGAGTGAGTGAGTGAGTGAGTAGTAACTGAGTGAGTAACTGACAGTGAGTGAGTGAGTGAGTGAGTGAGTAGTAACTGAGTGAGTGAGTGAGTGAGTGAGTAACTGACAGTGAGTGAGTGAGTGAGTGAGTAACTGACAGTGAGTGAGTAGTAACTGAGTGAGTAACTGACAGTGAGTGAGTGAGTGAGTAGTAACTGAGTGAGTGAGTGAGTGAGTGAGTTGGAGGAGTAAATGACAGTGAGTGAGTAGTAACTGAGTGAGTAACTGACAGTGAGTGTGTTAGTGAGTGAGTGAGAGTAGTAACTGAGTGAGTGAGTGAGTGAGTAACTGACAGTGAGTGAGTGAGTGAGTGAGTAACTGACAGTGAGTGAGTGACAGTGAGTGAGTGAGTGAGTGAGTAACTGACAGTGAGTGAGGAGTAGTGAGTGAGTGAGTGAGTAACTGACAGTGAGTGAGTAGTAACTGAGTGAGTGTGTGAGTAGTAACTGAGTGAGTAACTGACAGTTAGTGAGTGAGTGAGAGTAGTAACTGAGTGAGTGAGTGAGTGAGTAACTGACAGTGAGTGAGTGAGTGAGTGAGTAACTGACAGTGAGTGAGTAGTAACTGAGTGAGTAACTGACAGTGAGTGAGTGAGTGAGTGAGTGAGTAGTAACTGAGTGAGTGAGTGAGTGAGTAACTGACAGTGTGGAGTGAGTGAGTGAGTGAGTAACTGACAGTGAGTGAGTAGTAACTGAGTGAGTAACTGACAGTGAGTGAGTGAGTGAGTGAGTGAGTGAGTAGTAACTGAGTGAGTGAGTGAGTGAGTGAGTGAGTGAGTAACTGACAGTGAGTGAGTAGTAACTGAGTGAGTAACTGACAGTGAGTGAGTAGTAACTGAGTGAGTAACTGACAGTGAGTGAGGAGTGAGTGAGTGAGTGAGTGAGTGAGTGACAGCAAGAGAAAAAGTAGCTTTGAGCTTCCTTAGTGAAAAGAAGAACTTCGACTATCTGAATCTTTCAGTGTTCTCTATTCCACTGTGCACCACTTGAGAAGCTGTGCAGTATATAATCACAGCCGCCATGTAATCAGTCAAGCGCTGAAAAACTTTTCATGCACATTTCACCATTTAAGAAGTTTGCGCCATCTCCAAAGGCAATCAATTATTGCTCAAGGTCATGAATATTTCATGCCGCGTTACAAAACGCAACCTTTAAAAAATGATTGTTTTAGGGTTCTGTGACTTTAATATTCTCCATTCCGGCTAAAACGCCAGCAGCATTAATCACTAAAGCATCCTCATTCACACAGGCTTCAGAACTTAATCATACATCATCTCTCTCACACTCATTCACTCACACACACACACACCTGCTGCACAAAAAAGTGCTTTCAGTAACCTGATGTAATTTCAGTGCTTAGACAAGCTTGTGATCACTAGAAAGGCAGCAAATGAGATTCAGAAGTAAAAAGAAATGAACTCGCACATGTTCAGACCCTGGGGATCGAATATAAAGACTGAAAAGAAGATTGAATTGCCCGACTACTAGAAGGACATGGCAATCCAAGTAGCCAGCAAAGCTGAAACTGAAACATTAAAACAGTCACAAAACAAATCGTAATTCTGAAGTATTATTAAATATGTGTGGCGGTCTGGGAAAACCCATCATCGGCACTGTGGCCGATTTCATATGAGCATTTTATCACGTGTTTTGTGTCAATTACGTAGGCTGTGATAATGAGATTACGAATTAAAAGCTCTAAGGTCCTAATAAACAGGCAAAATATCATCATCATCATCATCATCATCCACATTTAAATATTATTTATGAAGCGTATACTGAGCGTAGGGCTGGACGACATCATGTTATACCAATATCATGATAAATGATGCTTACAATACGCTTTTCTGTATCTTCTGTATCTTTTTTAATGTTTATTTTATCTTGTAGTGTTTTATTTTTTCCATTGTTTCAGTATTAAATATTGCATGTATTCATACAAGTAAAATTATTATTTTAATCTAAAAAAAAGCTTATAAAAATGCATCTTTGTACAGTTTTGTAAACAGTGATGCATTTTCTTTATAAAGTGCAGTGCTTGCAATTTGTGAGCAAACTGATGCAGTGCCCTCCACTAATATTGGCACCCTTGGTATATATTTGCAAAGACGGCTGTGAAAATTTCTTTATTGTTTACCCTTTTGATCGTTTGTTTAAAAATAATAATAATAATAATAATAATAATAATAATAATAATAATTCACAAAATACTCTGTTCTCATGGATATCAAACAATTGCAAACACAACACAGGTTTACCCAGAAAAAGAAAATAGCGCATGCATTGAAAATGCCCATTTCCACCATCAGGACAATAATTCAAGGCATTATAGGAGAAGACTCCGAGCTGTTATCTTGGCAGAGGGAGGCAGCACAAAGTATTGACTAAAAGGGTACCAATAATAGTTGCACAATTTTTCATAGCCTTCTTTGTTCATATTTCCCAACAGTGCCAATATCAGTGGAGGGCACTGTACATCAATGATGCATATCGTGTATCGCCTTCGCAGTATAGCGATATGATATTTTTGTCTAACTGCAAGGGTCAGTGGAGTTTATTTCACAGTGAAAGGAGTACATGGGAGCAAAAAAAAAGATCTGGAACCCCTGCTTTAAATCCTGTCACCTTTGAAGTTTCAGGTAACTTGGCAGTCGCTCTGATCCAGTGAGGATGCTGTGAGCCTACTGGAAATAAAATCGAAATGTGGGATCGGTTTATCAATCCACTCAACTGCGAAACTTCACCATAAGAAGAGGACTTTTACTTCAAATGTGGCAAAAAATATAAAAATAAATAATAATAATAAAAACACACACACACACACCAGGCCTCTGTTATGTGACACCATTAATCACGAGAATTTCAATCAAAACTAATGAATGTTTCTTATCTCCACCGCAGTACAGAGGTTAGGGGGTAAAAAAAAAAAAAGCAAGCTTGCTATTTCCATTCAGGATAAAAAAAAAATAAAGCAAGAGAACATGCTGGAAAAGAGGGAAGGTTCGATAACTCCGGATGAGCAATGATGCTTTCCAAAGATAAATACCTGGAAAAGAAAGGGCTCAGCAGAGACCATAAATCAACTCTCTTCCGCTAAAGGCTAATTAATCTGGACCGAGTGCTGGAACTAATATGCCTAAGTACACGTGATGAGCATGCCGCGTCGGAGCCGGGGCAGATGTACTCGTCATAAATCTCAGTTTAGGGAAAAGGGAAAGAAAAATAAATAAATACAGAGTGGGAAATGTGTGAAGTCAGCACTATGATGTACTGGCAATAAAAACGCCATCCTGACTTAAAGAGCGGCGCCGACAAAGAAAGCACGCTGTTCTCACTCATATAGGGTTTTGTCACAAAATGAGATACAGTACCTCAAGAGCTGATAAAACTCTGAATAAACTCTGAATATGAACAAGTTTCAAAGTAAACAGACAAAGTTCAGGGAGCAGTTTTCACCAGCTAAGGAGAGATTAGACAGATCACACTCTCATTTCACCTGAACTACACAGTCAATTCAATCATTTGTACAATTAGTTATACTTTACATACACACACACACACACACACACACACACACACACAGTGGTGCTTAAAAGTTTGTGAAGTCTTCCGAATTTTCTATAATTCTGCATAAAACCATCCGATTTTCACACAAGTCCGAAAAGTAGGTAAAGGAGAACCCAATGAAACACATGAGACAAACATATTATACGTGATCACTTATTTATTGAGGAAAATTGATTCAATATTACATGCCTGAGTTTCAAAAGTAGGTGAATCTCTAGGAGTAGCAGTTAATTTGAAGGTGAAATGAGACAATCAATGGGATGACAAATCATATGTGAGTGAGTTTTACTTAAAAGAACATCTATTAAAGTCTGACCTTCACAACACTTCCACAATTCCACAATGTTTGTGGAAGTGCATCATGGCATGGGCAGCTGTGGCTCAAGTGGAAGAGCAGGTTGTCTACTAATTGTAGGGTTGGCAGTTTGATCCCCAGCCCACATGTCTCCACGTGTCAAAGTGTCCTTGGTAAGTGTCCTGGCAAGACACTGAACCCTAAGTTGCTCCTGATGACAACTTAGCACCTTGCCTGGCAGCTCTGCTACCATTGGTGTGTGAGTGGGTGAATGAGAACCAGTGTAAAGTGCTTTGGATAAAAGCACTATATAAGTGCAGACCATTCATGATCAATGAAGATTTCTGAGGATCTCAGAAAAAGAGGTGCTGATGCTCAGGCTAAAAAAGGTTACAAAACCATCTCTAAAGAGTTTAAACTCCACCAATCCACAGTCAGACATATTGTGTACTAATGAAGGAAATGCAAAACCATTGTTACCCTCCCCAGGAGGGGTCAACCAACAAAGATCACTCTAAGAGCAAGACATGTAATAGTCGGTGAGGTCACAAAGGATCCTGGGTAACTGCTAAGCAACTATGCAACTCTAGCCTCTCTCACATTGGCTAATGTGAATGACTCTAACATCAGGAGAACACTGAACAACAATGGTGTGCATGGCAGGGTTGCAAGGAGAAAGCCACGGCTCTCCAAAGAAAACATTGCTACCCTTCTGCAGTTTGGTAAATATCATGTGGACAAGCCAGAAGGCAATTGGAAAAATGTTTTGTGGTCGGATGAGACCAAAATATAATATTTTGCTTTAAATGAGAAGCGTTATGTTCCAGCATATCCCATCTGTAAAACATGGTGGCGGTATCATCATGGATTGGTCCTGTTTTGCTGCATCTGGACCAGGACAACTTGCCATCATTGATGGAAAAATGAATTCTGAATTATACCAGCAATTTCTAAAGGAACGCATCAGGGCATCTGTCTGTGGTCTGAATCTCAAGAGAAAGTGGGTCATGCAACAAGTGAACGACCCTAAGCACCCAAATCGTTCTACCAAAGAATGGTTCAAGAAGAATAAATTCAGTCCAATAGAAATGTTGTGGAAGGACCTGAAGCAAACAGTTTGTGTGAGGAAACCCAACAACATCCCAGAGTTGAAGCTGTTCTGTACTGAGGAACAGGCTAAAATTCCTCCAAGTCGATGTGCAGGACTGATCAACAGTTACCCCTAATGTTTAGCTGCAGTTATTGCTGCACAAGGGGGTCCCACCAGATACAGAAAAATGCTCACGTACTTTTGCCACTCACAGATATGCAATATTGGATCATTTTGTTCAGTAAAAAAAAAAGACCAAGTACAACATTTGTATCTCATTTGTTTAATTGGGTTCTCTTGAGCTACTTTTAAATAGGGTTCACAAACTTTCAAGCGCACACACACACACACACATATATACATAAACACACACACACACACACACATATACATAAATATACATACATATACATATATACATATATATACATATATTATATATATATACATATATACATATATATACATATATATATATGTATGGTCTGATCACTGACAGGCTGACCCCCTACCCCTTCAACCTTTGCAGCAATGCTGGCAGCACTCACACGTCTATTTCCCAAAGACAACCTCTGGATATGACCGGAGCATGAGCACTCAACTTCTTTGGTCGACCATGGCGAGGCCTGTTCTGAGTGGAACCTGTCCTGTTACGCTGTATGTTCTTGGCCACCGTGCTGCAGCTCAGTGTCAGGGTCTTGGCAATCTTCTTATAGCCTAGGCCATCTTTATGTAGAGCAACAATTCTTTTTTTCAGATCCTCAGAGTTTTCTTTGCTTTGAAGTGCCATGTTAAACTTCCAGTGACCAGTATGAGGGAGTGCGAGAGCGATGACCCAAAATTTAACACTATGCTCCCCATTAACACCTGAGACCTTGTAACACTAACAAGTCACATGACACCAGGGAGGGAAAATGTCTAATTGGGCCCAATTTGTACATTTTCAATTAGGGGTGCACATACTTTTGTTGCCAGCGGTTTAGATATTAATTGCTGTGTGATGAGTTATTTTGAGGGGACAGCAAATTTACACTGTTACACAGGCTGAACACTCACTACTTTACATTGTAGCAAAGTGTCATTTCTTCAGTGTTGTCACATGAAAAGATATCATCAAATATTTACAAAAACGTGAGGGGTGTACTCACTTTTGTGAGATATATAGAAAATTTGGAAAAAATACTTTCCTTAAAAATAAATAAAAACTCTCACTCATTCATTGACATCATTTTGTTGAAGTTTCACATTTTTAAACCTTCTGCTGCTCTTGCACATGATCAATCCACCCACACAGACAAACGATAAAGTCATGCTCGAGTAAAACCTCAATGATTAAAAAGTGTTCGCTTAAAGCAAACACCCTCCAGTCCCTTCCCAACTTTTTCCATCCTTCACTTCTAGCTTTCAGTTTATTCTCAGGCAGAACCATACCTGCAGATTACTTCCTATTCTGTTCATGGAGTACTCCATTTTCCTGAGAAAGAAGGTTAGAGAAGAAAAAAAAACTGCCTGGTGCATTATGGGTGAAAAGGGAGAAAATGAGAAAGACCGAAAAGACAGGGCTATCAGAAAGAAAGCAGCGGATCAGACGGTGCACATTCATCTCCGCTAAATCACTGTAAATCGGGTATGGTCAGCCGAGAGAGCGAGAAAGGACAGGAGAAAGAGTAAAAGCGAGAAAGCAGAATGTGTCAATCTAAAAAAAATAAATATCGTGATGAGTAATAAAAAAAGCTTAAATTAACTCCCTCTCCATGAAATGAGAGTGAATGTGTGCTTGGAGCACGTCTGAGTTCCTCTATATGCTCCACAAAGCGTGAAATAAAAAAAAAGATTTGAGACTATAAATTACAACGCTGCGGTTTAAAGGGAAATTTGCAGGTAAAGCAGTATAAGATAGATCACGCTGTCCTAAACAGAACAACACATGTAGAAACAAACTCATGAGAACGGATGTGTTGATACAGAGACTGGTATCAGGTATAGTACTTAATTGAAGCACCTTTAGATTTTATCACAGCATCCTTTTTGGGTAAGAGTCAATCGGTTTGGCACAGCTTGACTAAGCAATATGCTGTCATTCCTCCTCCCATAAGCATTCTAAAGGTTACGGGTTAGGGTTAACTAATTAGGTTAGCAACCTAACTCTGTCAGATTGGCTGGCCATCTCCTGTGCACAGCCCTCTTCAGGTCACCCCACAGATTTTTGATTAGATTTAGGTCTGGACTCTGGGGCATTCCAAAACCTTGATGTTGTTTTGGTGACTCCATTCCTTGGTTGATCTGGAGGTTTGCTTCAGGTTTGCGCCAAAATGGAGCTATTCATTATTCCCTCTACCCGGATTAACGCCCCAGTTCCAGCTGAAGAAAAGCAGCCCCAAAGCAGGATGCTGCCACCCCCATGCTTCACCGTGGGGATGTGTTTTTTAGTGATGTGCTGTGGTGGTGGGTTTTTGTTGTTGTTTTTTTTGTTGTTGCCCCAAACATATCTTTTGGTATTATGGCCAAAAAGTTCAGCTTGGACTCATCAGCCCATAACACATTATTCCTCTTGGTTTTGGGAGATTTCATGTAGTTGTTGGCACCTTTAGCCGGATTTGGAAGTTTATTTGTTTATTTAAAGGCTTCCATCTTGCCACCCTACCCCACAACCCAGAATTTGGGAGACTGTTATCACATGTGGGGAGCAATCAGCACTTGCCAGAAATTGGTGCAATTCTTGTTTCTGTAGGCCTCTTAGCAGCCTCCCTGACCAGTTTTCTCCTGATCTTCTCATCAATTTCAGAGGGACGTCCTGTACTTAGTACTGTCACCGTCATGCCATATTTTCTCCACTTGCTAATTATTGTCTTTATAAAATGTTCCATGGTATATTCAATGCCCTGGAAATGTTTGTGTGACCCTCTCCTGATTGATATTTTTCAACAATGACATGATTTTTCCAGTTGGATCCTAAAGGAACAGCTGTACTTTATTTGGAGCTAATCAGTCACTTTAATTGATGGCAGGTGTATACTAATTAGAGTCCAACCCCTCAGTTTGAATGTGATTGGTTCATTCGGAACACTGCCACATTCCCAATTATAAAGGGGTGTGAACACTGCAAGTTGGGTATTGGTTTTGATTTGCTGCAAGTTCAAATTAAAAGGTTTAACGTAGCTTAATTGTTTCACAAAATAAACTTTAACAGGGGTGTGTATACTTTTTCTATATCCACGGTGTGTGAATAAGCCTAGTGTACACTGTAGTGCTACAGACAACACAACATGTCAGCGATCTGAACATATTTCAGCAAAACAGACTGCTCTGCGAAAATATATAGAGGAGGAACTGCAGCGTCTTCTTTCAATACACGTAACCTGAGAAAACATTGTAAACGATATCGTTCATCGAGAGTGTGAGGGCAGGTGTGAACGGCACGTACACAAAAGGTACTGGTAGTGACGCGAGCTTGCCAAATAACCGTCACAAGTGCGAGCACTTCAGTTCAGCGAGCACTAAGCACGGACACTTCCATTCCTTTCGGTCTACATTTTATTTGCAATTCATGGCACCTTGGGCTCGTTTTTAAATGACCACACTCTGTCTATTAAAGATACAGCATAAAGGCTAGAACATCTTAAACATCAAACTAAGGAGGCTACTCAGTTCAGTATCAGTATTGGAATCAAGTACCAAAACACGCTGTCTGAAAAAAACGTCATCAATGCATCTCCACATACAGTTTATATTACGACACTCTTGGGATCATAATAGGAGGTCGGGTAGAGGCACACAAGTGAATTAAAGTCTGTTACTGAAGCATCAGAAATCGAAAAAAGAAAGAGTTCCGCAACCTTCTTTCTATCGTACCTTTCACTAGTCCGCACAACATCAGTCAACAACTGGATAATAAAATGTAAATGTCGTTCTTTGAAAAGTGTCATAAGAAGAGGGAGAATATGTAATGAGAATGACAAAAGGGCATCGTGGCACTGTACCTTGACATTTCCCAATGACGGATCCAAAGTCGTCTCGAGCTGACCTGAGAACACACAAGAAAGGGTGACGCTTTACTGCTTCGGATGTTAAAGCGGATTGTTGCATTTGCTGTTTTTCCCGTCGGTTATGTGATATCACAACTACATCACAGCTCTACAATGAGCCTGTTATCACAACAGGAGCACTTGTTCTCTTGTACCACAGCACTGATGATTTCTCGAATCTGATTAGGCAGAAGGTGGTGATGAACTTCCTCCAACTCTGAAAGTATGAATCACAGGTTTATATGAAAGTACTTGTTATGGTTTCCATACTAACAGCTACTTCGCAGGGACTTGAACACAAGAAATACATTTTTGTGTTATTTAACAACGAAAAACATACCTTGCTCGGGTGACACTTTCGGTAAGGACATGTACATTTAACACTTAACATGGTCGTGTCCGCGCTTTGTATCAGTGACATATCGGACACGATGTAAGCTGTTTTCCTGATCCGATCAACATAGCGGAGCTTGAGCGTTCGAGCTTGTTTGAACTGTTTACCTTATTAAAGACTTAAAGTGAATCCGGGGACTATTTTAGGTCGCTAGACACCCTGATGGAGGACATTCAAATATATTAGACTTTTTTTATTTATTTTTTTTATTTCAAAGATATTTGATATTTCTTTTTCGATTTTCTTTAAGTCTACTTTTCAAGTCAGGATATTGGCTCAGCCATGCAAGGTCCCGTTTAGTCATTCTGACTCTACGTTTGGGGTCATCGTCATTGTTTAAACATCCATTTTCTCATCTAATTTTAAAAGATTACGTTCTCCTCTAATATTAGCCAATACTTCACTCCAGTCATGTTTCCTTGGACGATGAAGATACCCTCAGAACTGTTTGCAGAGAAGAAGCTCCATATGCACCCACCACCATGCTTCACTGTAGGTATGATGGTGTTCTTGGGGTCGTACGCTTAACCCTTATTTCTACAAACATGACGAGGAGAATTATTGTCAAAGAGTTTTATTTTTGGTTAATTAGAATATATTTAATTCATGTTTTATATGCACTAGATATCAGAAATCATTTCTGAATATTAATTTCCCCTCACTGTACATTAGCTTATATCTCTAGTCTGCACAGGACGTTGAAGAACGGTGTCTCAAAATGCTTATAATGCCGTATATTTTTCCTCCATAAACATTCTGCATTGGACAAATTAGCACGTTGTAATGAATACCTTCATAGGCAATTAAAACCCTAAACCATTTTCTCTTCACTCTTTTCATTGATCTGTTCTGCTTGATCATATTAATGGTGCACTACATCGTGTTTAAAAATCACCCAGAGTGAACATACTCAGTAAAAGTAGGCAAAGTAACTAACTGCGACATAACTGCATTACAGCAGCAGTGGTGCAGGGTTTTGGAGGCTTTTAAGCGATCTGAACCCATACGCTGAGCAGAACTTGTTCCAGCTATAGATAATAAAGATAAATCCCTTCAAAACCCTTGCTAATACATTTCCTTTTCTGGTGTCATTTTCTCCTTGTTATTTTTATTATTTTTTGGTTCGTTTGTTTTTTCTTTTTTTTTCCTTTTTTACACAGACCAAAAAGGCGCCTGGGCCCGAATATCTATCTGCCGCAGATTTGCTGAGCCCAACACCTCTGACAACATCAAGGTGAGAAACACACCATTTCCTGTTAGAGGGCAAAATGCTCAAAATGATCGATGAGAGAAATTACCTAATTTCCACACACTGGTCCTGAACCACAGCCAGGAGCTTCCCATTACTGCAGAGGAGTCACATAAAGAGAAAGAAAAAAAAAAAAAAAGAAGAAGAGCGAATGAGAAAACACAGCTGAAGGATTTGAAACAAACTGTTACCGTGTGTAAGGCTGCTTTCCGTCTGGATACGACAACAAGGCGCACTCTCCGTATTTCTTCTACTTACATAAATAGACAGGTCAAAAACAAACACTTATTTAATTTTATTTTCCTGTTTTAAATCTCTATCCAACGCATCTGATAATCACAGACAGGTTCTGTGAAGTCTAAGGGCGGTTAAACGTTTACACAAAACACTTTCATGTATTCTACGAATACATCAAGTTCTCTATATCCTTATATTTCATCTTATGTTAGAAAAAATGTCACCGTAGCATAAAGTAGTGCTACATGAGATGAACAAAATGTAGGCGATATATATGAAAGTTGCTGGATATTGCGATGTGATGAGGGACGCAATTGCTGAGAGGAAATCCTTCAAATCAACAATATTCCAAAAAAATAATAATAATAATAATAATAATAATAAAAATTAAATACTTACAGCTTCGCAATGCAGGACAAACTTGTGTACTGTTGTGATCCCATAAGAGATTTTATTTCATTATTATTTCATTCCAGGTTCCGTTTAACTATATTTTTGGAAATAAATAGACCACAACCACAACGGTTTGCCTTGCTATCGATTTTTATCCACACTAAAGCCAAATGTCATATTTCATTATATCCCATAACGTATTAAACGATTTGTTATCGTCTCCGATTTATTTAAGCTTCTATTGCAATAAAGATGTAAATACCAGTTAACCATGCAGGCCTAGCGCAATAGTAACATGAAAAACATTTCACCATCATCAGTGTGTGGAAGTCGTGCTACACCAAAATGCAATCAGAGTCCAATCACAGCTCTAAGCCGTCCTCTGTGGGAGACGGGTCTGAAAGCATCATCAAGTTATCACTAAAACATGATCAAAAGTATTCATCTGGCTAAAAATACTTAAAATGCCTGAGTTCTCTGATTGGACAGTGATTGCATTTCTGTGTGGCACAGCTGCAACGCAGTGACGAAAGTTAAATGCAATGTAACAGGCGATTACATTCAAGCAATGAAAAGAGAAAAGGGTTCGCTTGACCGCCCAGAGACGGCGACTTTGATTCCTGATGACGTCTGTGCAAATGTAGCTATGCTCTCTGAGTGGGAGGAGCATGCTGTCTATCTCCTGTCAATCAGAGCAATGTTAGAGCTCATGTATGTGGAAAACAGCACTTTCCTCCATGTAGTTTAATAAAAAGCACTTGTTAGGCATCACCCTTCATGGTTTCTAGCTGTTGTCTAATTGAGCTGGCTAGTGGGTGGGACTAAATAGTAGGGAGGAGCGGGTTAGAAAGAGAAACACTATGAAAGTTTTGCTTTCGCTGGATGTCACTAATGAAAAGCAATGTGTTGTATTTCATGGTTGTTTTTTTTCCAAGCAATGCGACTGCATTTTCAATTTGTCAGGCTGAAGCACAAGTCTAATGAGTAGCTCTGTAGTCCAGACCGGACAGACTTTTGCTGAAATGTCTACGTAATGGCCGTAATAGTCATTTAAGAAACCGTCTCCGTAAAGCTACCGCGACAAATCCGTTTCCGTAGTCTGGTTACTGTAATGGATGACGATCTCGCACAGTATTACACGCCGTTTCAGTGCCCATATCAATTGTAGGGATTGGGGGCTGGGGGCATTAGCATCACCTTGCTAGCACCAGCTGCCAGTTGATCTGCTTAGTTGCCAGGCGCACCAGTCCAGGAGGTAAAGATGAACTCGAGGGGCTGAAAGACAAAAAAACTCGATTCATTTCAAACTTATTCACGCCATACTAGAGATCAATATTTCTAAAAACTAGAACCTAACCTGTTGATTACGGCGAGATATATACAGTGAGGGGAAATAAGTATTGATCGCAACAACATTTTTATTTTTTCGTATCAGGCTATTGACGTGAAATTTTCACCAGACATCAGTATTTACTCAAGAAATCCGGAAATATAACGAATTCACTACATTAAAGTCCATAAATAAAGTTGTGTGTAATAAAGTGGAATGACACAGGGAAAAAAAAATTTGAACACGCTAAGAAAAAGCAGTTCTCCAAGGCAAGGTAAAGCAAGGAATCAGCTGAAATCCGTAAGTAATTATACCCCCTATCTGTGCAAATTAATATCAGCTGGGTTAATAAATTGATGGCCTATAAAAAGACTTTGTTACCAAGGTGTCAGACAAGAAACCTCTCAAGATGGGTAAAATAAAAGTCTCAACCCCAGAGTTGAACTACTATTCTATTACATCTTCATTTAAAGAGAAATGTATAGTAACTCCTGAATATCTGACTGTTTTTCTATCAGTAAAAATGTACAATAAAATCATGCAGAGGGGTGGTGGGGTGATATTGATATTGTTCGTTTCTGTATTTATTTGTTATAATTTATGTTCCCTATTGACTTTCATTCAAACATTTCTAATTCTTACAAATACATTATAGACATTATTAGAATATTATAGAGTATTATAGAAAATAATACATAAACTTTATCAAGCAAATAGCCGATAATAGACTAATGCTAGCATGAGCACATACTATAGATTTATTTATCCGACACAAATAGCTTTTATTTGGTGTAGGAATGTGCAAAGCATCTCAACGGCACACTCAGTTGACACAGGAGTGGGGGAAGAAGGCTTAGTGTCCAGCAGATGTCAGTACAGAGCTGGATGTCAAATGATTCAATGCTCTGAGAATTATTTTCACTTTAGATGTGTTCCTGTCTCAAAAGCGTCGTTCTGCACATCACTAGTGTTGGGATTCTGACAAACGTATGCACTTTGTGATAAGGCCAAAAGTTATATTTTGGACTCATCTCACCAGTAATGTGAGCAGCTTGATAGTGTTTAAACTATGTTCTCTAATGAACTGTGGCCTTTCAGGATCAGGTGTATGAAATTTGAGATCATGTGACAAAATACATCGATTTTTCCCACTCCCAACTACAATCTGTTATTTAATAACTGAAAGTATACAACATGACCATCCACTAAAAGTTAGCGAGCTGGTAAAGAGGGAATTAGTCAGAGAAACAACCAGGGTGATGATCAATGTTTTGAGTGCTTTCTCCAAACGTGGAGAATTTGTTCTACAGATTCATAGCATTTAATCCTAATTATTTCCATAACAAGTTCTAACTTTAAAATACATAAAACAAAACAAAAAAAAACAATACTACATGCTTCTAGTTTATAACACTATAAAACGTTCAAGTTGGGGGTGAATACTTATGCAGTGCACCGTATGCTATACAATGCAGTATTATGTTTTCCCTACTAAGAAACTCACCTGTACCAAAGGTAGTGCAGAATAAAGCGGAATGGTCCTGGTGGGGAAAAAAAGTTGTAATGATTATAGCATTAAAATGTAAATATATATCACATCATATACCAAGATTATAATGAACAAAAACTAGGGAATAAACTACAATCATTTACAACTTATGTACACATCACATGAACAGTATGCTAATACGTTTTTGTAGCGAACATGTTAAAAAAAAACACTTACAGGCAGTAAGACTTTTTTTTTTTTTAACATGTTCTCCACAAAAACGTATTAACAAACATACAGCTTCTCAAAAGCAACATTTTGTCCAGTATGTGATGCTCTTCTGAAACTGCTCAGTTAGCATCTGGGCATGATGGTTATCATGCGGGAAAACGCTCGAGAGTTATAATCCGTTACCAAAAGCCATTTTTGGTATCTAGTAACCAGTAGGGGGCAATGTGCCAAAACACTGCAGGTCACCTTGGGGCCTAATGGTGACACGTACTCAGTTTCGTCACAATCCCTCAAGGCGTTGCGGAGATACAGCCTGAAGTCTAATTTTGTGCATTCTTCAGATTTGTTGACACGCCATTCGAAAACGGTACGGTTTATCAAAATTCTGTGAATACATTATCGTGACTGCATCTAGATGATGCAAACGGTCTAAGAGGAATTTGGGAAAGTATGTTTTTCAGAATATTCAAAATGGCGGAAAGTCGAGTTGGTGGCTCGGCATGAGCCGATGAGTCACAGGAAGATGTGAATTTTGTTTCTAGCTCGTATGGTTCAAAAGTTATTAGCATGACCTTGAGTGAAAATTTTGACCTGGTGGTGCTAGAGCTACTGTTGAATTAGATTCGTTTACTGAAGCGTAACTTTAAGAGGAATTAAGGGGAAGAGAAGATTAACTCTTGTGCATCTTTATGGACATTTCTGTGTTTTTCTATTTTTTTTTTTATCATTTTGTCTGTGTTAATGCAAACAGCATAAATTCTGTAACAAAAAATGTGTATTTTTATTGGAATTTTCATATCTCAACCTCATTTGCTTTCATAAATCTATTGTAAACTAGGTTCACAAGATAGATACACTCAGGACCTTAAGGACAAAAATGTCGACATTCAAACTGCAAGATTTAATCCTGTGGCGTTTAAGCGTAAAATCAAGCATTCTGTGTTAAAAGGCTTTTATTTTGTTGACGAGGTTTCAAAACATTGAATTTTTTTTTCTACATTTTCTGAAAACTGTACCATTTTCACACTTTTAGTCTATGGGGAAAAGACATGCTTTTCCTATTTTTCTGATTCTGCTGTATTATAGAGCACTGCAGACCAACTGAATAAATGACGCAGCTATAATTGTGTGTGTGTGTGTGTTTATATGGAATATCAAAGCTGTGGTTTGTATTTGTGTACTGAAAATTTGATGTGTGTGTGAACAGCTTGATAGACAGCAATGATATTGTACTGGAAATGACAAATAACACCCTCTCTCTCTCTCATTTTATATATATATATATATATATATATATATATATATATATATATATATATATATATATATATATATATATATATACACATCTCAGTGTTTTTTAGTTAGTTTTTGTTTAAAATCTGACTGCATAAAAAATATGAATGTATCAAAATTAATGTTATTGATAATCATTGACACAGTGGAGGAAATAAGTATTGAACGTGTCAACATTTTTTCAGTAAAAATATTTCGTATCAGGCTATTGACGTGAAATTTTCACCAGACATAAGTAATAACTCAAGAAATCTGGAAATATAAAGAATTCACAACATTAAAGTTGATAAATAAAGTTGTGTGTAATAAAGTGGAATGACACAGGAAAAAAGTACTGAACACTCTAAGGTAAAGCAGTTCTCCAAGTCAAGGTAAAGCAAGGAACCAGCTGAAATCCATAAGTAATTATACCTCCTATCTGTGCAAATTAATCAGCTGGGTTAGTAAATTGATGGTCAATAAAAAGCATTTTGTTACCAAGGTGTCACACAAGAAACATCTCATGATGGATAAAAGCAAAGAGCTCACAAGACCTTCGCATCCTTAATGCTGCAAAACATATTGTTGGAATACAGACGTATTTCAAATCTTCTGAGTCCCTGAGTGAGCACCACTGGAGCCATTATCCGCAAGTGGAAGCAGCGTCAGTCATCAAGCGGCCACGTACAGGAGCTCCTCACAAGATTTCAGACCAGGGAGTCAGAAGAATAATCAGAAGAGTCGCCAAAGAGCCAAGGACCATTCAGAAAGAGCTCCAGAAACACTTGGAGGCAACAGGTGCCAATGTTTTGGCTGTCATACTACACACCATGTTTGGAGAAGAAATGTCACTGCACCTCACTCTAAAAACACTACACCACCAGTGAAGTTTGGAGATGGAAGCATCATGGTGTGGGGCTGTTTTTCATCACATGGTCCTGGCCGACTTCATATAATTGAAGGAATGATGAATGTACTATATGAGAGCATTACTTCAGCCACCGCATGATGAAGTGTAAGATGCACCTGCTGCATCAACAAGCCAATAATGCAAAGTATAACGGCCTCCAAACACAAACCATAATTTACAGTAAAAACTCGCAAGTGGTTTGAAAACGGAAGGGGTAGGCCGTAAATGCCGCAATCACCTGACTTGAATTCAATTTAACAAGATTTAAAGACAATATGTTTAGAAGAATGGGCCAAAATCACACCTGAATACTGCAGCTGATTAATTTCTTCATACACATGGCTCTACAGTAACAATTTATTTTATGAGCACTTGTTTATTTATATTTTATGAATTTATTATAATAACAATTAAAATATATATGCATTTATAACTAACTATATTTTCAGTCAACTATATTTTATTATTATTTATTTTATTTTTTAAGAGATGCACCGATGTATCAGCCAATAATGCTGAGTGTAAAGATGATGTCTCTTGTGTAGAATGATGACAAAACTGCAGTTTGTAAACTCGGAAGTGTGAGGACGGGAGAGGTAGGCCACGAGAGTGCGAGGCCACGAGAGTGGGAGTGAGACCGCGAGAATGAGAGGGCAAGAGAGCGAGGCCGGTGAGTGCCCCCTGCTGGCCTCACTAATACCACTTCTAGCAGCAACCTTAGTTTTCCCCAGGAGGTCTCCCATTTAGATACTGGCCACACCACACTCAACCCTGCTTAGTTTCAGAGGGAAACCAGGCGAGAACCTCAGGGAGATATGGCTCTGCATGTGATTCCTCCGAGACACGTGAATTCAGCCAGCTGCGTCTTTTCAAGCTGCCTCTCGTCCATTCCTTACTTCTGTTTAAAATGTATTTGAATAGTTGTGCGTGAAATAAAGTGTGATAATTACTTTTTTTCCATCAAAATCCGTCACATTATGTAAACAAACCGGCATTTAAAGGGTTACACTTCTGAAAATGAGTGAATGTTTGGATTAGAACCGATGCAGGTAAAAATAATAATAATAATAATAATAATAATATATTTATTTAATTGACACACAAGGGTAAATCATGATATGATACGATCGTTTAATTTTATTTTGGTAAAATTCAAAGGAGAAAAAAAAACATGTTTACAGGCAGGCTTGATCACTGCATGTGGACGGAGGATTTTTGCCTTATGGGATTGTTAATGCTGAATTGTGCATGGTGAGAGAAAGAACAAAGTTAAAATGATCTCGTCTAATCTAATACGAGGTATGAGAACGATGGATTTCAGAATGTCTTTACTTTACACCCACACAACCTCCTCAGTGTATCTTCACCTTCAGTTTATGAAATTCATTTTCATTCACAAGTTTTTATTTTATTTTATGTACATCAGTGTATTGCTTATCATCATCACCTTTATTGTCCACTTATCGTACATCCCTAGAGCATTTATTGAACTGATTGATTTGCAAAAGTTATATGCATTTCACACTGCACTTTAGACCTGAAAACAGCACTAAAGCTGGCATGTCTCCAGGAGCTGAGGTGTTCATACCTGTGACAGCCTTGGCCAGAAGGGAGGAACTGTGCTCTTTTGATCCTCGTGCCTGCAAATAACACAATAAAAGAAAAATCAAATGCACGCTAAGAGTTCCTCTTCATAATTCATAACGTATTCGCGAAGTTCTAAAAACAAAACGCGGCCAATATTGCTTTATTTATCGTTATAATATGAGCCGAGTCCCAAATGCCTCGTTTCTCTAAAGCGCAGTGCACTACAGTGGACGCGGATGCGGGTTTTGTGTGCGTCCTGTATAGTGCACTCGGATAGGGAGCAGGAAGGAATTTGGGACTGAACCTTCACAGTTGAACTACGTGGCTTTGGCAGTTTTGGCGTCAGGAATAAATAAATAAAATCAATGCACCGTAGGTCCGTTACGCGTTAAAAGCGTGAGCAGGAAACCGTACCCACCTGCGTGTCTGTTTCCGGCGGCCATTCCGCGTTAATGAGTAAATCATACAAAATGTTCTCTTCTTCATCTCGCAATATAGAATCCGCGGCCATGTTTAGAGTAGGACGCTCTTGCGCGTGCGTGCGTCAAACTACGGCGGCTTGAGAGGCTCAGACGCGCTCCCGAGATCAAATCAGTATGCACTCGTGTAAATCCTAACTAGACTTCTTTCTGCTTATGGATGTGGTGGGGGGTACGTAGAGTGATAAGTGTGTTTTCATTCACTAAATACTCATTTGAAAGAGAGACATCTTACTATCGAGCCACAAAAAAATAAATAAACAAATAAAAATAAACATCGGAACTAATGTTCAGCGGATGTGTGGTGTACACGGACACTTATTTTCAATCACCTTGTCAATCTGAATTGCCGGGCACGTCACTTCCGGTTGGTTCGAGTAGGCAATCATGGCTGCGTTTTCTGGTAAAGAACGTTTTCTTGTTGTTATTATGCTGTTTCTGCGGCGTTGTATTATGTTTGTGAGTGTAACCTTTTCTTTATTTACTCCTGTAGAAATGGGCGTGATGCCTGAAATCGCTCAGGCTATCGAAGAGATGGAGTGGCTGTGAGTTTAAGCAGACTAACACAACTATCACAACTGTCTACACATTGGGGCTGGGTCTTGAGTGCCTCCACATATAACTACACTACTACTCCTCCATATACTCCTTATACTACAACTAAACTACATACAACATACTGCTTACATGTGGGATGTAATCGTGGCTATTATTCTCCATCTAATGCACTTCTTTTCTTCTTTTTTTTCTTTTCTTTTTCAATTATTCTCCATCTAATGGGCTTCAGTCTTGTGTTTAGGGCTGTTACGGTATGATAATCTTTTAGATCTTAAAACTAGCTCGGTATTAATCGAGCATTTGAAACCCCTACGAGGGACAAAAAACGTTCTTTCGAATTCTCCGTACAAAAGTCTCTTTACGCAAGAAGGAAAGTTGGAAGCGCACAACTGTATGGAATGTGTTTGTGTGCTGTAGCATGTTGGAGTGGCAGAACTCGACTCGAGCTCCTGTACAGAGCCCTGAGATGAAAGCCTTTGGGATGAACTGGCGCCTCCTCTCCATCCCAGCATCAGCGCCTGACCTCAACCTCACTCTCACCCTCGCTAATGCTCTTGTAGCTGAATGAACACACATCCCCACAGCTACGCTCCAAAATCTAGTGGAAAGCCTTCCCTGAAGAATGAAGGAGGGTGGTTAAGGTTCTGGGTTACTGATCAGAAGGTCGGGGGTTTAAGCCCCAGCACTGCCAAGCCGCCACTGTTGAGCCCTTGAGTGAGGCCCTTAACCCTCTCTGCTCCAGGGGCGCTGTATCATGGCCGACCCTGCGCTCTGACCCCAACTTCCTGACATGCTGGGATATGCGAAGAAAACAATTTCACTGTGCTCCACTAAATGTGACCAATAAAGACTCATTATTGTAACAGTAAAAAAAAAACGGAGACTAGATCTTGAATGATGTTCAACAAGCACATTATCTACTACACAACTACAAGAAGTGTAGTTAAAGCTACATTGTGACAACTTTAAAGACGGGCAAGGAGAAGGAAGACAGAGGCAGGCTTAACACTCCAGTGCTTTATTGCTTTTCTTTTTGGTTCAGTGGACTTGTTTTGTCTCACAGTCGAGATATATCTATATACACATCCACACACACTCCGCTTGTTATTGGCGTGGTGGTTTTATCATTCTCAAGGCACGTGCCTTTCCCTCTTTTAGCCTCGCCTCACAGAGAATACTCATTAGTACAAATTCCCCACAGGTGTGCCCTCCTTACCACGCGCCTTCTCCTGCTCCGCCCTCCAAGTAATGGACAGTGATCAGGGAGGGTGTGAAATAATTGGGTGGTTGCTGATATGAGCGTGATGAGAACAACTGGTTATGGAAAATAGGCCGTGAAAAAGTCAACCGTGACGTAACCGTTCAATCATCCAACCACAGCTGTGATGCCAGAAACATTAGTACTTATCGTGAGCTTAGTTATTATTGACTCCGCTTTTATCGCAACTAATAAAGACAGCGATGATGATGATGTATTGATGTTTCTCAGGCTTCCCACTGACATCCAAGCCGAGTCCATTCCCTTGATCCTTGGCGGAGGGGACGTTCTCATGGTGAGCCGTTTTTACTTCCTGAATCATCATCAACAACTGCTGTTATTGTGTGCATGCACTTTATTCATGTTTAAATTGTTTTCCACAGGCTGCTGAGACAGGAAGTGGCAAAACTGGGGTAGGTTAAAACGCACATATATGTCTGTATATGTATATACGCAAATATATATATATATTATGACACATCCTACAGTAACAGCTCAATCTTTTTTTCTTCGTCGCTTGATTTTGTAGGCTTTCAGCATCCCGGTGATCCAGATTGTGTATGAGACTCTGAAAGATCAGCAAGAGGGGAAGAAAGGCCGTGCTGCAGTGAAGACAGGAGGATCAGGTCAGGACAGTTTTTTTTCCATTCCTATTTTGTGGAGAAATTTCCCCTCTTTAGCCAGCTCTACCTATCCCACAACAGCTACCAACTGGGGAGGGTTACAGTTACGTTACATATAGCGCTTTACATTGTATGGGGGGGAAATCTCCTCAACCACCACTAGTGTGTAGCATGCACCTGGATGATGCGACGGCAGCCATAGTGCGCCAGAACACACCAGCTATTAGTGGAGTGGAAAGAGTGATGTGACCAATTCAGAGATAGGGATTATTAGGGGGCCATGATAGAGAAGGGCCAATGGGGGAATTTCACCATTTTTTTAAATGACCACAGAGTGACAGGACCTCGGTTTAACGTCTCAGTACAGTACAGTTTTTGCAGTATACCGTCCCGGTTACGCAGACTGCAAGGTGAGTGCCCCCTGCTGGCCTCACTAATACCACTTCTAGCAGCAACCTTAGTTTTCCCCAGGAGGTCTCCCATTTAGATACTGGCCACACCACACTCAACCCTGCTGTAGCTTCAGAGGGAAACCAGGCGAGAACCTCAGGGAGATGTGGCTCTGCATGTGATTCCTCTGAGACACGTGAAGTTAGCCAGCTGCCGTCTTTTCGAGCCGCTGCTTGTCCATTCCTTACTTTTGTTTAAAATGTATTTAACTCAGTTGTGCGTGAAATTGTGTGAAAATTCGTCGTTTGATGTTAGTTATGTCCCAGTTTTCATATTTGGTTTGTTAGCAGAATAGCATTGTGGGATTAAAAAAAAAATTTTTTTTAAGGGAGCAAACATTCCGGTACACTGCGATTGAGACAGCCCTTAAAATGACCCGCCAACTCTGATCAGTGGCCTGACTACTGACTTAAAAAGCTGATTGAGACGCATGCTTACATTCCTTTTGTTCTTTACATTTCAGTGTTTAATAAATGGCAGATGAACCCATATGACCGAAGCCCAGCATTTGGTAAGTCGTTAACTTAATCTTAAAAATTCGACAATTTTTTTTTTTGCTTAATTGTAATGAGAAGTGGTGTTCACACTCTGAGCTTAATTTATTAAACTCGACTCTAAAGCATTTATTCAAGTTTGTTCACAGAAGAAATTACGCACGAGTGGTAGTATTTAATTTTGACCTTGTAGTATACCACAGCCTTGTCAAATGCTCCCTCCTGATGTTGTTTTTTTTTTTAAATTCCATTTATTCTACTAGAGGTCGACCGATAGTGGATTTTACCGATACTGATAACTAAGTAGGGCAGTACCTACCTGCTGATAACCGATTAATCAACCGCTAGTTTAAAAAATTTATGCTGAATGAAAACATAACGTTCAAAATAAATTATTGCTTACAAAAATAAGCAGTACTGACTTTTTATATTAACACATTTTAACTATTAATAAACATTAAAGAAAATAAAAGATGCATCCAAACTGAACTGACAAGTAGTACTCCAATTAACAAATTAGAAAAGAGACATCCAATATGAATAAAAAAAAGACACTTCAAATAACATGACAAAATTAGTCAGTGATGGTTTTTATTTTGCCTCTAGAGGCCGCTCTCGTGCTGAATAATGACACTGGATCCTTCTTAGCCGCACCCGGGAAAAACTATCGGTGTGGGTTGTTGCCAGTAACTGATGACAACAGTTCCAGCAATTGGATATCTGCACAGATTAATCGGCAAAACCGACCCATCTGTCGACCTCTACCTTAGATATTTATATCACAACTTAAAACAATTTATTTTGGTCATACCTTATTTTGGTCATATCTCAAACCCAAATCATGATTACTGTGTTTTGGTTTTATAGACTTTAGACGAATGTAACCAAAAATTCCTTTCAAATGCGTTTACTTCTGTTCTCAGTCTGACTAAATTTTTTTCTCCTAAACATATTTAAATAAAACTGCTAATCCCGTGTTGTTCTTCAGCTATCGGTCCAGACGGGCTTTGCTGCCAGAGCAGAGAGTTTAAGGAGTGGCATGGCTGCCGTTCCACCCGGGCCGTGGCTAAAGGTCAGATAAGACTATAAGCACTCTGTAGTATAAAGTTCAGTGTAATGTGTAGCGGTGCACCTGGTGTCACTAACAGGAGCTTTCCATTAGATCCAGTCTAAGATCATTTCAATCAAGCATTGTAAAGATAGTTTAAAGGTATACATTGACATAAAGAACACTCAGAAAACTCCATTTCTCTCCCTCTTTTAGGAAAGTATTACTACGAAGTCTCCTGCCACGACCAAGGCTTGTGCAGGATCGGTTGGTCCACTAGTCAGGCAGCTCTGGACCTGGGTATGAACACAGCTGTGTCAATCTATATCATCATCTTTTCTGAACTAAATAGAAACTAAATAGAATTTGGAAAGATGCCTAAATATTGTATAAAAATCTGCCTGGCTGAAATGCAGAAGTTTAGGTTTTTGGATAAAAGTCTGTGGTACCATTCGGATATTATTTCTTAAGGTGACACTTTACATTAAGTTTCTTGAGCTTGCATCATTTGACACATTCATTAACAAACCATTAATACACTGCACAATAGTACACTTTTTTCCCCCCAATGAGCCTCACTTCACACTTTTCGTTTTGAGAACTGACAAACACCTGGAATACCATATGAACAACCTAGCAACATCTAGCAACCAAATGGGATAGCATTGCAACCACCAAGCAACAACTTTGAATACCATAGCAACAACCAGGAATACCATTACAACCACCTACATTTCATTGCGAATTACATTTATCTCTCATATATAAAACTGAGCAGTTGAGGGTTAAGGGCCCAGCAGTGGCAGCTTGGTGCTGCTGGGATTTGAACTCCAATCAGTAGTCCAGTGTCTTAACCACTGAGCTAGAACTGCCATTAACAACATCCTAGAAGCATACCGGCTAGCAGCACCCTTGCAACCAACTGGGATATCATAGCAACACCCTAGCAACCATGTGCGAGACCATTGCAAGAACCTAGCAACCAAAAGGAGTACTGTAGCACCCTAGCAACCATGTGGGATACCATAGCAACTGCTTAGTAATGCCCTAGTAAAAACTTTGAATACTATATACACCACCTAGCAACATTCTAGAAAACAAGTGGGATAGCATAGCAACACCCTAGCAACCACCAGCTTTGCAGCAACTTTGAAAACCCTAGCAACAACCTGTAATACCATAGCAATTCCCTAGCAACACCCTAACAACCGGTTATAATACTATAGCAACCACCTGGAATACCATACCAATCACGTGGCAATCAACTGGTATAACATGGGTAGAAACATTCTAGCAACCACTAGAAATACCATTACAACCACCTAGTAACACTCTAGCATCAACTTTGTATACCCTACTAACCAGCTATAATGCCACAGCAACATACCTAGCAACCATCAAAAAATAGTAACACCCTCAGGTCCAACCCAAACCCTTGGACCGTTGGCCGAGAGGGGTACTTGAAGCATTTGGATGAAAGCAATAAGTCAGTATAACATTTTTAAGAGACTTATAGATTTATATGAATATACACGTTTATACACGCAGGTACGGACAAGTTTGGCTTCGGCTTCGGAGGGACAGGGAAGAAATCTCACAATAAGCAGTTTGATAGTTATGGAGAGGTGAGCTAAAGCAAATTTTATTTTATTTCAATTAAATTCATCTCTCGTGTATTCATTTTTTTTAAATTATATATATATATATATATATTTATTTATTTTTTTAACAGGAGTACACTATGCACGACACCGTCGGATGCTACATTGACCTGGACAGTTGCCAGATATCCTTCTCCAAAAATGGTTTGAATCTTATTGCCCAGTATTTTCAAACAAAATGACAAAATCACAAAATGACATACGTGACTCAATTTCTTTAAGGCAGTGATTCTCAACCCGGGGGAGGCGGAGAGATCAGAAGGGGCCGCAAATTGTTTTCAAGAAAAAAAAAACAGACAGCGCATCATTTGTGGAATTTTATTGCTTTTTAAATAGAATGTGCATAAATGAAAAACCCCGCGTTCCCTCTCCCTCTGTATTCTCTTTTGCTGAGGAGAGTCGGAGTTTAGCTGCCTTTTATCTAGCTATCAGTGCAGCCTAGTGTTGCCAGCTTGGCCACTTTTCAGACCCCTTTAGCAACTTTTTTTGCCAGTAAAAAGTGCCTAGCGACTTTATGGACAAACCTTTGCGACTTTCCAAATGTCAGCAGTACTGTCCTGCAAGCGTGAGGTCTTGCTTTCCCGCTGCACTCTCACCTGTCTCTGCGTCTGCTCTGTCTGTGAGGGGCTGACAGCTGGAGATTTAACAACGTCATGGACAACGAGACGTGCCCTTCGTCTCAATTTACATTATTCATGTGAATGTTTTTAAAACGCAAGACGAATGGAATGCAACATGTTTTACATGTAAAATAGTCCTCGTTATTAGTTCTCTTGTTCAAAGTAGTTCTAGTGTTCAGAAATATTTTTGATTATTCACGTTCCAGACCTGTCCTTTATATAGTTTTATAAAAGTCATAAATGTTTTTTTTAAATCATTAAATTTATGAAAAGTAATTTAAAAAAGTAAAAAAAGGAAAAATAAAATCTATGTACCTATTGAAAACAGATTGTAGATTAGATTATATATAGATAGATTTTATATAGAATATAGATAGTCATTATACCTGGTCTCTACTGATATGGGGTGAGGGTGGTGATAGTGGGTGCCACTCGTTTGTGGGGGGGGGGTCCAAAAGATTGAGAACCTCTGCTCTAAAGAAAACCATAATTTAATTTTTCATAAACAGGGAATGATCTGGGCTTGGCGTTCGAGATTCCCAAGAATTTGAAAAATGAGCCATTCTTCGCCTCCTGTGTGCTTAAGGTAAACAAAATACATTCCTTTAATGGTTGGTGTATTTTTTTTTTTTTTTATCTTTTGTGGATGTTCCTTAATTAAACATAACTATAAACGGATAAAAATGTATGATGTTTCTTTTAAAAAGTCCAAACAACCCTGTGAAGTCTAAGCGGAATAAAACACTTCGGGATATGAGGTGTAAACGCTGTTGATTTCTGTTGACAGTCGTGTTTTTATTCCTCGTCCAAGCATGTTTGAACGTTTTATACATGCCGTGCGTTGACTAAAAACATGTTGCCGTTTGTTTTTAACGAACAGAATGCTGAACTGAAGTTTAATTTTGGGGGAGAGCCTTTCAAAAATGCCCCCAAAGAAGGGTTTGTTGCTCTGGATCAAGCACCCGATGGCCACGTGGTCAAGACCACTCAGACTGGTGAGCTTCTCAGTACTCCTCTACAGCCGCGTGCGCGGGAGTGTGTGCGTGTGCTGGTTCAATTTTATTTATTTTATTTTTTTTAATTGCATAGATATGATTTCTCTGAAGTTCACCATTATTTTTGATTAATAAGATTTTGTGAGTAAAGTGTTTATGGTGAAGTAAGAACTGTTTTGGGGAGTGGTCTGAGACCGTGTGTGTGTGTGTGTGTGTGTGTGTGTGTGTGTGTGTGTGTGTAGGCAGTGCCACGGTGAGTCAGGTCAAATCAAGCTCCAACGCCCCTAAAGCTCTGATCTTGGAGCCGTCGAAAGAATTGGCCGAGCAGACCCTCAACAACGTCAGCCAATGTAAGAAATACGTGGACAATCCCAAACTACGGTGAGGACAGACGAACTAGATTAGATTAGGTACGCGGGTTTCACTTCCTCTGAAGCTGATAGTGTTTTGTATTCTTGCAGAGATCTGCTGATCATCGGTGGCGTGGCAGCCAAAGAGCAGCTGTCCGTTTTGGAAAGCGGAGTAAGCGCGCGGTTATCTTTTTTTGGTTTTGTTTGGGAGGAGGATGTTGAGCTGTGCTGGTATTGAACTTTGGACTGTGACAGGACATCAGTATGATGAATGAAAATAGTTATACCATTAACGCTGTGCTATAGCAGTGTGGATGATGTCACAAATTAGTGTTTGCATTGCAACGTACAACAATTTCACTTTTACTAGTTCAGTGTATTTTATTAACAAGCAAGTTTCAAGCAAACAGTTGTTCTCTCTCTCTCTCTCTCTCTCTCTGTTTCTCTCTGTCTCACTCTTTCTATCTGACTTTCTGTCTCTTCATCTCTATCTCTCTCTCTCACTGTCTCTCTCTCTCTCTCTCTCTCTCTCTCTTTCTTTCTATCTGACTTTCTGTCTGACTTTCTGTCTCTCTTCATCTCTCTCTCTCTCTGTCTCACTCTTTCTTTCTATCTGACTTTCTGTCTCTTCATCTCTATCTCTCTCTCTCTTACTGTCTCTCTCTCTCTCTCTCTCTCTCTCTCTGTTTCTCTCTCTTACTCTCTTTCTATCTGACTTTCTGTCTCTCTGTTTCTCTCTCACTCTCTTTCTATCTGACTTTATGTCTCTCTTCATCTCTATCTCTCTCTCTCCCTCGCTGTCTCTCTCTCTGTTTCTCTCTCTCACTCTCTTTCTATCTGACTTTCTGTCTGACTTTCTGTCTCTCTTCATCTCTATCTCTCTCTCCCTCGCTGTCTCTCTCTCTGTTTCTCTCTCTCACTCTCTTTCTATCTGACTTTCTGTCTGACTTTCTGTCTCTCTTCATCTCTATCTCTCTCTCTCCCTCGCTGTCTCTCTCTCTGTTTCTCTCTCTCACTCTCTTTCTATCTGACTTTCTGTCTGACTTTCTGTCTCTCTTCATCTCTATCTATCTCTGTCTCGCTGTCTCTCTCTGTTTCTCTCTGTCTCACTCTCTTTCTATCTGCCTTTCTGTCTCTCTTCATCTCTATCTTGCTCACTCTCTCTCTCTCTCTCTCTCAGGTTGATATAGTGGTTGGCACACCCGGCAGGCTTGATGATCTCATTTCCACGGGAAAACTCGATCTGTCCCAAATCCGCTTCCTGGTTCTGGATGAGTGTGTGCGTAGATCTCAACAAAACTCAAAAAATAATAATAATAATAATAATAATAAATGTCCCCTAATCACCTCAAGCTTCAGTTCCTTCCTTCACTGATTGGTTATTTTGCAGGATGGACTGCTTTCCGCCGGCTACTCCGACTTCATCATGAGGGTCTACAACAAAATCCCCCAGGTCACCTCTGATGGAAAGAGACTGCAGGTGCCTCCGTGGTGTTTTGTAGAACCTTGATAAGAAAACTAGGTTGGATTAAGGTTTATGTTTTATTCCACACAGTGTGGCCTGAGAGAATTATTTCGCGTGTGCCGATTGTGTAGGTGATCGTGTGCTCGGCAACCCTGCACTCGTTCGATGTGAAGAAGCTATCGGAGAAGATCATGCACTTCCCCACGTGGGTGGACCTGAAAGGTGAAGACTCCGTGCCTGAGACGGTGCATCACGTGGTAGTGCCTGTCAACCCCAAAAAGGACAGGTTCTGGGAAAAGCTGGGCAAAACCCACATCCAGGTACACTTCACCATTCTATTTTACACCTTTTATATATTTCCGAGATATATTGCCTAGAGGGACGAATCGTAGATGGTTAAATTCGTTACTACTCGGTGAAGAAAATAAGAGTGTGCTCATTCCCAGGGAGGAATGAATAAAACACTAATAGCCCAGACCAAAAAGAGTCAAAAGATGTTTATATGATGACTTTTTTTTTGGTTACAGACTGATGAAGTGCACGCGAAAGACAACACAAGGCCTGGAACCAACACTGCAGGTAAACAACAAACATTTATGCAAAGAAATAAACATATCGGGCTCTGCTCTTGTAGGACAATAATCAATGGAGGGGAGGTGTGATGCAACCCGACGCTAAGCCGTGTTACTGTTACCACCCTGAAGTTCTGTAACAGCATGTCCCGAAATGTTTTATTCCCTGTATGTTACGGTATACAATTTTTTGTTTTTCGTTTAATGACCGTGTACATTTTTATTGATTTATAATTATATTTAATGTTGTAGACCATCTGCAAAACACTGCAGGTTAGTACCATGTATCACTACCTGAGGCTACGTTATAGGAACTATAAGCAGTCGTTCTCTCAAGAGCCTCTCTTTTTCTCTAATAAGACACGAGACTCGTATTAAATAAACATCTCCTCTTAGAAAATGTCACCATTTCCTCCCGTCACTCATTTTTAACGTTTAACACTAGGGGTGTCACGATGTAAAAATGCTCAATTCGCCTCGTGGAAATCAGCATTGTATTAATTATGCATGTAAGGCAGTTGCACAAACTGTACATACCATAGCGTTAAAACATTCAGAGAGCACGCTGGTCACGTGATCCTGGGGAGACTTTGGGATCTGTACTCATGATGTCCGACAGCTCCAGATTGCAGTTGCACCAATATGCATTATACGTTATACGACCACTGTTATTTAACTACGGCATGCTGTTTAAGTGGAATATATAGCATTGCACTGATGTGTTCTTGAATAGTATGAAAAAACAAACAATTAAAACAGCAAATACAGTTCTCAGCAGTGGAATCAGGCGGTAGGCCTCTGTGCATAACCCAGTCTGTTGCTTTTTGATTAGAGATGTGGTCCGAGGCAATCAAAATCCTGAAGGGCGAGTACACGGTCCGTGCAATTAAGGAGCACAAGATGGACCAAGCCATCATCTTCTGCAGGACCAAGATTGACTGTGACAACATGGAACAGTACCTGATCGCACAAGGAGGAGGTGAACTAACAATACCTGCAATGAATGCCTGTGTTTCAATACATCCCTTCATTTACTTCTTATTGACTCAGAGATGGGTTGAGTAAACATGAATGTCGAGTTTTAGCACAGAACCTGCCCAGAATTCACTGCATATCCGATATAGTTCAGAAAACAGTCAATTTTATATTGTGTGTATGTATGTAAGTATGTATGTGTGTGTGTGTGTGTGTGTATATATATATATATATTATATATATAAATGCAAGTATGTACGCATGCAGTGGCCACTGTATTAGGAACACCTGTTACACGTGCAGCTCATTCAGCTTATCCATTCGGCTTCTCTCGTCTCCTCAGGTCCTGATAAGAAAGGGCATCAGTTCTCATGTGTCTGTCTTCACGGTGACCGTAAGCCCAACGAGCGCAAATACAACTTGGAGCGGTTCAAGGTGGTAATAATTTATTATTATCGTTATTGTTGTTATTATTATTATTGTTGTTATTATTTATTTGTAACTTGTTTTTTTTTTTTCGACTGTGTTCTTGTAGAAAAAGGAGGTGAGGTTTTTGATTTGCACAGACGTTGCAGCCAGAGGAATCGATATCCACGGCGTTCCATACGGTAAGCACTACTAAGCTTTTGAAGGATTACTGTGATAAACAAAACTGATTGTTTTAGTTATAACGTCGCGCTGTATCAGTGTAACGAAACACGACCCTGCTGCCGCTAATAAATAATTACTGAGACGCAGCCAGTTTGGCTTATCTAACATGGAACATTGTCATTTATATCATCTTAAATGACAACTACAGAAGATGCTGCCTGTCAGAAGATTGTTCTACTGAATGATTTAGTTTCATTTAGCAGTCAGTATCCTCCTCAAGTCCTGTGTCTTGCTTTCAACCAACAGATTAGAAACATGGATTAGCCTGTTGTGGTTTTGTTTGCGTATGTTAAGGTTGATGAAGTGAATAGTTTCTCAGAACGAGTTTATACCAGAGCACTGACGAATTCTTAAATCACATCAGGTCAGATGGTGCTGATTAATTGGTGACATGACGAGATGTCTTCACAATTCTATAACTGAGGGGAAAAATGTAATTATTGATTGAATTTAACACTATGGGGTATGCCACTATTGAAAAGTAATCAACTTTGGGGTGGGAATAATAACTCCTGCTTCACATTGTTGATTATTTCCATATTTTATTTCTTCCTTAATGAATGATTAGCTACGCGATTTACAGATTAGTGAAACTTCACGTTCATTAGACACGAGCGGTCTGAGTTGTCACCCTGAGTCATCCCAACGCGAGTATACATCCTGTCATCCACTAAACTTTGTCTGTTGTCTTTTATTTCAGTCATTAATGTGACCTTGCCGGACGAGAAACAGAATTACGTGCACCGCATCGGAAGAGTGGGCAGGGCGGAGAGGTAAGCAGATCATGTCACATCATTGCTCTTCCCCAGCGCTTGATTTTTATTTGTTTATTTATTTATTTTTAGTAATAATGTGTATTTCTGGTTTTCCCCTTTTACCTGTTTTTTCTAAAGGATGGGTCTGGCTATTTCTCTGGTTGCCATGGAAAAGGAGAAGGTAAAGGAGGGGGAAAAATCACATGTAGAAATGCACATATTGAAGCGGTGTGTGTGGGTGTGGAAATATTTTGGAAATATGTTTAGACCAATATGTTTTACTGCTGTTAGTATAATGTGATGGTGCAGTTGGAACTAAAGAGCCATGTAGGTGTGGTGTGTTTGGTGTGTGTGTGTGTGTGTGTGTGTGTAGGAATGAGTTCATGTTTTGAACATGTCTGTGTGTAGGTGTCCTGTTATGGAAAAGTGAATGTTTGTGTGTGTGTGTGTGTGTGTGTGTTTGTATGTGTGTAGGTATGGTATCACATTTGTGCTAGCAGAGGCCGAGGCTGCTATAACACCAAGTTAAAGGACGATGGAGGCTGCACCATATGGTACAATGAGAAAGAGGTGAGGGCCGACGAACAGCAGATGGAACTATGTTGATTTATTAAATAATAAAATCCAATGTTGTGTGCTGTAATGGGGAAATGACCAACAAGAGGGTGGTGTGATGCGGCCCAATGACGAGCAGGGTTGCTTTTACTGTCCAGCACTCCATTACGTTACATTTATACCAAACCAGATTGAAAATAAATAAATAAATAATTACTGCACCAGCTTCAAATTTCATATTTATTCATATTCACATTTGAGAAGAACTGAGATATGAAGACTTGCATCATGCTGGATTTAGTTAATGCGCTCTCTCTCTTTCTCTCTCTCTCTCTCTCTCTCATATGTACACGCATTCAGTACATTTACGTGGACAACAATAATCCGATATTAACCCAATTAAGACTATACTCCGATTAAGAAACTACAATGGAAACAGCGATTATTTATGACCTTAATCTGATTAAAGTCATACTCGAAGTAAACACAAATGGAATTAAGACATGTGCAGTATTCCTGTTTTAGTCGCATTATCAACGTGTATTACCGACACGTGCACACGTGTGGGAGTTTTCACCACATTTTGTGACAGGACACGTACACACACACGACAGTGCTCAACCGTTTGACGGCAAACAAGAGAGCACGACTGCGTCCCAAACCACGTATTTACCTACTATATGGTAGGAGAAATACATGTATCTAAACTACTATATAGATGGTAAGTATGCGGTTTGGGACGCAGCCCACGGCTTCAAGCAGTCGTCTTTTAGCACGTACAGCATAACAAATAATTATAAAAAGAAATAAAAAAACCACTCAAAATTGTATACGGTAGAATAACGAAGATGAACTGTATGTCTATATGTGAAATTCTGGAGGGACGGCGTGGCGTGGGGACGTAATGACGTGTGCTGTTCATCGATTTATGTTCTATAACCTAAAACCTCAACATGAAAGGAGCATTCTAAAAGCGACTCATGTAAACACCTTAATCACAATATTGTCTTTAAAAATTGAGCTTATTCTGAATAAATTACTACTGTCCATGTAAACCTAGTCAGTGATGTCTAATCGGAGTGTTTTCTGTGTGTTCAGCTGTTGGGAGATATCGAGGAACACCTGAAGTGCACCATTACTCAGTGCGAGCCGGACATCAAAGTGCCCCTAGACGAATTTGATGGCAAGGTTACTTATGGCCAGCGACGAGCTACTGGAGGTGTGTGTGTGTGTGTGTGTGCCAAAAACAGTTCATGGTACTTCTGACTGTGCTATACAGTCATTTATTCTCTCTAGCCTGATTTTCTGACTGTACACATGTTCGTTCGTTCTCTCTCTCTCTCTCTCCTCTCAGGTGGTCTCTATAAGGGCCATGTGGATATTTTGGCACCCACAGTACGGGAACTTGCTAACCTTGAGCGAGAGGCGCAGACATCTTTCCTGCAACTGGGCTATCTCCCGAATCAGCTCTTCAAATCCTTCTGAGCATCGCTCTGCACAACTGCGCAACAATATTTGAGTGTGTTAGACACCAAAAAGAAGTAGATGAAGTGGATTCAAACACTAAACTCGTGTTTAAAAGTAAATAATGAATTGGTTAATTATTATTAATTTAATTTCTCAGCAAGTAAAAGAATGCATTTGATGTCACTAGACAAGTTAGGTTAAGTGTCACGCTCAATAAAATAGTCATGCACAAACCACTGAGTGTAATGAATTTTTTCCAACATCGTTCTGGAAGCAGGACGTGAACGACCAGCTCTGTTGAAGGATTTTGACTCGGGGATTCCACAAGCCTTATTGTCTTATAAGGCAATAAAAATCAAGAGGGCGAGGCTTTGGTGTCTTTTAAAAACAAGTAAATGAGTAAATGGAGCAGCTTCTTCTTATCAAGTAGCAGAACGTTTGCCTCACTGGTTTCTCACTGTCGCTTGGCATATGTCTCAAGACTCGGAAGTCAACTTTTGGAGGTTGTTTTCATCACCCTTTCATAGGAAGAGGCCAATTGAGTGACATTAAAACCACAGTGTGGGTTGTGATTTGTAAAATGTATCATACCAGGAAATGTGCAACTACCTGTTACTTTCTGCCTCAGTCACTTGCGTCTAACTGTCTGGGACAAAACTCATCACTGAAATTAAAGACAAAAAATGTACAAAAGTTATTTTAAAATGTTAAAGATTAAGAAGCCAAGTAAATAATATTGAATCGAAGTTCCAATCTGAAAAAGTCTTTTGAAAAAATAAGAATTCCTGTACCCTCTGATGTGTGAGCAAAGAAGGCTGTCAAAAATTGTCTTTGTTTAAGCTTTTGGTATTTTGTAAAAAAAAAAAAAAAAAAAACAGAAAAAATACTCATGGATATCAATTATTGGCACCCCTATGAATTAAGTATATTCCCGTTAATATTTAAGAAATTTTAGTACACATGGGTGACTAGAAACAGCAAATTATTGAACCATGACTTCCTGTTTCACAGAGGTATAAATATGAGCTAACACATAAGCCTAATTCCCTTAGTTATTTATAACTGTGTTAGACCTAGGAATATTGTCCACTAATCATAGGGTTGGCGGTTTGATTCCCGGCCTGAATGATTCCATATGCCAAAGTGTCCTTGGGCAAGACACTGAACCCCAAGTTGCTCCCAATGGCAAGTTAGCGCCTTGCATAGCAGCTCTGCTACCATTGGTGTGTGTGTAAACCATTGGTAAAGTGCTTTGGAACCGCTAAGGTTAAAAAAAATGCTATATAAGTGCAGACCAATTACCAATATATCTGTGATGTGTGGAAAAAGGTTCTTCCAGCAGGACAATGATCCAAAATCATACATCAAAATCAACACAGAAGTGACAACTGATTGGGGGAGTATTTATATGAACAAAACTTTTTTACTTTTACTGTACTGAAAGACTTAATTGGTAGCGTAATGTATACTTTATCTACTTTATCACACAACGGTTAAACAAATCAAGTTCAAAATATAAATGAATGTATATACTACATATTATATATATATATATATATATATATATATATATATATATATATATATATTTTTTTTTTTTTTTTAATGCTGTATTATTTGACCAGCTTGTTTCTGAAATCCTCCCTGAATCCACCCATCTGCTGGGATCAACATAATCCTGATTTTTTGGGGGGATCACAGGTATCCATCCATCCATATTCAACCGCTTATCCATAATCAAGTCACGGGGGTAGCAGCTCCATCAAGAGACCCCAAACTTCCCTTTCCTGAGCCGCATTAACCAGCTCTGACTGGGGGATCCCGAGGCGTTCCCAGGCCAGTGTGGAAATATAATCTCTCCACCTAGTCCTGGGTCTTCCCCGAGGTCTCCTCCCAGCTGGACGTGCCTGGAACACCTCCCTAAGAAGGCGCCCAGGGGGCATCCTTACCAGGTGCCCAAACCACCTCAACTGGTTCCTTTCAACGCAAAGGAGCAGCGGCTCTACTCTGAGTTCCTCTCGGATAGCTGAGCTTCTCACCCTATCTCTAAGGTAGAGGCCCGCCACCCTCCTGAGAAAACCCATTTCGGCCGCTTGTACCCGCGATCTAGTTCTTTCAGTAACTCCCCAGATTTCATGACCATAGGTGAGTGTAGGAACGAAAATTGCCCGGTAGATCGAGAGTTTTGCCTTCCGACTCAACTCTCTTTTCGTCACAACGGTGCGATGAAGCGATTGCAACACCGCTCCTGCTGCTCCGATTCTCCGGCCAATCTCCCGCTCCAATGTCCCCTCACTCGTGAACAAGACCCCAAGGTACTTGAACTCCTTCACTTGGGTTATGTTCTCATTCCCTACCTGGAGTAGGCACTCCATCGGTTTCCTGCTGAGAACCATGGCCTCAGATTTGGAGGTGCTAATCCTCATCACTCGGCTGCAAACCGATCCAGCAAGTGCTGGAGGTCACGGACCGATGAAGCCATTTGGACCACATCATCCGCAAAAAGCAGTGATGAGATCCTCAGGTCACCAAACCGCAACCCCTCCCCACCATGACTACGCCTCGATCTCCTGTCCATGAATATCACAAACAGGATTGGTGACAAAGCACAGCCCTGGCGGGCACTGTCCCTGACTTCCACGCAATGTTAAAGAGGTGTGTCATCCAAGACACCCAGAGCTTTCAGCATTTCTGGACAGATCTCATCAATCCCCGGGGCTTTGCCACTGTGTTAGTTGATTGACCACCTCAGCAACCTCCACCACGGAAATTGGCGATGATCCCCCATCAGCCTCCACTTCTGCCTCTACCATAGAGGAGACCTCAGTTAAGGTGAACAGTGTCCCCTCCTTACTGTACACAGCTTGGATGGTTCCCCGTTTCCCCTTCCTGAGGTGGCGGATGGTTTTCCAGAAAAGCTTGGGGCCGACCGAAAGTCCTTCTCCATGTCCTCTCCGAACTTCTCCCACACCCACTGCTTTGCTTCTTCCACGGCAGAAGCTGCAGCCCTTCTGGCCTGTCGGTACCTTGCAACTGCCTCCGGAGTCCCCCGGGATAACACATCCAGGAAGGCCTCCTTCTTCAGTCGGACGGCTTCCCTGACCATCGGTGTCCACCATGGTGTTCGAGGGTTACCGCCCCTTGAGGCACCTAAGACTTTTAGACCACAGCTCTCCGCCGCAGCTCCAGCAATGGAAGCTTTGAACATTGCCCACTCGGGTTCAATGCCCCCAACCTCCACAGGGATGTCAGAAAAGTTCCGCCAGAGGTGTGAGTTGAAGATCTCATGGATCTCACAGGTATCCCAATCCTACTAAAAAGTTTTGAACAACACATACAGAAGGTTTGATCCAGATCAAAAGCAAGATTGGATTACTTGATCTAATCTAATCTGATCTCAGAATAATTTTTATTTTATTTTCTTTTGAACAATCCATTTTCAAGATTTGATCCAATCCGATAGCCGAAATCAGATCAGATTGCTTCTGAGCAACTGGGCCCAGGGGATCAACAATTCTCAAATGTCTGGTGCCAGCAACCATGCCATGATTAAAAAGTCTTTAAGGTCACATTTTTCGCACTTTCCAATGTTTGATGTGAACATTAAGTGAATCTCTGGACCTAGTCAGTACAGTGACTCTTTAGAGTAAAGTATATTGTTTCCCATTTGGACTGACTAATTTATGGCCAACTAATTGTACAATATTGGAACTTTTAAAGCAGAACTGACTCAGTCCTTCACACAGCTGTCTCACGCTTGTTTCCAGCCAAGTGGAGGTTCCTTGTGGCACTTGTCTCACCATTTGGTTTGCCTTCATGCATAAAAGCTTTGGAGGCAAGCATCTGAGAAAATCTATATGCAAAAGGAATATCTACTGCATAATTCAGGAGCTGTTTAATGCTTAGATAACCTGTGTCAGGATAACCTGCCCCTTTTCAAACAGCAAAGCACTTGTAGATGTGTAGGAAAGTATCAGTGGGTAATCCCACTTGCAAAAGGCTTAAATGTTCTGCCTTTCAAGCTCACTTGAGAGCTGACCTTACATCCTTGTTTTCTACTGAATACTGATCATTTCATAAAGCAAAAGCCCTGAGAAAAAACTAGAAGGCAACCATGTGCTGGTTCTCAAAGAGCTTCCTGACTATCACCATGAAACCAGGGCAACTGGCCCACGGTCATGGTTCCAGGCCATTTTTATCTTTAGTATGAGTTATGGTGGATCCCAGAAACACTGGGCTCGAGGTGGGAATATGCCCTGGATGAGATGTCAATCCCATCGCAGGACCTTACACACATTCGTACACTCATTCACACCTACAGTGTGTGCTTCACTTTTTCCACATTTTGTTATGTTACAGCTTTATTCCAAAATGGATTAAATTCATTATTTTCCTCAAAATTCTACAAACAATACCCCATAATGACAACGTGAAAGAAGTTTGTTTGAAATCTTTGCAAATTTATTAAAAATAAAAAACAAAAAAGCACATGTACATAAGTCTTCACAGCCTTTGCCATGACACTTAAAATTGAGCTCAGTTTCATCCTGTTTCCACTGATCGTCCTTGAGATGTTTCTACAACTTGATTGGAGTCCTCCTGTGGTAAATTCAGTTGATTGGACATGATTTGGAAAGGCACACACCAGTCTATATAAGGTCCCACGGTTAACAATGCATGTCAGAGCACAAACCAAGCCATGACGTCCAAGGAATAGTCTAGAGACCTCCGAGACAGAATTGTATCAAGGCACAGATCTGGGGAAGGGTACAGAAACATTTCTGCAGCATTGAAGGTTCCAATGAGCACAGTGGCCTCCATCATCCGTAAATGGAAGAAGTCTGGATCCAGCAGGGCTCTTCGTAGAGCTCGCCACCCGGCCAAACTGAGCAATCGGGTAGAAGGGCCTTAGTCAGTGAGGTGAACAAAAACCCAATGGCCACTCTGACAGAGCTCCAGCGTGTCTCTGTGGAGATAGGAGAACAACCTTCTCTGCAGCACTCCACCAATCAGGCCCGAATGGTAGAGGGGCCAGATGGAAGCCACTCCTCAGTAAAAGGCACATGACAGCCCGCCTGGGGTTTGTCAAAATGCACCTGAAGGACTCTCAGACCAAAGTTTGAACAAAGAATGAACTATTTGGCCTGAATGGCAAGTGTCATGTCTAGAGGAAACCAGGCACCACTCATCACCTGGCCAATACCATCCCTACAGTGAAGCATGGTGGTGGCTGCATCATGCTGTGGGGATGTTTTTCAGCAGCAGACAACACACAGCCAAGATAACAAAGGAGTGGCTACAGGACAACTCTGTGAATGTCCTTGAGTGGCCCAGCCAGAGCCCAGACTTGAACCCGATTGAACATCTATAGAGAGATCTGAAAATGGCTGTGCACCAACGCTCCCCATCCAACCTGATGGAGCTTGAGAGGTTCTGCAAAGAAAAATGGGTGAAACTGCTCAAAAATAGGTGTGCCAAGCTTGTAGCATCATTCTCAAAAAGCCTTGAGGCTATAATTGGTGTTAAAGGTGCTTCAACAAAGTATTGAGCAAAGGCTGTGAATATATATGTACATGCGTTTTTTTTGTTGTTGTTTTTTTAAAAATAAATTTGCAAAGATTTCAAACAAACTTCTTTCATGTTGTCATTATGGGGTATTGTTTGTAGAATTTTGAGGAAAATAATGAATTTAATCCATTTTGGAATAAGGCTGTAACATAACAAAATGTGGAAAAAGTGAAGCGCTGTTAATACTTTCCTGATGCACTGTATGGGCAATTCAAATATGCAAATCTACCTACAGGCAAATTTTTCTATGGTGGGAGGAAACCAGAGAACCCGGTAGAAATCCATGTGGACACTGGGAGAACATCTGAAACACCACCTGAGCTCAAGGGTCAAAATGGAAACCCTGGAGCGGTGATCAATACAGCCACAGAGATCATTCCTTGTCATATGTTCAAAATCCTGTCAGCAATTACATCTCAAGTAATGAAATAGTGGAGAAGTAGCCATAGAAAGAGAATAATAAACGGGTTACAGTCTTTAAAAACGCCCCAAGGGTCTTTTTAATAGTTCTCAGCTTCAGTGGAATTTTCTCTGAAAGGTAAACCCTCTGTTTAAATGTTTATTCCACACAGACAAACAGAGAGAGAGAGAGAGAGAGAGAGAGAGAGAGATATCTATCTATCTATCTATCTATCTATCTATCTATCTATCTATCTATCTATCTATCTATCTATCTATCTATCTATCTATCTATCTATCTATCTATCTATCTCTCTCTCTGTTTGTCTGTGTGGAATAAATATGACAACAAATTTTGTATTTAAAGGTCTGGTGTGCATATATATATATATATATATATATATATATATATATATATATATATATATATATATATATATATATATATAAATATAAATATAAATAAAGGGTTTGCATGATTGAACTAAGTATAGGTTCTTATGCCCAACTCCATGACAGTTCTTGTCTCAGATTTACCTGATCCAACTCACCGGGTTCACAGAAATAACCAAATTGTGTTGAACTATCCAGTACTGCTTTATTATTATTATTATTATGGTGTTATTACAATATATAGTTCCTCCTGCTGCCTCTAGAGGACACCCTTATCCCAAAGATGAGGCACTTTTCTATCGTTCGCCATCCATGCCTTCGAAACTATTCTGAATAATTAAAGAAGACATAAAGAGACTGATGACGATACGAATCTTGACAGGTATGGTGACCCGGCTCGGCTCCATCATGGGAGACGCTGCCCGGTTACAGCCTTATACACCATGCTCTGTAATTAAGCCCAAAGCAGTAGTGTGGGTGTTAGGAACCTGCAATTCGCACTAATCCACACATTTACACTCAGTAGACCACACACACATTCACCTCCTATAGTCCTACAAGTTTAAAGTGGAACTTTATGTGGAAAAGTAGGCAATATGCAGATTAGAATGTCTATACAGGATGATATTGAAAATTTGTTCAAAAATCTTCATTTTACTATAGCTTGCACATACTCTTTCAGTTACCCAGTCTGTGTGTTATGTAACTTCAACGTGTATGTATGTGTGTGTGTGTGTGTGTGTGTGTGTGTGTGTGTGTGTGTGTGTGTGTGTGTGTTACCGCCGCACCGTTGGCCCCTCAAAATATGCTCTGGGAAAGAAGAAAATAGCTTGCAGCTGCTAGTTAGTGTGTGCCTCGCTCTGAATGTACACACGGTGACACCAGTTGCCTTCTGCAGAACTTTTTACGACTCTCAACATGGCCTCCAGACCTTCAGTACAACATTTTACCGATGTCACAATGAAGCCCATATTTAGCATAGTTTTGAACTCCTATTATAATTCTTTATCATTTGGCACATATGCATTGTAACCATGTGTATAAACTCTAATGCCTTGCAAAGCAGCGATGAAATGCTGTAATGAAGTCATTCAAGACTCGTATAAATGTCGTCATAACATGTACTAGTACTGTTGTAACTAATAAAGACTAATGAAGGAATAATATTGAAACATTTTAAGTTACAGCTTGACTATAACGTGGAGCTGTTGAATTCTCAATTCTGATTGGTCAGAAGGTGTTGGTTAATTTTTATTAAGATCAGAAATATAAGAGTTTAAGTAAAAAGCAAAATATATGAAGGCTTTATTGCTGAAGAGGTCAGAGGAAGATAAAAGCCAACCCCTACTTTAGAGCAAACCATTAAAAATCTTCCGAATTATTTTTACTTGATTCATTCATTTTCATGCGATTTTTATGATTCTTTCCTTTTCACATGATTCTTACGATTCATCCATTTTCACTTGATTTGTTACATGATTCATTTATTTTCTTCTGATTTTTATGATAAATTCATCTTCATGAGATTCTTACATGATTCAGTTATTTTCACGTGATTTTTTTTACGATTCATATATTTTCATGTGATTTTATCACGATTCAAACATTTTCACGTGAGTTAAAAAAAAATTTTACGATTCATTCATTTTCACATGATTCTAACACATGAAAAATGAAGATGTGAAACATCTGGTGTAAATTTCCCGCGTGAAACGTGAATTCTCTGTAAGGGCAGCATTACTGAATTGTGATGACTAGACAATCTGAAGTGGTTTTATTTCTAACTTTGACAGTACACCAGTAAGGACATTGTGACATTGACACTGACATTGTGATTTTTTTTCATCACACATTTACATTACCGTGACTTTTTCCTTCCCATTCTCTTGATTTATTGAATAAATAATTCCAGATTTGAGAGAACTGAAATTCCACTTTCTGTTCATCTTCGTTTGATCTGACTTACCCTAGGTGTCAAGGCCAGGTGCAGGGTAAATGGCCCAGGGGTCGAAGGGGTGGGACTTCCTGTCACGTCCTTTCCGGAATCTGTCAATCAAGCATAAATCACTGAAGAGCTAGACAGGAGGAGTGGGCAGCGTTGTGGTTGCAGCTCTCAGGAATGCACATGTGCATTCATCTACACCTGAAGCACTCGGATCTGTAGGAACACTAACGAGCGAGTTGTATCATGAAACCACTCAGAAATTTTAATAACCAGTAAGACCAATGAACCTCATATTCTCTCCTCTAGCTGCTTAGTATTCTCTACATCATTTCAGAAAAGAATGTGGACTATGTACAGTCTTAAAAATAAATGTGCCAGAAAAAGTTCTGTTAAGTCCAATTGTCCGAATAATTTTTTGTTTAAAATGTGTTCATCTTTTCCAATGTTACATTTAGGTGGAAGAGTCCTTGTAGTGGAAAATGATTTGAATGATTTGAAATGATTTGAAAAACAAAATGTGATTGACATGAACATAACCGTTATGAAAAAAAAAAAAAAAATCACATGAAAATGAATGAATCATTTAAAAATCATGTTAACATGAACGAATCATGTAAAAATCACTCGAGAATAAACGAACTGTGTGAAAACAATGTAAAATATCTGAATCATGTAATGCATGATTTTTAATCCATTTAGTTTCACATTTCTTACGTAATTAATTTATTCTCACAGGATTCTTACATTTCAGTTATGTTTATGCGATTCTTATCCGATTCATTTATTTTCACATGATTTTTACGATTCATTCATTTGCATCTGATTTTTGCATGATTCAGTCATTTTCACATGATTTTACATGTTACTCTGATTTTCATGTGATTTTTGCATGATATTCATGTATTTGCACAGGATTAATTTACACGACTCATTCATTTTCATGCGATTTTGACATGATTCGGTTATTTTCATGTGATTTTAACACCTGATTAATTCATTTTCACGGGATTTTTCCCACGATTCGTTCATTTGCACTTGATTATTTCGTAATTCCGTTATGTTGTCGTTTTTGCTTGATTGTTTAATTTTCACATGATTTTTACATGATTCAGTTATATTCATGTGATGTTTTTCCACATACACGTTCATTTTGCACATGTATAATCACATGTTCCGATGGGCAGGTGAAGGTAAAATGCACAAATGTTGCATGTTTTTTTTCTACATATTATTCACATAATCATGAACAACAGGAAAAATGTATGACCATGAAGTGAAATGACAAATTAAAGGAAAAACAAGTGGCTGCTTTTGCTGTTGCAGACATTTGGCCGGCATGGTTTTGCTCAGTCACTACAAAACCAATACACAGTTCTTTATCCTGTGATGAAACTTTTCTATACTGATGGGAGTGGTCTCTTGCAGGATGACTCCGCCCCATCTACAGGGCACGAGGGCTGACCAAACGGAGCTCTGAAAATGATGTAAACCGTATGTCGTGTTCTTTAAAGTCCAGATTTTTGGCACGACAGTTTTCATTGCACTCTCCAACATCATCATCAAAACACAGATTGAAGGAAAATGTGTTAGATAAGCGGTGTTCATAGCTCCAGTAAAGCTCCAGAGACACGTAAACTCTGTGCCAAGGTGCATTCTGGTGGTTCGTCATGGCCCAACACCTTACTAAAAGACACTTTATGTATTTTTCTTTTAATTTGTCACCCGTCTATATCTTCTTGTATATAGCTGGTCAGTTGGACCAACACAATCACTCTGATGACTACAAATCAGTGATATTTCATACATGCCAACAGTCTCGATAGGTTATGAACAGCTGTATTAGATTCGTGTGAGCATTTACTTCAAATCTTGTTTTCCAGACTGACTTGAAACCACAGGTATTAATCAAATACAAATTATATACCCGAGCTGCACCTGAACTGTGTGTTTCTCTTTCTTCACACATGTGCACACAGAACAGATAAAAAAAAAAGAAACAGAGTCTTTATAGACTTAAAAGCCGGCTTTAAGAGCTCTAATCTGATACTGTGATCTCCAATGGTCTAATGGTGTCTTTATCTTTATGTGAATAAGCGTGTCTGTGTATGTATGTGTGTGTGTGTGTGCGGGAAAGGGTGAATGAGAAAGAGTGTTTGAGTTTATTAAAGGAGCAGTTCTTTGATGTACATGTGTGCTCCTCTTCAGCTATGTAAAGCATCACTACTCCCTCAGGCCGAAAGCATAAAATCAAAACGTGAATCAAACGTTCGTGGCCATATGTGTGCGGAGATTGCATGTAATCGCAGGTTTCCTCCGGGTACTCTGGTTTCCTCCCCCAGTCCAAAGACATGCATGGTAGGTTGATTGGTGTGTCTAAAGTGTCCGTAGTGTATGAATGGGTGTGTGAGGGTGTATGTGATTGTGCCCTGCGATGGACTGGCACAATGTCCAGGGTGTACCCCGCCTCGTGCCCGATGCTCCCTGGGATAGGCTCCAGGTTCCCCCGTGACCCTGAAAAGGAGTAAGCAGTGGAAGGTGGATGGATGGATGGGTATTTGTTGTTGTTGTTGTTTTAACGCAACTTCATGGTTTTTCTAGAGTGATGATGTCGTTTCGACTAAAATGACTGAATGCTAAATTGTGCCCGGGTGCAACAAAGCCCTTAAGTTAAGAAAACCGTAAATTATAACATTAAGGAAACATGGGTTGCTAGAAAAACCATAAGGATCCACTTAAGTTACTTTAAGCTCATCATTAAATATCTCCCCTTAACTGCTGAAGTGTTCCCTTAAGTTCCGTTATGTGTCGCTACAAAGTACTTAGTAAGCATTTCACCCTAAAAAAAAATCGTATTCTGGACTCAAACGCGATGGCTGATTTCGTGTTTAGTGAAAGGCGGATGTACTAAGGAGCATTTTTAGTGATCGAAGTAACCCCTTGGAGACTGTGAATGATGCGCAATTATTAAGAGAATTTCGGTTTGACCGTCAGTCAATTCTTCGTCTCACAGCAATACTTCAACCTGATATTGAGCACCAACTCCCTGCAGATCCATGCACTCCCAGCAGTGCTTCTAATTTCTTTTAGGTTTTTTTTTTTTTCTTCAAAGTACACAAATTGGGTCGCTACGTGAAATTCCCTTCCAGGAATTGGGAGGCTGGATAACCTTGCCAACCCAAGTTTATTTATTTATTTTCTGGAACTCACAAATACATCTTTAGATTTTATTTTCAATACTTCTTCTACCATGCGCTTGACAGGCTTTGGTCTTGTGCACATGAGTGACTGACGGGTTAAAGCAGCTTTGGATGGTGTTTTTTCTAAAAGAATGGCTTTTTCATCTTCGGTCCAGTTTGGCTTATGTTTCTTGTTTTGAAACTGAAATATTGTAGTAGGATAGATTAAACTCGTTTCATGGTCCGTTATGTTCTGTTTATCGTGGGAGATTTCATAACTATAGCAACCGCGTCCATACTGCCGTGCTTTGCCAGAAACTATTGCAAAATGCTTCGTATGAACACTTAGGTAAGGATGACAGTTAAGACGTTTGTTGCATCGCTCTTAAAGAAATCCCTAGTCTCAGGGATTTGTTTCCCATTAGGAGTATCCTTAAGTCAAACCACTTTAGGGTTTTCATGCAACCGGGCCCTGAGCCTGAGGTTTATATATAAACTCAGCAAAAAATGAAACGTCCTCTCACATTCAACTGTTTTTATTCAACTGTTTTTAGCAGATTTCTTAACGTGTAAATATTTGTATTAACATAAAAACATTCAACAACTGAGACATAAACTGAAGAAGTTTCCCAGACATTTGACGAACAGAAATAGAATAATGAGTGTCTGAACAATGGGGGGTCAATATTAAAAGTAAAGTCAGTGTCTGGTGGTCTCTAGCTGCTTTAAATACTACAGTGCACCAGATTTGTCAGTTCTTGTCGTGAGCATGAAAAACATTGCTAAACTCCTTTCTAGTAAAGATCTGTAAAGCTTATTTGGATTTTACAAAATTATCTTTCTAAATAAAGTCTCCGGAAAAAGTGAGTATATTTATACCACAGCGCTGTTTCATTCACACTTCTGATTCTTGTTCTAACGTGTGCAATTATTTTTCAGTAAATACAATGCTAAAATAGTTCCAGTCAGGTACTGACCACATTACAGTTCCATATCACTTCACCAAGTTACTGAAATAAAGGAAGAGTTAGCCTACTGTTCACCACCAAGTAGGGAACAATTGACGATGAGCTGTTTAATTATTAGAAAAATAATGCGCACCCGAGGTGGTAATGTGGCCACGAGGCAAAGGGGAGGCTTGAGATATTATATATGCGGTTACTGGAGAGAGAGGGAGAGAGCAAGAAAGAGCGCGAGAGTCAGAGTGCGAGAGTCAGAGCGCGGGTTCAGAGCACGGGGATAGAGCGCGGGGTCAGTGTGCGAGGACAGAGCGCTGGGTCAGAGCGAGGGGTCAGTGCGCGGGCTCAGTGCGCGGGGACAGAGCGCGGGGTCAGAGCGCGGGGACATAGTAGGGTCAGAGCGCGGTGTCAGTGCCGTGCGGTCAGTGTGGCGGGCTCAGTCGTGCGGAGACAGAGTGCGGGTCAGAGCGGTGGTACAGAGCGCGGTGTCAGTGCGCGGAGACAGAGTGCGGGTCAGAGCGCTGGGGACAGAGTCGGGGGTCAATGCGCTGGGGGACAGAGCGCTGGGGGTCAGTGCTTGGGCTCAGTGCGCGGGGACAGAGCGGGCGGGTCAGCGCGCGGGGACAGAGCGCTGCGAGGTCAGAGCCGGGGTCAGTGCTGTGGGTCAGTCTGTGCGGTGTCAGCGCAGGCTCAGTGGTGCGCTCAGTCTGCGTGGGACAGAGCGGCGGGTCATCGCTGAGGACAGAGCGGCGGGGACATAGCGTGGGTCAGAGCTCAGGGACAGAGCCCGGGGTCAATCGGCGGGGGACAGAGCGCCGGGTCAGCGTGGGCTCAGTGCGGCGGGGACAGAGCGCGGGGTCAGGGCGGGGACAGAGCCCTGGGGTCAATCGCGCGGGGGACAGAGCGCGGGGTCAGTGCGCGGGCTCAGTGCGCGGGGACAGAGCGCGGGGTGAGAAGCGGGGGACAGGCGCAGGGTAATCACGTGGGACAGAGCGGGGGTCAGTGCGTGGGCTCAGTGTGGGGACAGAGCGCCGGGTCAGAGCCCTGAGGACAGAGCGCTCGGGTCAGTGCGCGCGCGTCAGTGCGCGGGGTCAGAGCGCGGGGTCAGAGCGCGGGGACAGAGCGCGGGGTCAGAGCGCGGGGTCAGAGCGCGGGGTCAGTGCGCGGGCTCAGTGCGTGAGCTCAGTCTTGGGCTCAGTGCGTGGGACAGAGCGGGGGACATAGTGGTGGTCAAGCGCGGTGACAGAGCCCGGGTCAGACGCGGAGACAGAGTGCGAGGTCAGAGCCTTGGGGACAGAGCGCGGGGACAGAGCGCTGGGGTCATCTGTGGGGACAGAGCGGGAGGTCAAAGCCGCGAGACAGAGCCGGGTCAGAGCCTGTGGGACATAGTATACGGTCAGAGCGCAGTGTCAGTGCGGCGGGTCATGTGCGCGGGCTCAGTGCTCGGAGACAGAGTGCGGGTCAGAGCGTGGTGACAGAGCGCGGTGTCAGTCGTGCGGAGACAGAGTGGGGTCAGAGGCGGGCCAGAGGGGGGTGTCTGTGCGGGACAGAGCGCTGGGTCAGTGCTTGGGCTCAGTGGCGGGGACAGAGCGCGGGGGTCAGAGCGCGGGGACAGAGCGGGGTCAAGCGTTGGGTCAGTGCGCGGGGTCAGTGCTGTGGTCAGTGCGCTGCGAGCTCAGTGTGGGGGCACGTGCTGTGGGACAAGCGCCTGGGGTCAATCGTGAGGACAGAGCGCGGGGACATAGCGCGGGGTCAGAGCGGAGGGAGACAGCGGCGGGTCAGCGGTGGGACAGAGCCCGGGGTCGTGGTGGGCTCAGTGTGCGGGACAGAGCCTGAGGTCAGAGCGCGGGGACAGAGCGCGGGGTCAATGCGCGGGGACAGAGCGCGGGGTCAGTGCGTGGGCTCAGTGCGCGGGGACAGAGCGCGGGGTCAGAGCGCGGGGACAGAGCGCGGGGTCAGTGCGCGGGGTCAGAGCGCGGGGTCAGAGCGCGGGGTCAGTGCGCGGGCTCAGTGCGCGGGCTCAGTGCGCGGGCTCAGTGCGCGGTGACAGAGCCCGGGGTCAGAGCGCGGAGACAGAGTGCGGGGTCAGAGCGCGGGGACAGAGCGCGGGGACAGAGCGCGGGGTCAATGCGCGGGGACAGAGCGCGGGGTCAGAGCGCGAGGACAGAGCGCGGGGTCAGAGCGCGGGGTCAGAGCGCGGGGTCAGTGCGCGGGGTCAGAGCGCGGGGTCAGAGCACGGAGAAGTTTTGTTTTCTACCACGCGCTCCTCTCCAGTCTAAAGAAGTTTAAAGGTCCTTGATCCTCTACTAGAGCGATGACTTAGAAAAAAGAAAGGAGAGGACAGAGGGGTCTGTGTACATGTTACTGTTCTAAACAGCTCCCACATCACATCAGTTCAGAGGTTACTAATGAGAGATACAACTCTCTCTCTCACACTCTCTCTCTCTCACTCTCTTTCTCACACTCTCTCTCTCTCTCTCTCTCTCTCTCTCTCTCTCTCTCTGAGGATTGTGGGTAACGGGCGATAGTTCAGGTGGTTAGAACACGAGTGTTTGTAGCGCTTTTTCAAATACTTTCTTTTCTATTTTCTTATTTAGTCTCTTTCTTCTAAAGTAAGTGTTTTAGTGAGGTTAACAGTGAGTGAGCCGACTATTGTCGGCAGAACTCACTCCGAAATGGAGTTAAACGGAGATTTCTCACGTCTGACCCTGAGACACGGGTGTAAATGCACGCCGGATGATCCATACCAATGGAAGAAGTCCTCAGTGCTTTCAGTAATCAGGTTGGTGGTGCAAACATCAGATCAGCTTCTCGAATGAACAGACATGTCCGAGCAGACCGGTATAGACACACCGGCAGAGACACCGATAAACCCAGCGCGTGCCGAGCAGCCGAGCGTGTCTACAGCTCGCGCAGTGCCGGTGGCGAGTCCTACCGAACAACCCGTGGGAGAAACTCCCACTAACCAACCCGAGACAGATGTCAAACCAAACGCTGACAACATTGCTGACACCCCAGTGAGTCACAGCGCTGATCCAGTTCCACAGCGGAACCCCAGCGTTAAAAGGAAAAAAACTGTAAAAAAGCAAGAACCTCCTGCTCCACAGCCTCGGTCCCTGTCTCAGACAAATCCCACCGGGAGTGAGGAGCTCTCACAGCCTCGGTCCCTGTCTCAGACACACCCTGCCGAGAGTGAGGAGCTCTCACAGCCTGTTCATCCAGAGGCTGATCCCAACGTTTCACTAGAGCTAGAAGAGGAAATGCAGGGAATTTGTTCTGAGATGGCTTTAGAAAGCTCACAGCGTGTTGGCTCAGAAAACTAACTTGAAGATCTAGAGAGTAGCTCTGATGAGGACGTTGATTCCTCAGAGATGATAGCTAGACTACACAAAACTTTCAGAAGTTCTCAGCTGCTTACCACATTACAGATAAACGCTTTTTTTTGGATCTGACAAAAGGTGTTATGCAAAATGCCACCCTTGAAGAACCTGACCAAAAAAAACGCAAAAAATTATGCTAAAAGTGAAAAAGACGATACAACACAAGTTCAAAAAGAAGGGGCAATGTTAATTTAAATAAAATAATAATAAAAAAAAACATGGCCTCTCTAAACATTGGCTCACTCAACATTAATGGATGCCGTAGTGCTGAGAAGCGTTTCAGTCTTTTTTTACTTTCTGTTCCTAAAGAAGGCTAATATAATATTTCTATGGCTCAAATATGAGCGCTGGGGTCGCTATATTGTTCTCTGTAGATATTCGAGAACAAGCAATAAACACAGTAGAAATTATACCTGGAAGGATGCAGAGAGTAGATATTGATCTACACGAACTCTCACTTTCCTTGATGAATGTTTATGCTCCCAACATTGGCACAGAACACGTCCGTTTTTAAAAAATATTTTGGATAAAGCCATCTCAGATATCCCTCAAGAAAGGATGATCGTTTTAGCTGGAGATTTCATCTGAATCATAGTGTAGATCGGAATCATGGCGAACCTCATCCTCGCTCAGCAGAAGCATTTAGAAACGTGGTACAAAACCACAATCTAGTAGACGTGTGGAGAGAAACTCTACCCATAGACAGACAGTATACTTGGCTAAAATCAACTCCTGGAAAAATTCTTACAGCAAGACTCGATAGATTTTATACTCAAAAATTCAACAGAGGCAGATTCTATAACTGTTATATTCATCCCACTCATCTTTCTGATCATCATTACATTTCTGTCACTGTCACTACCACACTGAGCACTTCCCATCAGCATCACTGGCATTTTAACAACAGGTTATTACAGGTTTACTACTTTCACACTTTTCTGGAAGTCTTGGAGAGAGAGAAAAGTTCACTATGCATCAGTGAACCAGTGGTGGGACATCGGCAAAGTTCAGGTTCAGATCTTCTGCCAACAATACACGAAAAACAGCACCAGAGAAATCAAGGAAAAGATCAACTTTCTTGAAAAAGAAATACTGAAAATTAGCAGCTCAATAAGTGAAGAAGAAGAAACAAGAACAAAAGTATTGCTGGAGAAGAAAAAAATTCTTCTGAAAAACTTGTACGAAGAGAGAGATCAAGGTGCCATGGTGCGGGCTAAGTTTATACAATAATAAGATAAAATATAATATAATAAAATGGATTCAACTACATCTTTCTTCTTCGCGCTGGAGAAAAAAACCAGAGGAAAAAAGTCTATCAGCCACTTGAAACTACCCAATGGGCAAGAAACCACCGACAAAGATGACATCATTCTACAAGCGTTATCCTTTTATGAGGAACTGTACAACAGCCAGCCATGTGATCCTGAAGCAATTGAAGAACTCCTGAATGGACTACCACAGCTGAGCGAGTGTGAGAGGAACGAACTCGAGGAATCACTCTCGCTAGAAGAGTTCACAGTGCGGCTGCTCACCAGCTGTCATACGGAAAGTCACCGGGGCTGGATGGATTGACCCCGAATTTTATAAAACATTCTGGCATTTGATTGGCCCAGACCTGCACTTTGTCATACTCAAATGTATGGAATCAAAAATCTTACCTCTCAGCTGCAGGAGCACGGTAATTACTCTGTTACCCAAAAAAGGAGACCTTGGTAGCTTAAAAAACAGGCGTCCTGTGTCTCTCCTTGGGACAGATTATAAAATCTTTTCGATGGCATTAACAAACCGCCTTAAAAGATTTTTGGCCACATTAGTACATGAAGATCAGTCATACTGCATCCCAGAACACTCAATCTTCAACAACCTTTTTCTGGTGCGAGACCTGTTACACCTCACAGAGCTATATAAGGCAGAAATGTCACTAGACCAAGAGAAGGCTTTTGACAGAGTAGATCATGGTTATCTCTTTAAGACCCTAGCAGCTTTTGGCATTGGTGGACGCTTCATCTCGTGGATTAGGCTGCTGTACACTGATGTGTACAGCATGCTGAAAATAAACGGGACACTAACAAGAATGTTTTCCGTGCACAGAGGCGTTCGACAAGGCTGTAGCCTGTTCGGTCTGCTGTACACTCTCTCCATTAAGCCCCTGTTAAGCATACGCTGATGATGTGACAGTGATAATCAGGTCTGAGGATGACATCGGTCATATGGTTTCTAGCCTCGAGGTCTTTCAGAGGTGTAAACTGGAACAAAACTGATGCCTTGCTCTTAGGCCAATGGCAGGAGGAAAATATACCTCACCTCCCACAGGAGTGTTCATGGAGCCAGGAGGGACTGAGAATACTTGGGATCTTCTTTGGCACAAATCGATATATGCAGAAGAACTGGGACGGATTGACCATTAAGGTTATTGAAAAGCTAAATAGATGGAGATGGATTCAATCACAGCTGTCCTATAGGGGCAGAGTCCTAGTGATAAACAACTTGGCTGCCTCGATGCTATGGCACAGTCTGACAGTATTGGATCCACCTCAAGAACTCTTACACCAGCTTCAGAAGTGCCTTGTGGACTTCGTCTGGAGCGGTCACCACTGGATACCATCTGGCGCACAGAGTTTACCGATGTGTGAGGGCGGGCAAAGTCTGATCCATCTTCAGGCCAAGGTGAAGGCCCTGAGACTACAAACTGCTCAGAAACTGTTGTACTACCCGAGTACTGTGCCATGGGTTAGCTTTGGGCTTGCAGTACTGAGGTTTGCGGGAGGAATGGGACTCGAGAGACAGATGTTCTTGATGTCTAAAAGTGCCACAAAAGCCGTGACTGTCAGTCAATATTATGGAACAGTTTTTAAAATCTGGGCTCAGCTTAGAACACAACGGAAAGATCATTATGGTCTGAACGAACCACTCCTCTATAACACCTGGTTCCCCGAGCAAACTGAGTCTAGAAGCGAGATCATTGCTTTCATCTCAGCAGGAGTAGCCAAGGTGGGAGATCTTATTGACCAGGATAAGCGAGAGTGGATACAAGTACACCAACTTTCCAGAGAGATTGGAGGCAGGTCAGAGAGGATTGTGGGGAATGTGGTAAGGACTTTGAAGGCTTTGTTCCCCACACCCCTATTGACATTCATAAACAACTATATGACTGGAGATCCCGACCAAACGCCCTTTCCAGAGTTGTACATAACTCCCAACGAAGCTCCAGACGACGATGGCACAGGCCAACTTCTCTCGTACGCAAGACTTAGAAACGCCCCCTTTTCAATGATAACAAAAGACCAATTGTACAACTTCTGCGTAAAAAATGAACTCTCAAGAGAGCTCAAAGGACGGACAGACACAAAGTGGAGAATACACCTATCGACTACTCCGTCACAGTCCCCTACGTGGAGGGTGCTCTATAAGAGACTCCTACCAAAGCGATCTGGAGACCTACAATGGCGAGTTCTTCACTCTGCGATGCCGACCAATACCTTCCTGTTTAAGTGTAAGCTCACGGACTCTCCCCTCTGCAGGACTACCAGACACTGTGTTCCACTGTTTCTGCGACTGCCACAGACTGGATCCTCTTTTGAATCTACTGGACAGAATAATTAACAGCCTCGGGTCACCATTCTCTAAAGCAATGTTCATTTTAGGTTGCAAATATTCCCGTTCACACAGAGAACGGTGTACATTGATCAACTTTCTAGTTGAACAGGCGAAAGTAGCCATCTGGAAATCATATAGACTAAAAGCGGAAGGAAGAGAAATCAACACCGTGAACTTATTCAAAGCTCTAATAGAGTCACGGATTAAACTTGAACATTGAATTCCATATAATGAATGACAATGTGGGAATGTTTGAAAAGACATGGTGCGCAAACATGGGTTTGTTTTCTATGACGGACGATGGTGAAATTGTTTTTCACTGGTCATTTGTCTTTATTAATTTAACCAATTTTCACCTCCATGTTTAAATGTGTAGATCCTTTCTCCTTTTTTCATTTTGAATGAGTGATATTTCTGGGTTTCACTAAACAATTGGTAAATAAAGTGAGTTTAAAAGTCAGTCTCTCTCTCACACACACTGTCTCTCTCTCACACACACACTGTCTCTCTCACTCTCTCTCTCTCACACACACTCTCTCTCTCTCACACACACTGTCTCTCTCTCTCACACACACACTGTCTCTCTCTCTCACACACACACTGTCTCTCTCACTCTCTCTCTCTCTCTCAAACACACAGTCTCTTTCTCACACACACACTGTCTCTCTCTCAACACACACACACACACACTGTCTCTCTCTCTCTCCCACACACACTCTCTCTCTCTTTCTCTCTCTCTCACACACACACACACACAAACACACACACTGTCTCTCACCTCACACACACACGCACACACACACACAGACACACACACACAGACACACACAGACAGACAGACACACAGACACACACACACACACTGTCTCTCTCTCACCTCACACACACACACACACACACACACACACACTATGTCTCTTTCTCGTTTCCATGCCCATGGGTGATATCGTCAAAGAGTGTTTGATCTGGTGCCAAAACGAACAAAGCACACGCCAGGGACAGGAGAGAGAGAGAGAGAGATAGAGAGAGAGAGAGAGAGAGAGAGAGAATGAGAGAGAGAGAGAGAGAGAGAGTTAAGGAGAGACAGGAGGTATAGATGTTTCAGTTACTGTAAGTCTTTAAAAGACTACTTCCCTTTAGGGAGCAAACAAAAGCACAGTGCCTCGTAGAACGGAGACGTGATCCTCATTCACCATGTGGCAGCAGCAGCACTTCTGTGAATAACTACAGTTATCCTAGAATTTACAGATAATTGAAGAATTTGATTGGATGAGATCTGAAATCATTAAATGAGAGTGAAACATGTATGTGTGGCCATAATAATATTATACACACACAGTATTTATGTAAACTCTTAAATGTAAAATCCTAACTTTTAGGGTTAGGGTTAAATAAGTAGTTATTTACCTCCAACTATAACATGACACATTATTCACACCAGCAGGGTTCTTGGTTCGATCCTGAGCTTGGGTTACTGTCTGAGTTCCACATCTCTGAAAAACATTCTAGATGGTGGATTGGCTAGGATAATTTACATTTATACATTTACATTTATTCACTTAGCACACGCTTTTATCCAAAGCGACTTACAAATAAGCAAAGCGATATATCAAGCAGGGAACAATACAAGTAGTGCTACTATACAAGATCCATTAATTGAATACCAGAGGAAGCAAAGTGTACAGAGTAGAGGTGTAAGTGCATTGTCTGTGTTTTTTCCTCGCTGAGTGTGAACTACTAAATGTCGGTCGCTAGTCGATCACAGAGTTGAGGTAGGAGGGTGCTGTTCCTGACAAGGTCTTGTAGGTGAGCATCAAGGCCTTGAACTTGATGCAGGCAGCTACAGGAAGCCAGTGGAGGGAGATGAAGAGGGGTGTGACATGAGTAGTCTTGGGTTGGTTGAAGACGAGGCGCGCTGCAGCATTCTGAATCATCTGAAGGGGTTTGATGGAGCTGGCTGGGAGGCCTGAAAGCAGTGAGTTGCAGTAGTCCAGTTTAGAGATGACAAGAGCCTGGACTAGTATCTGTGTAGCCTGGTTGGTGAGGAATGGTCGGATTTTCTTGATGTTGTACAGGATGAACCTACAGGACCTTGCAGTTGCTGAGATGTGGTCTGTAAAGGTCAAGCCCTCATCAAGAATCACCCCAAGGTTCCTGGCCGTCTTGGTTGGCATGAGTGTAAGTGAGCTGAGCTGTGTGTGTGTGTGTGTGTGTGTGTGTGTGGTGTAGTGTGATGGATTTGCATCCCAACCAGGGTGTATTTGAACCAGTTTTCCAGCTCCAGGTTATAGTGGTTACTGAAGTAAATAAAGTTAATGAGAAAGGTATGACGTTGAGAGTCTATAAAGCACAGGAGTATTTTCACACTTGGCCCAATTACTCGAGTCCAAACAAGGGATACAGTTGGCATAAGACCAATCAGCCTACAACACATGTCTTTGAACTGGGGGATGAAACCAGAGTACCCAGAGGAGACCCTTAAAGGATAGGGAGAACATGCAAACTCCACACACATATGGCAGAGGCAGGATTCAAACTCCCAACCCCAGAGGTGCAAGGCAAACACTAACCACTAAGCAGCTATGCCCATTTCTTTTTAATTAAATTAGTGGTTCTTTACATTCTTTACAAAATGAAACTGAAGACATTAACTTTCAGCCTATGTTGAAATAAATCACTTTTTCTTACTTACACTGAGAAAATGTTCAACCAATTAAATACTCGCTGTTCAAACCCAGTAGTGCTTTCACACATGGTGAGGTCTGTACCTGAATTCAGTTGGAAGCAAACCCCAGACATCTGTTTTCAGGTTCCCAGGACTGCATTCTTCTTCTTCTTCTTCTTCTGACTATGTCTGACTTCTGACTTCTTCTGACTTCTGTCTGTGGCAGCCCATAGAACCATCTGGTAAAATGTTATGAAATTAGGCACATGGATAGGGTCTAAGGAACATTCTGACCAAATTTGGGCCAAGTGACCCATTTGGGCCTAATTTGGAAACACGTTTATGGTGATAATTTTTGAACCATGTGTCTAATATGTAAAGGCAGGCATCGCTGGATACCCTGGGTTGAGACGGGTTCCACACACCTACTGATGTCAAATTAAATTTTCTGCCATCTTGGATTTTGTCAAAAATCTTTTTTTTTGCTGCTCCGCTTACAAATGGGTCCAATCATCACTGAATTTGGTGCACATTATCAGTAGAGTAAGACTCACAATATTTATCAAAAGAGTTTTAATACTCTAAATGGTTTGCCCATAATGGGCCAATGAATCTGACTGCAAAGCTGGCAAACAGGAAGTGAGGCTGAAGCTCATCAACAATTTTGACACTTAAATTGGTAGGCAACTGACTGCAGGACCATGGCCTGAGGCTATGCAACATCCACCCATCCATCCATTTTCAACCGCTTATTCCTTCTTCAGAGACCTTGCACAAAGTGGAAGGAATAAAAAAAGGGCGAGATTGATGGAAAAAAATATAAATTAAATTGCAAGAAGAAGTAAAAATTCAAGTCAGAGCAGTAGCAATCATGACCACAGGTCAAAGTGGCAGCAGACAACACCACAGGTCACTGTAGTAGCGGCAGCTGCGGCAGCCATGACACCCTGCTGTCCTTTCCTCCTACAGTCAGAGAATTCCACCACTGGTCACATCATGGATAAAACTTAAAATTACTCTTACGGTAGCTCAGCGGTTAAGACGTTGGACTCCTGATCAGATGGTTGTGAGTTCAAATTCCAGCACTGCCAAGCTGCCACCGTCGGGCCCTTGAGCAAGGCCCTTAACCCTCAACTGCTCAGTTGTATAAATGAGATAATTGTAAGTCACTCTGGATGAGTGCGTCTGCCAAAATGCCGTAATGTAACATAATGAATCCCCTTGCCTAAAGGTATGGCTCTGCCTTCCAGTGATTGCTTAGCCAACAATTGTAGCACATCTGTGAATATGCAGCTCACCAAATCTGGGTGCGTGGCCCCTGGAAAAGCTTTATTCCTATTTAGGAATTTAAAGATTCTCACATTCAGTATCACTTTAGAGTAGGCTTATTTTCACATTTCTTTTTTTAAATGGTGGTTTATTGATTGATTGATTGTTTGATTGATTGATTGATTGATTCATGTTTGATTTCTATATTTAGCAATTCTCTGTCTGAGTAAGCATAATAATTAACTGGTTTGATATTAAAATAACAGTGATGCTTATTTCACTACAGTATTACAGTGACACTCTGCTTATACAAGTATAATATAATGTTACCAGTGTAACTGTAATTGTGAAACACAGCCACACTCTTACTCAACTGTGTTCTTTGGATTTGGTCATATTAGGACTTAAAAGTCCACAGCTGATCTGCTCATGATTATTGCCTGTCATAGCCAGCAAGGTTTCTATGAGGTGTTGAAAGCAGTGGTTTTGTGCTGAAAGAGCATTCCTTTACCTTTCTATCCGGTCTCATCATTCTCTGTCTGGAGCGTGACCCTAAACCCAGAATGAACTCTGACCTTTCCCCTGCACCTTTTCTTTGCATCCCACTCAGAAAGCTGGAACCCAGCTGATGGGGAAGACTCACGCTCATCCATCTGCTGCTGGACTCATTTGTTCACGTCTGGACAATTAATAAATGAGTGATTGGTGAAACTATACAGTATAGTGAAAATCATTACATATCACTATATTTAGGTCTATTTTTTAAGTCTATATTTCTGGTAACTGTTGATCAGTCCTGCACATCGGCTTGGAGGAATTTTAGCCCGTTCCTCAGTACAGAACAGCTTAAATTCTGGGATGTTGGTAGGTTTCTTCACATTAAGGTCAGGACTTTGACTTGGAAATTAGTAAACATTAACTTTATTCTTTGTTCTTGGGTAGAATGACTTGTGTGCTTAGGTTTATGGTATTGCTACATGACCCACTTACACGTTCAGATTCAGATCACAGGCAGATGTCCTGACGTTTTCCTTTAGAAATCTCTGGTATTATTCAGAATTCATTGTTCCACCAATGATGGCAAGTCGTAATGGTCCAGATGCAGCAAAACAGGCTCAAATCATGAAACTACCACCACCGTTTTTCACAGATGGCATAAGTTTCTTAAACCAAAAAATTCTATTTTGGTCTCATCAATCCACAAAACATTTTTCCAATAGCCTTCTGGCTTGTCCACATGATCTTTAACTGCAGACAGACAGCAATGTTCTTTGTGGAGAGCAGTGGCTTGCACTGGCATGCACACCATTGCTGTTCAATGTTCTCCTGATGTTGGACTCATGAACATTAAAATTAGCCAATGTGAGAGAGGCCTTTAGTTCCTTAGAAGTTACCCTGGCTTCCTTTGTGACCTCGCGGACTATTACACGTCTTGCTCTTGGAGTGATCTTTGTTGGTCGACCAATCCTAGGGAGGGTAACAATGACCTTAAATTTCCACCATTTGCATACGATCTGTCTGGCTGTGGATTGGTGAAGTCTTTTGAGGTGGTTTCTTTTCCAGCCTGATGAGAATCAAACCCTTTTTCAGAGATCCTCAGAAATCTCCTTTGTTCAAGCCATGATGCACTTCCACAAACATGTGTTGTGAAGATCAGACTTTGATAGAGCCCTGTTCTTTAAATAAAATAGGGCGCTCACTCACACCTGATTGTCATCCCATTGATTAAAAATCAATGGGATGAGTCTAATTTCACCTTCAAATTAACTGCTAATCTTGAAGGTTCACATACTTTTGCCATTCAAAGATATATAATATTGGATCATTTTCCTCAATAAATAAATGACAGAGTATATGTTTTTTTTGGCTCATTTGTTTAACTGGGTTCTCCTTATCTACTTTTAGGACTTGTGGGAAAATCTGATGATGTTTTAGGTCATGTTTATGCAGATATATATAGAAAATGTGTTCAACATTGCGTCATGAAATATTTATGCAACGTTTATGAATGTGTTATAAAGGCACCATGGCGGTACATTTTAAAATATAGTGTGAGCTATAATTCTTAACCCAGTGTAAATAAAGATTTTCTGTCAAAAGCCATTAAGCACCAAAAATGCAACAAAATGATAATTGAAATGTATTTCTTGGTAGAATGCAGTAGAGTGGAATCAAAAGGCGGATTGCGCAATACTTTAGCTTATGTTACTGATTGTAAATTTAATCAGGATTTGTGTAATCTGAACCAACTTTCAAAGTAACCGTGTGCACTGACCTCCTCACTATCTCATTCCTTTCACTACGGTGTCTTTCGGCATTCACAGGGCCTATTAACGTTTGTATATTGCAGCTGAAATGACGCTTTGGGATTGGATTTCCAGACCTGGGATCATATGTTCATGCAGATTAGAAAGAATAAAATAACCACTAACCCCACCCTAACATTAATTCTGTAATATTTCATAGGAATTTTTTTAAATTATATATATATTTTTTTACTCAATCATAAAATCTATTTAATAATCCAAAATCTTTGAAAATGTCTTTACAGCTGCAGCCCAAAGTGGAATCGAACCAAATCTCCATGCTCCACACACACACACACACACACACACACACACACACACAACTCAATACCCGAGCTCTGATTTCACCTATAACCTATAAGAAGCTGCTGTTGTCTGGCCGTGTCAGAATCGAGGGGGTCGCCTGGCGCCTGATGGCGAACAGCTGCGTCTGCTCCCTAAACACCAGCTTCCGTAGCTCACTCTGCGGCTAGCGGTCAGCGCTTATGCTAAAGCTAAGTCCCCGTAAACCCCTCTGGGGTTAGCTGATACTTCCACTCAGCAGGAGGACTATAAACCGGGGGGGTATAAAATTAAGAGAGAAAAGAAAAAGGTCATGTCTGACTGGACCAATTTAATCACACACAAAATTCACAAGAAGTGAAACAAACGAACGCGGGATTGTCCGATCTCAAGCTGTAAGAAAAACTATTTAAGCCTAACCTTAAGGAAATATATTTATATACTGAAATATTTGATGATGTGTTTAGTAATTCTGGTGCTAAATTGTTGGTTGGTGGTAAGGGTTCAATCACGCTGCAGTGATAGCAGGTATTGTGGGAAACCAGAGGGAAATTGCCAAATGTTAATTATGAACATAATAATGTGGATTTTTCCTTTTAACTGTTATTATACTTTTTTTTTTAGAACGTGAAAACAGTAAGTTACTGGTTATATTTTAGAAAGATGTCACATTGCATAAAGTCAGAGACAAATTGATGCATTGTGTGTATAAAGGTAAAGAGCCGCATTGTGGGTTAAACAAGCACACAAATGTACTGAAAAGATGTTAGCTGACACAAGTGATGAGTCAGGCAGCGATTAGCTCTTGCACAACACACTGACAAACACATTACTGAAGCTTTTTAGATAATTGAGAGGGCATTCCAGGTGAAGAAAGAATCTCTCATTTATTGTCTTTTCACCATTTCTCTCCATGTCTCTGACACCTAAAGAACACTTACATAGTATGTTTCGGAAAATGGTTTATGAAAAATACAGTCTTATTTCCAGTAAAGTGCTGCTCAGTCTTATGTGTGACCAGAAACCCATTAAATTGTGCATAATTTAGCTCACATATATGACAAGCTAATTGTCATTTCCCAGCATTTCCCAGCAGCCACTGCACCACACCATCATCATTACATGTCCATTTGCACCCGAATCTGATTCTTGTTAACGTGCATGGTGTATATATAGCCACAGTTTTGCACTGCACGGGTTGCCTTGCATTTGGCTTTTGTCGCCATTGTTTCTGTCTTTATTTTTGTTTATTCTTTGCCTTAGAGTTTTGCCACAAGGTCATAGTGACTTTTTGTGTTTTGTTTCGGTCTTTATTAAAACTTAAAATCTGCACTTGTATCCGCCTCTGCCTCCATACCCTGACACTAACTATGTTCAGTAATACATACATAAAATAAATCAGTGAATAGTGAATCCCAGAGATTAGATGACTTTATGTAGCTGTTGTCTTTATCCTCTCCTGATAATGAAAGGCAGAACATCTTTTTTTTTTTGCTAGATGAAGGGTTTAAACATGCTGTACTGTACATTTAGCACTGGCTCTGCATTTAGATATATGTAACAGTTTTTTTAATACTGGACCATACTGTATTTTCCTCAGTTTCCATATCCCTTTGGCATTTATGATATCCCTCTGTCCGTCCATCCATCCATCCATCCATCCATTTTCTGTATTGCTTTTCCTATACTAGGTAACGGGGAGCATCTCCCAGGGAACTCGGGACACAAGGCACAACACGGTCTCTAATGTTATTTAGTGGAGTATATTACGTTCAATAAAGCAAATCAAATATATACAGTATCTCACAAAAGTGAGTACACCCCTCACATTTTTATAAATATTTGATTATATCTTTTCATGTGACAACACTGAAGAACTGACACTTTTCTACAATGTAAAGTAGTGAGTGTACAGCTTGTGTAACAGTGTAAATTTGCTGTCCCCTCAAAATAACTCATCACACAGCCATTAATGTCTAAACCGTGAGTGCAAAAGTGACAAAAGTGAGTACACCCCTAAGTGAAAATGTCCAAAATGGGCCAAAAGTGTCAATATTTTGTGTGGCCACCATTATTTTCCAGCACTGTCTTAACCCTCTTGGGCATGGAGTTCACCAGAGCTTCACAGGTTGCCACTGGAGTCCTCTTCCACTCCTCCATGACGACATCACGGAGCTGGTGGATGTTAGAGACTTTGTGCTCCTCCACCTTCCGTTTGAGGATGCCCCACATATGCTCAATAGGGTTTAGGTCTGGAGACATGCTTGGCCAGTCCATCACCTTCACCCTCAGCATCTTATATCTTATCATATATCTTTGTGGTAGTTTTGGGGTCATGCTTCTCCGAAGGGATGGGATCGTGGTCTGCTTCAGTATGTCACCGTACATGTTGGCATTCATGGTTCCCTCAATGAACTCTATCTCCCCAGTGCTGGCAGCACTCATGCAGCCCCAGACCATGACACTCCCACCACCATGCTTGACTGTAGGCAAGACACACTTGTCTTTGTACTCCTCACCTGGTTGCTGCCACACACGCTTGACACCATCTGAACCAAATAAGTTTATCTTAGTCTCATCAGACCACAGGACATGGTTCCAGTAATCTGTTCTGAGTGGAACCTGTCCTGTTAAACCGCTGTATGTTCTTGGCCACCGTGCTGCAGCTCAGTGTCAGGGTCTTGGCAATCTTCTTATAGCCTAGATCATCTTTATGTAGAGCAACAATTCTTTTTTTCAGATCCTCAGAGAGTTCTTTGCCATGAGGTGCCATGTTGAACTTCCAGTGACCAGTATGAAGGAGTGTGAGAGTGATGACACCAAATTTAACACACCTGCTTCCCATTAACACCTGAGACCTTGTAACACTAACAAGTCACATGACCGGGGAGGCAAAATGGCTAATTGGGCCCAATTTGGACATTTTCACTTAGGGGTGTACTCACTTTTGTTGCCAGCGGTTTAGACATTAATGTCTGTGTGTTGAGTTATTTTGATGGACAGCAAATTTACACTGTTACACAAGCTGTACACTCACTACTTTACATTGTAGCAAAGTGTCATTTCTTCAGTGTTGTCACATGAAAAGATATCATCAAATATTTACAAAAATGTGAGGGGTGAGATTTTTTTTCTGAAAGTCAGTAGAAAGTACAGTTGATCTTTTCTGGTTGCTGGGTGCTGGTGACCAGCCTATTGAACCTGTTGTAAATTATTTTTAAAACCCTGCTAACTTGGATCATACATTTAACCCTCTTACCCCGTAAGGCCGAAAAAACGGCTTGCCCGTCTTTGATCTATTCCTGTAAGGACGATATACCAGCTTGGTCGTCTATGCCAAATCCCTGTAAGGCCGATATTGCGGCTTTACAGTGTAAATGTTATTCCCGTAAGTCCAGTGTACCGGCATTACTCTGCTATGATTCCTGACATATTTAATTATTATTTTTTGACCCAGAAGGTTGATGACGTCATGAAGTAATTTCATCATTACTCCGTCATTACGATGAAGCTGATCCAAGCGTGAATATTGGTGTAATAGTAGAAGTGAACTAAAAATGCCAAAGCTAAAAGCTAATCGTGTTCCATCTAAAGTTACACCTACAGTGAACACCGGTACATCTAAAACAGTAAAAAAAAGAAAACGTACACAGTTACACAGGCGAGAGCGAGGATTCTAGATAGTGACAGCAGTGAAAGTTCAGGCGATGTTGAAACCGAAACTGATAGTGACAAATCCTTCCGTTGAAAAGAAGAACAACCCCCACAAGGAATCAAAAACTGTTTTTTGTTGTCGGGTTGCCAACCAATTTCTGTGCATCCGTGAAAACACTACCTGCTGGTCTGATCATCACCAGAAAGTTGACTTTTGGTGCTAAAATGCATTTATTTATTTATTTATTTATTTATTTATTTATTTACTTACTTAAATTTATTCATAGGCATTGACCACGCTGATGCTCGTATGGTAATTCTAAATGAGTAGAAGGATTTTAGGGAGCATTTTTCATCATTTCTCTAGTTAAGAAATACGCTCTAAGTGTAGTAAAAACACTGAACTGCTTCATTTTCAAAGTAATATTACACAAAAACATTATTATAAGTTGTTTCGAGGCCTAAAAATGTTACAAATAAAATGTTAATTTTGGGGCCAATTTTTGCCCGGGAACTCAGGTATGGCGTGCTGTTTCTATGGGGAATATAAGGTTGTGGGACATAATTCTGTGGGAACTAAGGGGTAAGAGGGTTAACAATATATCAATGACTCATCCTACACTTGAGGTGCATGTACTAAATTTGCATTGCTTATGCCCCGCCCACATAAACATTAACTCAACTGTTTTGGTGCTTACGTGTGGCCTTAAATCTTCCGAACAAACCTCAATTTGTGCAATATATTACCTTATGGAATCAGATCACCGTCCTCAAGCCATTTCGTTCGCGTTAACTGTCACGAAAGGCCTACTAGGTTATTGTCAAGCAGCACATGAAAAAACAGTTTGTTTTGTTTTGCTGTTCACGTGCTTCTGTGAATTATGAATAGCAGTATTTCACAGCACTCCTGCTGCCTTTTGAAAGACCTCATGTTGACAGTGTAAACAGTTCAGACCTAAACAGACTGTACAGTCACAGCTGGAACTGGCTTTATCTGCACGCACACGCACACGTACACGCACTAACATGCCACTTTAATTACAAAGCAGACTGTATCTCAGGAGCGGCCTAGTGAACAAACGAATCCAACGAGCGCGTGACCACATGTACAAGTGGGTTTTGTGCTTAATTAAAGAAAATAATGTCAATTTCTTGCTAGTGTTGTGCTTCAGTGGATGATGAGATATCAGTGAGTATGTGTGTGTGTGTGTGTGTGTGTGTGTGTGTGTGTGTGTGTTGTCATTGAGTGAGGTTTTTAATTGGCATCAAAGAAGCTCTGTTATGAGCTAACTGACAGTGGAGGAATTATAATCTCTTTCTGACTTTTGTCTGTCTGTTTCTCTCTCTCTCTCTCTCTCTCTCTCTCTCTCTCTCTCTCTCTCTCTCTCTCTCTTGCTCTCTCTCTCCCTGTCCTTGACTCAGTTCAGCGTGCAATTACCTCGGATAATAATTAGCTTTTTTCCTGTGACCACAGATATTTGCTCAGATAAAGAGAGAGCGAGGCTGAGAAACACACACACACACACACACACATGCACGTGCATACACACATGTTCTTTTAACCTGTCCTACAGGTAGTTCGTTACAGAGCCATTTGTCTGGTTTGTCCTGCTTTTTAAACAAGAGCAGCTGAACAGGACGTGCAGTGACAAGCAGTGTTTTCTAACGGCTCAGTGCATGTTGCGTAAATGTCAAGCATACGGCACTCACGCATTCTCTCCTCACTGCTTTATCTCCAAGAAGAAGAATGACAAAGCACTAATAATCAAGAACCTGTAGATTCTTCAAAAATGTTAACTAATCACATTAAATATTTAGCATTTGGATGCTTTCTTTCCTGCTCTCTTTCACTTCTGTTTCTCTGTCAATGTCTTCCTGTCTTTTTCCCCCTCTTTACCTCCATTTTGGCGAGTGGAGTCCTCTATGGAATTATGGATAATGGTACAAAGAGATAGAAAATGAGTCAGCCAGAGAGAAAGCAAAAACACCTGTGTGTATAACAGGTCCTCTCTCGTCTGTCCTCTCTCCTCTGACATTTCACACACAACTACAGTCTCTTAGCTGAGTGTTTGAAGGCAAACCATTTACTGCTCCAAAGAAATGTTTGAGGGGAAAAAAAAACATCATTAATCTCAGGTGGCAGTGGATCCGGAGCTTGCCTCGGGAAAACTGGGTGTGAGGCTGGAATACACCCACTCACATTCACACACTCATGCACAAACTCCTCACACACACTAACCCGAGCTCGGGATTGAACCTGGAGTTGTCAAGTGGTAACACCAGTGTACTTACTACTTACCTTTGAGAATACTCTGAAATTAATACAGGTATTTATTAGGACAATATGTGAGCAAGTTTTTTTTCCCCACATTATATAAGACTGGATAGTCGTGAATTTCATGTTTTTGAAAGTGAAACAGATTATTTGTTTGCATCATCGAGTTCAAACAAGGTGGTTGCATAGCTAGCAAGATATTCTCACACTTCAATTGACTCAGCTTTAATTTAAGGGGTTTAACAAAAATATTGCATTAACCGTTTAGGAGTTATTGAGTTCCTCCATGTTCACAGGCTCAAGCGTAATTGGACAAACTAACATCATCATAAATATTATGATTATTATATAGTCAATAACTGTTTGAAGTTTGGAACCCATGGACATCACCAAATACTGAGTTTCCTCATTTGCGATGATTTGCCAGGCCTTTAACACAGCTGCCTTCAGTTGCTGCTTGTTTGTGGGTCTTTCTGCCATCAGTTTTGCCTTAAGTAATTGAAAAACAGTTCAATTGGTTTGAGGTCATCGGAAATTTAAGAACACTTAATTTCTTTGCCTTAAGAAGCCAATGGGTTGCTTTTCCAGTATGTTTTGGCTCAATATCCATTTGTACTGTGAAATGCCGTCCTATCAGTTTGCAGCATTGGACTGAATCTGAGCAGTAGAGCTATACACTTCACAATTAACCCTGCTACTTCTATCATCAGTCAAATCATCAATAAACACCAGTGACCCAGTTCCATAGGCAGCCATACATTCCCATGCCATAACACTTCCTCCACCATGTTTGAAAAATGATGTATGCTTTGGATCATGAGCTCTTCCTTTCCTAGTTCATACTCTTCTCTTCCCATAATTTTAAGAGTTTTTTTGTTTTTGTTTTGACAAACTCTAATCTGGTCTTTCTGTTCTTAAGTGTTACCATTGGTTTTCATCTTGAGGTAAACTGTCTGTATTTACATTCATGTAGGTGTCTCTTGATTGTACAATGTGACAATGATGCGCCTACCTTCACCCAAGTGTTCTTGTCTTGGCTAGATGTCGTGAAGGAGTTTTTCTTCAACAAGGAAACAATTCTGCAATCATTCCCCAAAAAATCCATGTCTTTTGATTTTGCTGAGCTTGCCAGTGCATTCCTTCTTGTTAAGAATGTACCAAATTGTTGATTTGGCCACTCCTAAAGTTTCTGCTATATTTCTGATTTATTTCTGGTTTATTTTGTTTTGTCAACCTATGGCCTCCTTCACTTGCATCAATACCTCTTCTGTCTGCAAATTAAGAGTTACCATGAACAGCTACCAAATGCAAATTCAACACTTGGAACACTTCAACACTCAACTCATGAAATAATGAGGAACCTGTCAATGAAACTGCTTATCAGTCAACTGTCCGATTACTTTTGAGCCTGTGAAAATAGAGTGACTCTGGATAAAATAAATGTCTGTAATTCCAAAATGGTTAAACCCCTTGAATTACAGCTGAAAGTCTACACTTCAATCACGTGTTGTCTGCCTCAAAAATCCATTGTGGTGGTGTACAATGGCAAAATTGTGAAAATTGCGTCACTGTCCAAATACTTATGATCGTTACTGTATACTTAAAGTCAATTTGCGGTTTACTTGCAATTAAAGTACAGCAATGAATAAATATATGTTTAGTGTATACCTTTAACAAATATGTAAAAAAAAATTGTCCCAATTTTGTTTGGAGTAAATTAAGTACATGAATAAAGTATACACTTATACACTTTAACAGTACTATACTCTCACTGGCCACTTTAAAAGGGCAATGCAATTTAGAAACTCATGCAAATGCAGGTCAAGAGCTTCAGAATGGGATGTTTTCATTGACTTCTCAGTGACTTTGACTATGGCATGGTTGTTGGTTTGAATATTGGTATGTTGGTTTGAACACAACAGTCTCTAGAGTTTACACAGAATGGTGCAAAAAAAATAAATAAAAAAAAATCAACAGACATCCATTGAGACAGATCAGAGGAGAATGACCAGACTGGTTTGAGCTAACAGGATGTCTATAGAAACTCAATTTACCATGCATTACTACCGTGATGAGCAGAAAAACATCTCAGAATGCGCAACACACCAAATCTTGAGGTGGATGGACTACATCTGGTTCCACTCCTGTCAGCCAAGAACAAGAATCTGGCAGATTTTTTTGTTGTTGTTTCATAAACTTCAGGAAAAGGTGATGGAACACCTGATTATAGCTGTAGTAATTATTATGATATATAAGCTAATTCATAACAAATTGCTAGCACTGGCAAACTGCTGTAGTATCAGAGGAATATAATTGAATTCACTTCAATTCAATTTTATTTGTATAGAGCTTTTAACAATGGACATTGTCGCAAAGCAGCTTTACAGAAATATATAAACACAGGATACAGATTTTAGTGTGTGGATTAATTCCTATTGAGCGAGCGAGCCGGTAGCGACGATGGCGAGGAAAAACTCCATAAGATGAAATGAGGAAGAAACTTTGAGAGGATCCAGACTCAGAAGGGAACCCATCCTCATCTGGGTAAATACAACACTTCAACATGTGCTGTTTTAGGAAAAAGAACTTTCAGGTGGTAACAGTACCTCCGCCTCACATCCACATCGGCCCACATTACACCTCTCCATCCTTTATTATTTTCTTATAAATACCCTGTCATGTTTTATTCCTTACTTCATGTAATCTGACTTTTCTGAAGGGGTTCTAAGAAGATTAGATTCTCTAACATGACATAAAATTATGTTCCTGAAATGTCCTGAAAACATGGTGTGGTACAAGAGTTCCCAGTTTAGACTAAAACTAACATGACATTTCTATTCACCTTCCTACAGAAAAAGAAAGAAAGAAAGAAAGAAAATAAGAAAGGCCCAATGGATTAGTAATGTTTAGAAATGTTCTCTGAACACACAGAAAATTGTGATTTCTTTTAGTTATGGTCCAGGAATGAAAAAAGCTTCTGTCTACCCGTAAAGTGAGAAAACAGACTCGGGCCAATCTGTTTTCTTTGTCCATCTTAATCATCTCTCATTCCTTGCCTTGAGTGGTGGATCCTATAACCTAAATCCAGACTGGAGACAAGTCTGTCTTACAAGAACTCTCTCGTCAGAATGGACAATGACAGAGAGAGAGAGAGAGAGAGAGAGAGAGAGAGAGAGAGAGGCAGAGAGAAATACACAGATGGACAGATGGTACTGAACATAGAAAGAGTTGTCTTGCAGGGGTCAGAGGGCGGTCAGTGATCTCTCTCTGACACCAAAAGGCAGACAGAGACGTCATTCCATTCAGTCCAAACAGCTTAGTTCAGTTTTCTAGTGGACTAAGTTATGGACCAGTGATTTAGATTTTTTATTTTTTTATTTTTGACTTCAAAAATGATATTAACATCTAAATATAATAAATATATATAATTTAAATATTAGTTAGGGGTGGACAATACTCGATGAAGTGTATTTTGTTATCTTTACTTTGTTAAGTATTATTGTTTACATGAATATTATGGAAACCAAATACCTGTACTCTATAATAATAATAATAATAATAATAATAATAATAATAATAATAATAATAATAATAATAATAATAATAATAATAATAATAATCATAATCATAATAATCATAATAATAATAATAATACTAAACATTCCAAGTAATTTTTATTACATTATTTTTATATTTAGACCTTCAGATTTCTCATGGTGGCACGGTGGCATAGTGGTTAGCATGTTTGCGTTGCGTCTCTGGGGTTGGGGGTTTAAATCCCGTTTCCGCCCTGTGTCCGTTGAGTTTGCATGCTCTCCATGTGCATGCGGGTGTTTGCTCCTGGTACTCCGGTTACCTCCGCCAGTCCAAGTACATTCCCCAAAACATGCCAGTGTTCATGAGTGTGTGAATGAGTGTGATGTTGATTTGTGACTGACATCTGTCCCACCCATCCTCCCTTCATTCTCAGCGTTTCTTCACTAGACTTTGCCTCCACCATGATCCTGCCCAGGATACAGAACTTAGTGAAGATGAATAAAAGAGTGAAATGCTGTCCAGGTTGAACAACAGAGTCTTAACCCTCTCATTATATTAGGGGGAAAAGTTACATCCATTATATTATGGGTTTAAATACACACGAATACAGCAAAGAACAGCTTAAAACAGTAAACCTTTATTATGGCTTGTCCGAGACAATCCTTAAGAAGAAATATTTGCATATATTTGCATGACCCGAAATGAAAATCTCAAATGTGGAAATGGGTCAAATTAACCCATAACATAATAAGAGGGTTAAAACAGAACCCCCACATACAGCTATTAGCTTCATCTTATTTGCGCATTGTTGCTTGTATAACGTTACTGTACATAATTCTAACTGATATTGCGATGTATACATATAATGATTAGCATAAAGATTTGCACTGAGCTTCCTGAGGAGAGATAACACGGCTACGTACAGTACGGTACGGTACAGTTTACTTTAGCTGGGGTGGAATGATGCATCAATGCCTTTTCTAAACATGCTCTTCATAAACCTCTTTCTCTTTCCCTGCATTAATATATCTGCCACAAGTCCCAGATGAGACCGGGTGTGTGTGTGTGTGTGTGTGTGTGTGTGTGTGTGTGTGTGTTTCTGAGCACAGGAACGGAGCTGAAAAGCCCTACAGGCATTTGCTAATCCCTTTTCAATCAGATTGATTGATTACAAAGCATTTGCGGAATGTCACTCAGTCAAAGTCACCGCATTAACAACCCCCCCCACCTCACCACACACACACACACACACAAAGTTTCTTTGATGAAACAGTGCAGATTGTGAGGTTTACAAGTCAGCAGTGTGTGTGTGTGTGTGTGTGTGTGTGTGTGTGTGTGTGTGTGTGTGCAGCCTTTTCCAGCCTGAGCACTGGAATTTTCACACAGAAGAGACCTGAGCCAAGGCAGTAGCACATGTGGAAATGCTTTCAACATTACCTTTAACAATCGTACTGGCAGTTGAGTGAGAGAACGAGCAGAGGAGAGGAGAGGAGAGGCGGAGAGGGGGAGAGGGGGAGAGAGTGTATGAAAGAGTGAGCTCTGCCAAGAAATACGGTCCTCTCAGCTGTTTCCTTCAGTCTATCCTGCCAACAGGGCTGCTACTGCTCTCTCTCTCTCTCTCTCTCTCTCTCTCTCTCTCTCTCTCACTCTCTCTGATCCACACATCTGTCCCTTAGATCAAGGGGTGGCGCTGGAGGACCCGCACTATGTGTAGCAGCTCTTTATTGCCCATGTAAATTGCTGGAATGTTCATATAACAGCCATGGGAGTGTTGGCGTTCCTCAAAGGCCCTGATTATGTATCACACACACTGCATGTGAGGAGAGCCGCCCTGCATGTGGGAGTGTGAAACAGCGGAATGTATTTAGCACTTAGTGGGACCCCATGATGATCTGAAAACCTGATGATTTTTTCTGGAAAACGTATGCAGCTTTAATTAATCACAAAAAGATCTAAAAGATTTTTTTTTTTTTTTTTACATTTTGTTTATAATTGAACAATAATACACAAGTCAGCGGAAATACCCCACTAGGATACTATTACAAGAGGCTGTGTGTGGTTATGGGGGTGTGTGGGTGGGAATATGTGTGGGCCGGCATGTGTTTCCGGCTGAACATGGGGTACCAGGGTTTGTTGGTTATCGAGGACTCAGGTCACTGGGGTTGTTTTAAGGAAGAGCGCAAAGGCATTCGCTGAACCATAAAGACAATTAGACTGCTGGATTCATTGACAAGAGGTTATCTATGGAGTGTGACAGTAAACACACACACACACACACACACACTTAGGAATACAAACATGGACTGGAATGCACAAGAGACCAACGTGATGAAACATGCAAAAAATATATACATTTTTTTGACACACATGGACACACACACACATACACTGAGAGAGAAAGAGAAAATGGTACATGATTAATTCAAATATTCCAGAGTGAGATTCTCTCTCTCTCTCTCTCTCTCTCTCTCTTGTGTGTGTTTGTGTGTGTGTGTGTGTGTGTGTGTCTGTTAATGTAGACACACATTCTGCATGGATGACGCATTCTTTTACTCATGTGTCATATGGAGCCAAGGGCTTTAGTTCCGCTTCCATGTGTGTGTGTGTGTGTGTGTGTATGTGTGTGTATGTGTGGTGTCATACATCCACACATGTTCAAATTAGGGGGTTTCCAGTGTGTTGGATATGTTTTATGTGAGAATCTTAGACCCACATATGCACACACACACACACACACACACACACACACACACACACACACACACACACAACACACACACACACACACTGTACATGTTATACTATTGTACTATGTTACAACATTTAAAAATTAGAATCTACCAACGTAGCATATCTTGGTTTGGTCATTTTCTTCCACTCTTCCTTACAAATCTGCTCCAGATCTATCAGAGTGTGAGGGGATCTCCTGTGCCAGCCCTCTTCAAGTCATTCCACAGATTTTCAAGAAGATTTAGATCTGGGCTCTGATTGGGCCATTCCAAAACATTGATCATCTTCTTCTGAAGCCGTCCCTTTGTTGACTTGGATTTGTGCTTTGGGTTGTTATCTTGCTGGAAAGTGACATTTTTCTTCATCTTCAGCTGTCTAACAGCGGCCTGCAGGTTTTGTGTTAATATATATCAGTCTTTGGAGTTGTCCACAAGACCCTCTGTTTTGAATAGAGCCCCAGTCCCAACTGAAGAGAAGCAGCCACACAGCATGATGCTGCCACCACCATGCTTCGTAGTAGGGACGGTGTTGCCTTGTTGTTCTATAGGTGATAGGCTGTCTTTGCACCAAACATGTAGCCCCAAACATTCAACCTTGGTCTCATCAGGATGATAACACATTTTGCTACATAGTTTGGGGTGAATTTAGATTTTTGGACATTTTCACGAGAAACTCCGTGCACCCAGCCACCCTACCCCATAGCCTGGGCATGTGAAGAATATGAGAGATTGTTGTCGCATTTTCTCTTGCTTTGTTTGTTTTTACCTCACCAAATTGTAACAGTGTTTTCTACAGCTGCTAACGTTTGAGGCACCGAAGTCCAGTGTAATTCCCACCAGCGCACAGATCACAGCGTGGCGCTGGAAGTACGCCTGCTTCTGTAACAAACCTTCCTATACACACACACACACACACACACACACAAAGAAAGACACCCCCGTTCCCTGGAATGTTGTATATCGGAATCCCTCCCAGTGTGAGGTTTGGAGAAAGGGAAAAGGAGATGCTCCTCACAACCCAATCCTCCTTATTGCTGAAAACCATCACAGAGTGTCTGGAGCAAATAAAGAA